>JAKSZT010054017.1:2608751-3139279 GCA_026826555.1 Tolypeutes matacus | reverse complement strand
AAGGAAGGAAGGAAGGAAGGAAGGAAGGAAGGAAGGAAGGAAGGAAGAAAGTTGATCCCTAGGGTAGCTGTCTGGACGGATCAAAGAATATAAATAAGTTAAGTGGGCCGGATACACAATAGGAAGAGGTGGAGACTCTGAAAAACATGTGTTCAGCCTAAGGGGCAGCTGCTATTCAATCCCAACTGTGGTTCTCAGGCCCAGCATAACCAAAGCTTCCAGTTTATTCAGAGAAGTTGGAAATATTGATTGTGTGAAATATTTCAAAATTTGAATGTTGGCAATTGATTTCATTCAAACACCCACATAATGCTTGGACCAAGTAAAAGACTCTATGTGCTACCTTCAGTCCATTGGCCATAAGTTTTTCAACCTCTGTGAAGGAAAAGTAAGCAGTTGGGAATTTAAAATAGCAACATCTTCTAAAGCATGCAATGGATATTTTACAGTAAAAAGTTATTTCATTCTCGGGAGTAGATGTTGCTTAATCGGTTGAGTGCTGGCTTTCTACATGGGAGGTCCCAGGTTTGGTTCCCAGTTCCTCCTAAAAACAAAGACAAACAACAAGCAAGCAAACGAAAAAAACAACTCAGAGGAGCCAATGTGACTCAGTGGTTGAGCGCTGGCTTCCCACATACAAGGTCCCGGGTTCAATCCTCAGTCCTGGTACCACAAAAAAAAAAAAGTTATTTCATTCTCTGTCTTCAGATACAGGAGAATCTCATCAAATCATTGCACTAATTCCCATTATAAAGGGAAGGTATATATTTTTTTTTCTATCCCATTCTATCCAGTGTCCTGGAGCCTAAAATAACTTATTCTGCTCCATCCTTTCCTTCTGATTCTCTCTGTTTAAGGCTTTGTAAGTATTGGGACTGATGAATGAACTCTGAGTATACCAAGCTAGGCAAATGCTGATGGTATCTTAGCCTTCTGAGAACAGGATGGGTGGATACATAGAAAGTACTTGTAGAAGGCAGACAGGTGTTTTGAACCTGTTTGCAAGATTGCATGGATAAACTATGATATGAAAGCATTTATCTATGCTTATTAGTTATTTAAGGACATTATCCTTATAGTACTCTAGCATTTCTTATTTAAAATATTGATATTCAGGAGTGTATCAGCAGCTTTCACTAAAAATACTGCTGCTAACAAACAACACTCGAGTCTCAGTGGCTTACAACAAAGATGTATTTTTCACCCACAGATGAGTTGCATCTCTCCTCCATCTTGTCTTTATTTGGAGACCTGGCCTGAAGGAGCAGCCCTTCCCTGACTTCATATCATTTTCATGCTAGAAGGGAGAAGAGATGACTTTTAAATCCGCTCAGAAGTAGCATGCATCACTCCCACTCACATTTTATTGGCCCCAACAAACCACATGGCCAAGTCTGATGCTGATGAGTCAGGAGATGGATAATCATCACACAGGGAGGGGCAATATTTGGGAACCATAAAACAATCTCCCACAGAGGGCACTGCCTCAGGGACTTTGAAAAGGAAAAATAACAGGGAAGCTTCCCAGCAGCTACTGCTGGAGAAACAAAGCTAACCCTCAGGCTCAGTTCTGACCTCAACAGGGCGTGTTGTGGTAGTTTAGAGGTGAGTGGTTAAGAACCTGGCATCTCAAGTCAGACTTCCTAGGTTTAAATCCGGGTTCTACCCCTTATTCCCCATGTGAGGCTGGGTATGTTATTCAGCCCTTTTGTGCCTCAATTTCCTCGTGTAAGCACACCTCCCTCACAGGGCTTTTGGCAGGATAAAGTGAATGAAGATTAATAAAGCACTTAGAAAAATGGTTAGCAGATGAGTTGGCTCTTACTGCACTGGATGATTGGAGAGTCATAGGACCAAATGCAGCTCAGCCACCCTTCTCAATGGGCCCAAACCCTTCCGGATAACTCTAGGTTCTTTCGATTTTAAGAATCCCATGTTAAAATTCAGGTACTTCTGAGAGGGTTAAAACTTTAAATCCTGTTCAACTAATTCCTTGTTGGGAATAACTCTGAGTGCAAGTTTCAGCAGGGTGGAATCTAGGAGAAGATCTTAGAGCAGAGAAAACAGAAGTTGGGGGACTCTAAAATAAACTTCCCAAAAGAAAAATAAATAAATAAATAAGAAAGAAAACAAAAAAAATAAATAAATAAAATAAAATAAACTTCTCAAACCTGATTTTTTCACCAAGTGCTGTTCTGACCAGACCAGTGGTTTCCATCCTTCATGCATACATTAGGATACCCCAGATCTGCCCAAGCCACACTCCAGACCCATGACATCAGAATCCCTGCAGGTGAGCGGCAGGACTCTGAACTTTTTAGCACTCCCTGGGTGACTCCGTGTGCAACCAAGTTTGAGCACTGCAGAAACAGTCTACCTTCCACTCAGAGCATTTGACTGCCTCCTTCTTTTGCCAAATTTTGCTCCACCCTGGATCTGCATTAAACACACACACACACTCACCCACCCACCACTACAACCATTTCTCCATCATGGTTCAGCTGAGCTGACCAGAAGAGGAACACTTGCTGGCAAAGGAGTGGGGAAGATATGGCCAAAGTTGAGCATTGGTCTTTCCTTTCCTCCTGATTGATCACTTTATACAATAATAAAACTTTTAAAAGGTTGAACCTGAACTGAGACTACAACTGTGACACAATTAATCAAACTCTTGAAGAATCATGTTACATTATGTGCTTCAAGCATTGATCCACTTCACTAAAAGTTGGCCTGAAATACAATGTAGACACAGGATATTGGATCCATTAGAAATGACTTGGATGTTATCAATTGCTTTGTGTCTCCATGCAATATGTGGCCCTGCAGCAGACCGGCTCACGCAGCAGGAGGTGTTCCAACACATCAGGGAGGATGTCAACTAGCCAGCCCCCAACTTGTCCCAAATTGCTGGGAGTGGAAGTGCAGAGAAGAGAGAGCTGACTGTGGTGTGCGTCTCAGACCTGCTACCACAGCACCCAGATGACACCTCTAGTCATTCATCCACAGGGCTCCTTCCCTCTTCTTGAATTGATTACAGACAAAGCCACGATCCCTGGCACCATTAACACTTCTCTTTGGAGGCATATTTTTGGAGTCCTCTCTAAATCTCAATGATATAGGACTAAACTCATCCCCCCTTTTAACTCGCAGGTGCACATCAGGCCAATAACAATATCTAGTGTCAAGTGTAGTACTTGCCGGTTAACTAAGCATTTAGTTAACCATAACCAGCCATAGTCTCCTTTGAGCCTTTCAAAAGCCCCATGAGGTAGGTGAGCCAGGATGTAGGATCCCCATCTTACAGAAGAGGAAGCTTGTTGGAGAAGTGATATGAGTTGCCAAGGTCAGGGAACCTGCAGTACAATCGGAACACCTGGTTTTAGGACCAGAATCCTTTGGCTTTAGGCAATTCCCTGTTCTAGGCAGCATGCAAGGCCACAAAGGAAATCAGATCTTGCCTTCCCTCCCAGGCAAAAGGCACATGATGGGCATATCTCCTTTGATGCCTTTCCTTCTCCCCTTTGCCAGCTTTTCCCCTCTTCTCCGGGCATCGTTCCCACCTGGACCCTCCCTCTAGCATGTTAGGTCTAGAAGTCTCTCTGGGATCCCCATGGGAACTGCCCTGGTCTTAGCTGCATCAGTGGAAAGAATCAGACAGATGTGCTTTCAAAGACCCTCTCACCTGGGCGACGCGGTTGCTTGATCTTGGAAAATCCAGAAGGCTTTTAAGTTTCTTCCTCTGTAACATGAACCCTAGAACCTCAAACCTCCTTGTTAGGGCTGTGTGCAGGATTATAGGAGCCATGTAGGTAACGTATTCCATGCCTGGCATTTATTAAGCACTCAAAAATGGCAGTTGTTTTAAAAATCATTAATTTAGGTACTAATTATACATAATAGCTGATATTTCTCAGGACCTACTAGGTAATGCTATGTTTTGCATTAGTCTATGTACTTTTCACGTATTCTTTCATTGAATTCTCATGACAACCCCATGAAGGAGGTACTATTATCACTCGACCTTACAGATGAAGAAATTGAGACACAGGGAGATTAAAGGGAGCTGGAAAGTGGTAGAAGCTGGATTTCAGCTTCAGTGCTGTAACTCCAGAGCTGGCAGCTTAGTTTAGCCACAAGGCTACAATGCCTTCCATTGTAGGGGGTGGATAACTAGCACTGCATGTTGCTCCCTGATGCCTGCATTTTTTAATAAGAATACCTCTGAATAAAAGAAATAGCTTAAACATACAGTACTACCATGGAAAGGAATGACTCTAGAATGGTGGAGTACCAGGCATCGTATAAAGAGAACAGATTGTACTTAAGAAGGGGGACTTTCTACGTATTGCTGAAATTATACCATGAATATATTTCTTAAATTGGGGGAAGGAATTACAAAAAATATGTAATAACAATGATATTTTGTGTAGAGAAAGAAAACCAGGCTAGGGTGAAAGTGGCAGGGCCTTTACTTTCCATTTTGTACTTTTCTGTATTATTTGAATTTTCAAACCCATCTCTGCAAATTGGGTTTGTTTTATACCAACAAGATTTATCTAACAAGAAAACTATTGTTCAGCTTTATTATTTTCTTCTTTATATACTTCACATTTTTTTAAAAATGAATGTAATTTTTAAAAATTCTACTGTAAAATCAGCCACTTCCTCACTTTGATCTCACGTGCCTTACCCTCAAGTTGCTTATCATCTCCACGCAGAGATAAGACGCAAAGGATTGGAGCACACAGCAAGACAGGATATAATTAAGTGCCCAAGAATACAGAGCTGTCTCTTGAGACTGCAGGAGTGCAGTTCTCTTCCCAAACATGGTATTTTCCCTGATGTTTTTTTTTTTTTTTCTCCACCAGAAATTTTCCACTTTAATTATGTGGGTTAGGTTAGAGGAGTTCACCTTCGGAACTTTAAATGCGCAAACAGCTAATCCCTTCCATAAGACACATTTCTGGGAAAGCCCAAAGATAAATGTTTACAGCCTGTGCTGGGATAATAGAACCCAGTGAAATTCAAAATGATTTAAGCATTATGTGTCCATGCCCTAAGAAACAATTTAGGGAGAGCGCTAGCCTCTACGTTCTGGAATTCTGGCTTTCATTCCCACAAATAGTAGAATTGCTGGCAGTGCTGGCAGGTTAGATATTTTCCTCCCTTTTCCTGGTTTTGCCTTAAACACAAGGAGAACGATAATTAAAACCATGCTTAAAATATTAAGTCTACTACCTAAAGGAATGAAGTTTATTAAAGTTGCTAAGTGTTAAGTACAGAAACTCAAAATATCCTGAGCACATACCCCTCAGCACACACCCAAAATATTGCTAAAGAAGAAATTGAGCATAGAGACCAGTGTGCCTGTGAGCACACATGCATCGATACATTGATACATCAATAAATGGAATGCATTTCTCAAATAACTGGCATTTGACTAGCAGGGAGTCAGTAAGAGCCTAATTAAGATACTCAGAAGGGGTATTAGCAAAATTATGAACTGTTTTCATAAGGACTCAGAGAAAATAGGGACCAATACTTGGTATCACTTTACCTCTGAACTTCAGTTTCCCCATCAGCCATATGGGGTCAATGATATCTACTTTGGAAGGTTGTGGAGAAGGTTTAAGGAGATACATAGCTCAATAACCAGCCTATAGTAGGTGCTTCAACAGTGCACGAGTTCTTTGTCCTGGAAGATCTCAGAGGATGGCACAATTGACAAGAGAGGAGCGGCTTCCTCTTCCCAGCAGGGCTGGTTTGAATCTCCAGATAAGTTCAGGTAAATTCTATGATCAAGGCGTATTCAGTTGACATCCTTCTCCCCAGTTCCTAAGGGCATAAGGAAATGGCAGCATGGTACAGTGGCTAAAAAGCTGAGTCATGGGTTCAAATACCAGCTTTGGAGCTTGGTGAAGAACGAACGAACTCTATAGTCAATGACAAGTGCTCAGCAGGCAGTAAGTTCTCCAGGCCTGTCTGCTGCTCAGCTCTCCAAGGGGTCCTCTCAAGCAGAGGAACAGGCACAGACAGCTGGAAGCCCACAGGCTGGAAGAGAGGTTGAAGGCGCCTTTCAGGAGAAGCTAGAGTCACCGGGAAAATCCACGGCACCGTGAGAGCTGCTGCTGCTGCTCACCTTTCTCCCCGCTTGTTTGACTTGGGATCGCCTTTGTTCAGCGCTTTCTGAGATTCTGGTGCAGCGGGCAGTCCAGAGAAGTCGAAAAGTAGTAGGCAAGAGGTGATTTTATAAAGCTTAGGAAGAAAAGCTTTCCTTATGCATTTATTTTCAAACTTCCTTGTAGACTTCCTTTAGGTAGAAAATTCTACTCGTGCATAGTAGATGCCCAATAAATGTTTGTGGATTGAATCATATTAAGTGCTACCATTTATTGAGCTACTATTATGTGCCAGACACTATACTCCAAGAAAATCTTACCTTTGTTATTTCACTTTAATGCCACAAGTGGGAGGGAGGAACTAGAGTTTAACAGATAAGAGAACAGGTTTAGAGACATAAACAGGTTGTCCATTCTTTATTCTAACTGGATGACCTCTAGAATTGTACTTATTTATTTATTATTTGTTTATTTATTTGTTTTTAGGAGGTACTTGGGATTGAACCCAGGACCTCTTTGTGCAAAGCAGGCACTGAGCTATACCTTCTCTGCTAGAATGGTATTTAAATTCTCTGAGCCTAAGTTTCCTCATCTGTAAAATGGGCACAACATAATATCTACCTCCGGAGATTGCTGTGATGATTAAAAGTTCACACACTCACACACACCCATATATAATTCCTTAGCACAGTGTCTAGAACCTAGTAAATGCTAAATAAAGCAAGTGAAAAATAGCACTATTATAACAACTCATTTTACAGATGAGAAACTCCTCAGAACAATGTCCTCTGACAAGTATATTCAGCCCCTTCCAATGGTAAGGAGTCAAAGAATAGGGAACTGATCTAGAGCTTTAGGATAATGAAGATTTGGGGAACAAGTGAGAAAGACCTTCCTGACAGGGTCAACCCCTATAAAGGCTTTTAGTTCAGGGAAGGGGAGGGACCAGGGCAGGAGGTAAATTGTAAAAGGTAAAGAGAAATACTGGCCATGTGTTTCTCCTCCTCCCCTAGAGAGTGCATGGGTGAGTCACTTGGTGAATTTACATCCAAGTCGATACTAAGAGAACTGTTATTTAATAAGCACCAAGCTGAGAACCAGTAGAGGAAAAATGGTTAAGAAAACGGCTCTGGAGTTGGTCTGCCTGGATTTGAATTCCTGTCTGTCATTTACGAGCTGCGTGGCCATGGGCACATTTTTAATATGTTGGAGCTTCAAGTCCCACACGTGTAAAATGAGGATAATAATGGCTCCTTCACAGGGTTGCTGTGAGAATTAAACAAGTTAATATGTGTAGAGTCTGTACATGCCTGGTGCCTCGTAAGCCTTCGGTCTGTGGCAATTTTTATTGTTGTTGTTGCTGTTTTTATGTGCTTTGTATACATAAACCAGATTAAGCAATTGGCCAAATCACCCAGCTACCGGCAACTGGTAGAGCCAGGATTCTCAAAGCCAGTCCCCCTGAATCAGTCAGGAATGGCTTGGTTATGCGGCAGTAACAAACAACCCCAAAAGCACAGTAGTGCAACCATAACACAAGTTTATTTCTCACTCCCACAGAGTGCGTTGCAGTTCTGGGCAAGTCTCTGGGTGTTAGCTCAGTGTTCAGGTGATTTTGCTCTTATCCACGTCAACGCAAGCACTTGTGATTGTGGCGGCAAGTGAAGAGCAGGAAAGTCATGCGACAGTAATTAAATGCTTCCACCCGGAAGGGACACACGTCACTTCTACTCACGTTTCATTGGCCCAAACCAGTCACATGGCCAATGTGACTAACCTGGAGAGAGGTGCAGTCCTTCTGAGTATCCAGAGTCCAGGAAAATCAGTTATTGGTGACAAGTACCGACGCCTTGTAAGACACTGTTCTGCTTCTCTCTGTGATAGGACCAGCCATCGTTCAACTTCCCACGCAGCAGTTAGTTTCTGCACGCCTTACTCAATTAAGCCCAGAGCAAAGCATCTGCGTTTTAAATGAACTAATTCATCAGAGACTGCTTCATGAATTCCAGCCTGGCCCTTGTCCTTTTCCTGCCCATCAGCAGCATTCCAGGGTCGGTGGCTGTCCTCCAGTGCCCCCAGTCAGCCCAGCTGAGCTCACAGCCACCCACCCCTCCGTCCAGGGACTCGCTGCCTCCCCCATCCATCGCCAGGGCCCTGGTAAGCTCACCTGTCGATGCCTGGCTCTCGCTTGATGTCTCAGTTCCGGAACAGAGATGCTCCAGCTGCTACCTGGGAAGGCTCTGGCTCCCAAAATATTTAGTTAGCAGCCATTCAGTTAAGTGGAATTGACTTTTTATCAGCTCTCCTCTGTACGGCTGCCACCAGCAAAGGCTGTTTCCTCCTTCCCTCTTCTCTGCCTGTCAGTTTGCTCCACATTCCTATCGGCAGCCTTTAGCTCTGATCAATACTAACCGCTGTGTAACGGCTCACGCACGGCTGCTCTGGTTTGCATCGATCAGCCCCTTCTTCCAACAGGTAGTCAGCTATTTGAGGCAGTGACTTGGGATAAACACCTACTTTTACTTCAGGCTAATTCGCTTCAGGTGGATTTCAAGGAGGCTCGGCACCCCGTCTCTGTTAGACAAGCTGAAATCAGAGAGTCAAGATCAACTCCTCGCTGCTTGAGCTCCTAGGAGACCTTTCTTCCGCTCCCCTTTTTCCCTTTCCTGTGTATTTTGTAAGTGCCACTTATAAACAAGACACCAGGACTTGGGACATTGAAAATGCCACTTCAGAAAATGTGTCAGCCATCCATCCCTCTTTCTTTTTAATGAGATGCATCCAGGACGGCAGGGAACCAAGGGCTGCTGTGGAGGCAGCATTGTCGCCGGGCAACCAAGCCTCCTTCCAGCTTCCCCAGAGCTAATCTCAAAAGACCCTGCAACCCTGGTTCTCTCATCACCTCGGGGGAGGGGGGGTCATTGAATCCACCTCCAGCCAGGATTCAGGCTTACACGTGAATTTACCAAGAGCTCGTATTGCAAAATGGGTTGCTGTTTTGCAACTGATGAGATGAGGGTGGGGGTAATACTTTATGGCCTGCGCATTATAACCAGAGAACACACAAGACTGGGTGATGTTTTCCAATGTGTACCCTAAATGTGGCCGAATGGTACCTCCAATAGCACCATTGCCCTTGTCACCCAAACCTCCTGTCCTATTCTCCTTTCTCCAGCCTCCCTTGACATCCCCAGCCTCGTAGTCCCCAAGCCTAGTTGAGCCTTCCCTTGCAGTGCAATTCCAGCACCCCCTCCCTCCCTCTCTGTTGCTATCATCCTCGTGCAAGCCCTCATCACTGGGCTAGGGCTCCTGCAGTGCTCCTCCAGCAGCCCCCTGGCTTCCAGTTGCTCCCTGCTTAGTTGTACCCTAATCAGGGTAATCTTCCTGGTGCTCTGCAGTGACTGCCTCTCCCTTCTCTGAAATCCTCAGTAGCTCCCTGTTGCCTACCAGGATGGAGGCCAAACTCCTCAGCCTAGCATTCTGGCCTTCAGAGATCTCCTTCCGAGCTCTCTCCCAATGTGTCGCTTGTTCTCCTCCAGCGCAGTTCTAGTCCATCTGGATGACTCGCCACTGCCTCTACCTGAACTGTGCTTTTCCTGTTCTGTGCCTAGACAACGAATGCCACGCTCCATGTCCCCTATGAAATCCGTTCAATTCCTGGCTCCCTGACTTCGGTCAAGTTAGCTAATTTCTCTCTGTCTCAACTTCTCATTTGTGAAATGGGAATAATACTACCACCAATCTCATAAGACGGTGATGAGAATTAAATAAATTAATGTATATAATGCATTCAGAACGGTACTTGCCCGTAGTAAAGCTATTGTTGTTACTGTTATTATTTCCCATTCCTCCAAGCTACAACCCAAAGCCTATCTCTTTGGTCACCTTAGCAGAAATACTCATTCCCTTTTCTGCTTATCCTCCTCTACTTGTAGCCCTTTGTTTGTACTGATAATAAGAATAATTGCAGCAAAGAATTACCGGGTGCTAAGTATAAGCCCAGTGCTTGTATATGCATTATCTTTTTTTTTTTTTTTTTTTTTGCATTATCATTTTTAAATTCTTGGGTGGATACTTTCCATTTGCCCCTGATCCATCTTCCTTTCTTCTCCTACTTGCCTTTTTCTGAAGGAGGCTGATCTCCCTGACAACTGGTTTCCAGCTGGATTTGGCCCACAAGGAACACTGGCAAGAGATGGGAGGAGGAAGCAGTTTGAGGCGAGACTTTTTCTTCCCCCAGCTTCTTCCCTTTTCTTGGGAAGGCCCTTTTCAGGGTCACTGCAGAATGGCTTCATCCCTCAACCCAAGGTCATAGCTCCTGTCAAGTGACCCTCTTGACTCAGCCCCTCGGTGTCCAGCTTCCGGGAACTAGAGCCTCTTCTAACCTCTTTACTCCTGGGGCAGAAACATGGCCCCAGGACACTGCACTGGCCCCTCGTGGATCCCTCACCTTCGTAAAGACAGTGATCCCCATATATGCTCGTGCACAATTATCCTAATCCAAGTGTGCCAACCTGACTGGCACATTTCTCCTTATGACCCTCTGAGGTGTGTACTGTCATTTTACCAGCCAACAGGGGGAGAAGGGTGCCCAAGCACTCACCCAGCAAGGCAGAGCCACATCTGCCCAGCTCATCACTCTAGCATAGTATCTCTCATATAGTAAGTGGTCAGGTGGATCTTTCTACCTAGATTTTCCCCCACCTCTTAATCAGAATATATTTGTTGGCTTTTGCAGCATTAAAAATAAAAAAATAAAAAAAAGAACTCCAAAATGTAGAGGTTTAAAATTATGATCATTTATTAGCTCACCGTTCTAGGGTTTGGGAATTTGGGCTAGGCTCGGGTGGGCAGTTCTTCTGCTGTTCTCTCCTGAACTTGCTTATGTGGCAACAGTCAACTGCAGGATTACCTAGAGGCTGGTGGTCCTCGTTGGTGCCACTTGCATGACTGGCAGGTGGTTTGGAGTCCCATGGGTGGCCAGTGGCTAGCAAGCTAGCCTGGGCTTCTTCATATGGTGGTCAGATTCCAAAAGTAGCAAAACAGGGCAAGCCCCAGTGTGCAAGCAGTTCTCAAGTCTCTGCTTGCATCAGGTTTTTTTCATGTCTTATGGGTATAACCCTGGTCTAAGGACTGGCAAAATAGATTCCACCTCTTTATGGGAGGAGCTGCAAAATACTGAGGCCATTTTTTTTTCCAGTCTACCACATGGTGGGACACTCCTTTCCGAAAGGGGCCATGCCTTGACAACTTCACATTCTGTATCCTCATAACCCAAGTCAGAAAAACAATTTGGGTAGGTCCTGTGTTTTAGGAGGTGGGGAGTATCCTCTTTATAGCTTGGGTGTACATCTGACATTCTTCCTGCCCATTACCACTAGACTGAAAATAATACTGAAAGGGAAGTCTCTTAAAACCTAGCATGAGGGAGTGGAATTATTTTTAATTAGGTTTCCGCAGAATTTTTTTAAACAGTTGCCTGTCCCTTGTTATAAATTTTAACTCCACCCAGTGGCATACCACAGCCAGCCCAGCTTCTCCTTCCAGTCCTTCCACTGCACCGTTTTCTTGGCAACAGTGCTACACTCACATTGCCGCAGAAGGCAGAGAGAGATGCCTTGCTTCCTCCTCTCCTCACTTCCTCCTTTCTTTCCTCCATTCCTCCCGGAGCTCCCCCTTGTCTCTGTTCTGCACCCACCTGGTGCCCTCAAAGGAGCAAGATGCTAGGAAGAACTGAAAGGTTTTTCTATAGGGCTGCTCCAAACAGCTACACAGGTTGAGCACTGCACAAGCTGGCTTAGAGACAGCCAGGAGATTGGACCTCCAGGAAGCCCTAAGATAGAAAATCAATCTAAAAGGTGGTATATATTTATAGATACCTGTGAGGTGGTGAACATGCTATGACTAGGCACTCGTTTATTTCACAAGTATGTATGGAATACCTACTATATGCCAGGCACCATGGAGGTCCTGGGAAGAAAGAGGCAAAGAGCACGATCCTTGTCCTTGAGATATTGTAATCTAGTAAGGGAGACTGATAATGTCAATTAATAAGGTAAGTGCCTTGCAAGAGGGTGTCATGATATGACATCAACAGGCCACTGAGCCTGGCCTGGGTGACTGGGGAAGGCTTTCCCAAGCAGTTGTTGCTGATATGTCTAGCCCAGTTCTGTCCAATGGAAATATAGTGCAAGCCACAGATGTTGTTTTAAATTTTCCAGAAGCCACATTAAAAAAGTAAAAACGAATAGGTGAAAATAATCTTGCTAATATAACTTATTCAACCCAGTATATCCAAACTATTATAATTTCACCATACAATCAATATAAAAATTACTTATGAGATATTTCACATTCTTTTGATTTTGTACTAACAGCACATCCCAATTTGGGTGCTAAATTTTCTGCAAAGTATAAAGTGTAGTTCTATCAAAGCAATAAATGTGTGCTTAACGGACACCTATTAAATATTGCTTCAATTTTAGAATTTTAATTTTAATTCATTTGAATGAAATACAATTTTAAAAATTCAGTCCCTCAGTTATACTAGCCTCATTTCAACTGCTCAGTAGCCATGTGTGGCCACCATACTGGAGAGCACAAGTCTAAAAGGAAAAATGGATGAGAGGCAAAAAAAAAAAAAAAAAGAGAGGGGATAAGGAAATCATGGCAGGGGGAAAGCAGCATGAGCAGAGACACAGAAAGTAGCATGAAGTTTGGAATTCTATGCTGTGTGGTATCACTGTGACAAATTGTGCAAGACTGGTGATGGGAAATGAGCGAAAAGTGGAGGGACAGGCAAGGGACTGGGTTGCTTCAAACAACATCAGTGTGTTCTCTCACAACTCAGGAGACTAGAAGTCCAAAAGCAAGGGGTCAACAGGGCACTGAAATTGTAGGGAAGAATCTTTCCTTGCCTCCTCTAGCTTCTGGTGTCTGCCAACTATCCTTGGGACTCCTTGGCTGTAGATACATCATTCCAACTTCTGCCTCCTTCTTCACATGGCTTTCTCCCCTGTGTGTCTCCATCTTTACATAACATTCTCCTTTCTGTCTGTGTTTCTGTGTCCAAATTTCCCTCTTCTTATAAGAATGCCAGTCATATTGGAGTTAAGGTTTACCCTAATCCAGTATGACTTAGTTTCACTTAGCTAATTGCATCTGCAAAGATCCTATTTCTAAATAAGGTCATATGCTGAGGTTTGGGGTGGGTATGAATTTGGGATGGGGGGCACTATTCAGCTCAGCACAACTGGGATGGAGAAGGTCAACCTTAATGAAAAAAAAAGTATAGAATGGATGAAGTGTGTATTTTTTATGTTGTAACCAACAGAAATCAACTCAGATTTCAATAATAAAGGGTGTTTACTGGTACACAGGCCAATCCAGTGGTAAAGCAGGACATGTGACTGATTGGTCCAAGGGCTCAGAACTATAATCAAGGGCCCAGAGCCTTTCTTTCTCTCCACCCTGGCATCCACAATGTTGACTTGTTGTTCCCCTTAGGGTCAAAACATGGCTGCCAGCCAGTTTGGGAGCCACATGCTTCCTCATTCATGCTCAGTGGGACAGAGAGCTTCTGTCCCATCATTCCAAGCAAGATTCCTGAAATTTACCTAATTGGACCATCCCAGGACACAATGCCCACCCCTGAAGGAATGGCGGTAGTCAGGTAATTAAAACGTGTTGGTGGCTCCAGTCATTCAGGGCTTTCAGCTGGAACAGGGAGTGAGATTAGCTTCCCTCCAAGTCCATGAGCTACGTGGAGGTGTAGTTACCTGAAGGGAGATCTGAATACTGCTAAGATGGGGGAAGGGAACATGGGTGCTGGGCAGGCAACCAATAATTATGGACTATAGTACAACCCTTTGGCTACTCCACCATCACTCATCCTTATCTCCCTGGAACACTTTCACCAGGTCCACAGCCACATTACAATGCATGTAACGCCAATGGCTCATATAATTACCTCACAGTTCAAGGCTCTGGGTGCTGTGAAGGCCTCTCCTTGAAATCCAGGGATATTTCCTTGTGTTCCCATGATCTATCTTTAAATGATGTCATCTACCCCCAATGCATGCAATACAGCAGCTAAAGAACAGGATGTGCACAATAAAAGAGAAATAAGGCACAGAGGTAACCTGTTCTCTAGTGCATATCATGTCCTGTGGAACAGAAATCATTAAAACTCCTGGCAGGAGAGAGAATTCTTGGTCTCCAATATCCATTACGGCTTTGTCCACTTGTCCTTTGTGGACACATCTGAGAAAAGTATTGGAAGACCAGGGGACCACACAGCTTTAGCAGCTCACGACCATTTTTCGTGCAAGTCTGGTGGCTAGACATTGTCCTAAGGTTTGCCTTATGATCTGAGCAATCACAAATTACTGTCTTCTGTTCTTAGAGTTTCTTTCTCAATACGCATCTCACAAAACATTAATAGGCTTTTCATCTCTTTGCTTCTAGACAACTCCATTAGGTAGTAACAACAGCCAGAGTTTTGTTTGGTCATGGATTTTAAACCCAGAAATTTCTGTTTTTTATCCCCAAACCTCTTTGCTTTATCCATCTGTCTAGACTACTAGCTTTCAAACTTTTTTTGACCATGATCTTTAATAAGAAATGAATTTTACTTTATGGCCCAGTATATAATTACATATATGTATATTGTTATGTATTTATGTAGAACCAAATCACAAGTTTCACACAACAGTATTTACTTTCACTGCATGCAGTACATGCTGTTATTTTCTGTTCTATTCTATTACAAAGAAAAAGAAAAGAAAAGCCAGTCACAATTCACCAAATTGATTTTACAAACCACTAATGGGTCACACCCACAGTTTGAAAGCACTGCCCTTAGTTTAGGCCTAGATTTTAGCCTCTGCTTTGAGGGAAATAAAAGCAACAGCCTCGGGTAGAGAGGTTTTTATAATTTCTTCTTGCCCTTAGACTGCTCTCAGATATAACTCCACAAAGCTCATGAGTCTCCCCTATCTCAGGCAGAGAATGTTTAGTAGAACGTGCTGGGAAAGCCTGGGGCGGGTTGGGTCAGGTTTCTTTGGTGTACCCATCTCATCTCCTGTGAAACCTCTGGCCTCCCTGCATCTGTGTGTATTAACCTTGGTTTGAGATAGAGAATGTGGTTTTCCAGCCCTGTAACCCTCAGAGTCAGAACTTTCCACCATCTTGAATCACAAGCCACACGCAGAAAGGACCTCTTTTAGCAAAGCCATAGTCTCCTCATTCTCTGCTTGAAAACAAGCCACCTTCAGCCTGTCTCTTAGAGGGTTTTGTGGAAGGCTGCCAGAAGTAGCAACCCATTCCAACATCTTGAATTTTTGCTACCAAATTAAGCTTTTTAAGAGGTACATATTCTGTATCCCTGGATACAAAGGGCAACCTTTCCACCAACTGCATAATGAGGGCTTCCAACTTCCCAGCTTTGGAGGTGGCACCCTTGTGGTTCGTGCTTGCCTCTTCCACTTGTAATTCTTTTTTTTTTTTTTTTAACTTACATTGTAGTCTACACTCTCTCCCACTCAATTCTGGCAGGATATATAATGACCTGTATCTGTCGTTGCAGTGTCATTCCAGACAACTCCCAAGTCCCAAAAATGGCCCCGTATTATACCTGTTTTCCCTCTCCCTGATCTTAAAACCTCCAGTGGCCACTGCCACCACATCAATGATATAATTTCTTCCATTGCTAGAATCACAATAAGTCTATAGTAGAATACCAGTAAGTCCACTCTAGTCCATAGTTCATTCCCCAATCCTGAGGATTCTGGGATGGTGATGCCTACTCTACCTCCAATTGAGAGGGGGCTTCGGTCTCATATGGCCAATGGATGGGACTCTCCTGCTTGCAGTTGTAGACTCTCTTGGTTCCTTGGTGTGCTGGTTGTCCATCATCATCTCCTTGTTAGTGGTCCCGGGTTAGTCCAATGAACTGGAGAGTAGGTGTTGCAATTCCATTGAGGATCAGGGCCCAGCTGGCACATGGACAGCCCAAAGATTCCAGTCTCTTGGACGCACACCTACCAACTCCAGCACCAACTATAGGTTCGAATAGAAAGGATAGAAGAGCCATGTGTAGGGAAACCACAACTGAGTCCAACTCTGTCACACTGGGGAGCACAAACTCCAAAGTAGGGCCCATAGGCAAGGCACCAAACTCCTGAGCTATCTGTCCTGTACATAGTGCCTGAGTGTCTCCAGAGCTCTCAGGAGCTCCACCCATTGGGGTAGTGTCTAATCTGGCAGTCAATGAATTCCTGCTGAGACGTGCATAAGCGTAACCTCTGCAATGACCTCCTGACTCACTTTGAAGTCTCTTAGCCATATAAACTCATTTGTCCTTACCCTTTCTCCCTTTTGGTCAAGGTCTTTTTCCAGTTGCATTGCTAGTTGGTGTTTCATAGTAATCCCTTGGTGCCAGGGAGGCTCATTCCTGGGAGTCATATCCCACACTGGGGGTAAGTTATTGCATTTATATGCTGAATTCAGCTTAGAGAGAGGCCACATTTGAGCAAAAAGGAGGCTCTCAGGAGGTAACTCTTAGGCACCCTGTAATACTAGGCTAAGTTTCAATTTCACAAGTTAAGGTTCATAAGCACAGTCATCAATATCAAGGGCCCATCAATGCACTTGTATTCTTACAACCACCACTTCCTGGCCCAAAATCTCATTCCTGCTCTTGAGAATTAAGCTCACTTCTCCAAGCCCTCCTTGTCCCAAGGAAAAAGTCTTAGAGTGAGTAGAGGTCAGTAAGTCCCTGTTAATGTGTTATTCTTTTCCAAGTGGCCAACCCTCCTCTAGAGAATTTAGATTTCACTGGAGAGAGACTTGAAGGTAGAAACAGCTTTTAAGAGCCAAAGGGCTACATCTAATGGTAGTTTGAGGCATAGGGCCTGAAGGCAGCATGATGAAGAGGAGAAAGCAGCATTTTCAAGCCAGACAACTCTGGATTTGAGCACTGGCTTCATCACGAACTATGTGACCTTGAACAAGTGACCTCGCGAAGCCTCAGTTTCTTCATCTGTAAAATTTTAAATAACAATACCTCCTACAATTGTTGTGAGAGCTAATGAAAGATGTAAAACCCCTAGTACTCTGCCTGCCTTAGAGAAGGTTCCTCCCCCAAAAAAAAACAAAAAAATCTGGTTCCCCATTCTAGAAGCATGGAGGTGCTAGAAGGTAGGAGATGCTGAGGGAAGCCAAGTATAGATAATGGTCTTCAAGACCCAGTAATCTTGGGGCATTGGTTGCCCTTAGGTTTCTGGGATCAGACTCAATGGCCCCTCAAGGCACCAACTCAATAACATCAGCTGAGACTTGCAAATAAGGGGCAGCCCAGAGTCAGGGGCTGGTTTCTGGAACAGTTGGTCCTGACCCTCCAGCTGTTGTTTCCCCAAAGGAGAAACCACACTCAGAGTTGGTGCCGATAAAGAGGGCCAGGAGAGAGACTCTGTAGACAGCCATTTCTGTGAGTTTAGACTCTTGTAGAATAGTCACAGTAGAGTCTAGGATCCCACGGGGGAACATGGGGCCCCCTTGCCCGTGAGCTGCCCTGTGATCAAAGATGGGTCTGCCTCATGAGGTGGCGAAGCTTAGACCCTTGCAGAAAATCACCAAATGAGTCAGTACGGTTTTTGATAACAACTTAAGGGATGACCAATAAAGAATGTTATAAATGCAACTTCAGCTAAACTTACCTTCAACCATAGTTTTAAACCAGTCAGCAAGTAGCTTCTGAAAATGAGTAACACATTATGCAAAATTCACCCCCAACCCTACCCCCACTCAAAGTTTCTAAAAACAGTCCTGGCCATGGAGACAACCACTTGACTTAAACCTTCTACCCTTGCAATATAGACATTGACATCCTTCTACCCCATCTGAGGAACCAAGACCTCCCGTCGATGTTTGGTTCCACTTCCTGTTATCTCTTCTAGAACAGTCTTTCTTTGCATTTGTGTCACTGGCCTCCTCACCTCTTCCCAGCAGTTCACGTGGTGGGCATGCATGCTTATAGCCTGTGGGGTGTTCTTATTATAATTACTCACATTAAAGCAATGTCTTAGCTAATGCTCATTCTCCAGGCTATAATATGGATATGGGTGTGGAAAGATATGGGCCATGTATTTCGTGGCCGGTGATATTTTTATTTTCGAAGTCAGTTTTATGGAAGCTGGCAAAAGTGTTTGTATTTCCTCAGGCCTTTTGCTAACCCTCAACTAGAACTTGTTCTTAACTTTCCTGCCCAGTTTACTGGCCCTCAGGATATGGTGAAAGATCTTGTATTATTCCTTTCTAGGAATATAGAATGCCTTCCATCTTTCCTCCCCTTCTCTTCTCTTGTTTCTGCCAGAGTCTCTCCCTTTTCTACTTTTTTCTTACCTCCTCTTTCTTTCCTGTCATCTTTCTTCTCTCCTACTATCCTCCCTTCTTCTTCTTCTTCATCTTCTCTTTCTCTATCTCCTCTCTCTTCTCTCCATCTTCTTGCTCCCACTGTCTTTCCTCTCTTCTGACTTCCATCTCATCATCTCTCTCCCTCCTTCTCTTATGACTAATTCAGTTAGTTTGCTGCTGCACTGTTTAATTTGTTTTATCATTTTGAATGTTTGCCCAGAAACTTTCAGGCAAGGAGCAAACGTTGAAAATACTGAGACAGCAATAGCCAAGGTGCAGGGTGGGTGTGGGCGTCTGGGCCTGAGGGGCACGATGTGTCCAGGGGCATAGCTCAAGAGGGGTGGCTGCTGAGCCCCTTCCTTGGCCAGCAAGATGCCAGGGCACCATCTGGGGGCCTCAGGCAACAGGGAAAGTGAATGTGGTCTGAGGTCTTTCCCCTCTCCACTCATGACTAACTTCTTCCTTCTCACCCTATTAGGAAAAGTATTTATTATTTTTTTAAAATGCTTCCTGCATTGGCTTGTCATCATCCTTTTAATTTATGAGACCATTGCCCCGCCTCCTCTCTTCTGCCCATTTTTCCATCTTCCTATTTTATCAGCTCCTCTGTGGTCTCCTGCTTGGGGGCTCTGCTTGCCTTTCTCCCACTGTCTCACCCACCTTTTCTTTGCTGGCATTGTACCCTAGCTCTCTCCCTTGGTCTTCTTGAGATGGGGTGCCACAGGTAGGCAGAGGCAGAGAAAAATGCGGGCCCTCTGGGAAGAAGTTTGTCAAACACGCCCTGAGCATTTCCCAAGGCCTTTTTTAGGGCATCCCTGCAAATGTAGGAAAAAGATCATCAGACACCCAGACCCCTGAGCCCCAGAATCTGCAACTGTGAATCCACCTCTCTTTGGTAGAGGAGCATTCATGAGCTTTGGAGCCAGGAAGAAATGAGTCTGAATCCCAGCTCTGGGAAACGGATGTGGCTCAAAAGGTTCGTCATCCGTCTACCATATGGAGAGACCGGGGTTCGATCCCTGGTACCTCCCGGTAAAAAAAAAAAAAAAAAATCCCAGCTCCACTACCTGCTACTTGGTGTGTGCGAGATCTTGGGCTAATGTTTTAAACCTTCTAAGCCTCGGTTTTTGCATCTGTAAAATGGAAGAAAGTAATATTTCTTTCCCGGAGTTTTGAGCAGTAAATGCAATATGGCAAAAGTTTGTAGCATGTTAGGCACACAATGACTATTACTTTCCTTCTTTCCTCTAGATAGTATCAAATCTGTGGAGACTTGGATAAATAATAAAGCTTGGGAGTTAAAGCTTATGAGAGAATAGCATTTCATTTGTAGGTTTCTGCATCCATTGGTGCTGTTTCCTGGGGATGGCAAGAGCCTACAGGTCAATTTTTATTCTGGGTATGCTTTAGTAACTGCATTTGATTCTTTAATGTTTAAATAGTGCCTGCTTTCCCTTTGTTGGCAAAGTCTTTAGACCTCCCATTAGTGTGCTTATTTATTTATTTTTAATTTCCCTAGCAATGAGTGAAAGCAACCTCATGGGAAAAAAGCAAAATCAAACCAGATAAGCTAAGACGGAAATGCCCCTTGACCAGCCCCTGGAAACCTAACCCTGTCCCAGAAGTAACAACCTTGGTGTGTGTCCTTTCTGATCAAAAATAAACACCTTCACTCACATGCCTGTGTGTACATAGAGAAATGTATAGATTTATATTGTGACAGTTATACATAAAATGTATTCTAGCTATTAGTACTCTGCCACTTGGCCCTCTGGTTCTTTATTACTTTAAAATGTTCTGGAGATTTGGGGGTTTGTGGTCATTTTATGGCATGCCATCTTCTTTTTTCTACCTGCCACACTGTATTTCATCATCCTCCCCCTAGAATGTAATCCCAGTAAAGATAGAGGCATTGTCTTTTTCATTGCTTTTTCCCTTGAGCCTCTCACAGTGCCTGTCACATAGCAGGTACTACTTACTGCTCTTTCAGGAGGCACTAGGAACCGAACCAGGGACCTCCCATGTGGGACGTGGGTGCTCAACTGCTTGAGCCATATCCTCTCCCGCTATGCATTTTTAACCACTCCCCTACTAGTGGACATTTAGGATATTTGTAAAAAAAAAATTTGTTACTATAAACAGCAATGTAGTGAACATCCTTACACCTGTCTTGTGCACATGTGCATGTGTTCTTCTAGTATAGAAACCAAAAAGTGGAATTGTGGGGGCAAAGAAGACTTCCTTTTTAATATGGATTGATATTGCCAAAACATAGAGAGTGACGCCAGTCTACAATCCTGCTAATATCTTTCCTTCCGTGTCTTTTTGACGATATGTTTTTAAAATAATCATAGGTAGCCTTTTCTGTTTAATTTCAGAGAAGGAGGAGGGAAGGTGATAATTACAGAGAAACAAGGGGAGGTACAGAAGTCCATTCACTTTTCCAATTATTGATTTCATTCTACTGGGCATATAAAGAAAAATGGGACTTAGCACATGCCCTGGAGGATTTCATAGTCTAGACTTAATACTTGAATACTTAATTCTTACACTGTAATATCGTAAAGAGACATGACAACTAAATGTAAAGCATGATCCTGGATTTCATCCTGAATCAAGAAAAGCAAAAGCTATAAAGAAAAATATTGGGATATTTGGTGAAATTCAATTGTGGTCAGTAGATTTTAGATAAGATCATATTGCCAATATCATTGTACTGTGGTTATGTAAAAGAATGTTCTTGTTCTTGGGAAAAACACATTAAAGAGTTTAGGAATAAATGGGCATGATTTCTCCAACTTACTTGCAAGTGGTTTAAAGGATATGCAATGATATAAATCAGTGCTGTCCAGTGGAACTTTCTGCAATGATGGAAATGTTCTGTATCTGCCCTGACAATGTGGCAGCCAATAGCCACGTGTGAGTACTGAGCATTTGAAATGTGGTTAGCGCAACTGAGGAACTGAATTATTAATTTAATTTAAATTTAAGTAACCACTTTGGGCTAATGGCTACCATATTGGACAGCACAGATATAAATAGAGAGAGAGATAAAGGATAATAAAGCAAATGGAGCACAGTGTAAAGAATTGGTGAACAAGCATAAAGAGTATATGGGAATTCTCTGGACTATTCTTGTAACTTTTCTTTAAGTTTTATCTATCTCTATGTACCATCCATACATGCCTACATACACACATACACTCACGTACATACATACACACACAATTGCTAAAAAGTTCAATGTCAAGAAAATTCAAATTAAAATATCATTGAGATATGTTATGACACTTAAATTGTTACAAGTAAATAAAATTATGCTATCCAGGGGCCATTGAAAGGGCACACTTTGACATTATTGTTGGATGTGCAAATAGGCACAAGCCTTTTAAATGTATCCTATAGAAATACTTGCACAAGTACTGAGAAAATGTATAAGGATGTTCACTGCAGCTTTATTAATAATTCCAAGAAACTGGCAACAATCTCTATGTCCAACAGCAAGAGAATGGCTAAATGTGTTTGCTTTGTTCCTATTCTGGATTACTGTGAAGCTCTTCAATAGACTGAGGTAAATCTTTATGCACTAACATGAAAAGTTGTCCAAGATAGATTGTTGGGTGAAAAATAAAAGCAATTTGCAGAACCAATGTTCAGACAATTACATATTTTGTAATAAAAACACTAAAACTATACACACAAGTGCACATACACACACAAACTCACTTACATTTGTTGTTGCATAGAAAAAGGTTTGGAAAAATACACATGAAATAGTTCCCAGACCATCCTCCTGAAATTCTAGAGTCCTGTGGAAAGACCACCCAGCTCCGTGTCAGGAGCCCCCAGGCCTAGCTGTGGAGGGTCCTCCCTGAGCCACCATGTGCTATAACAAGAGAGGTGCCTCCAGCCAGCCGAGAATGCCAAGCTCAGACTGTACCACCAAATCTCCGGGAAATGCCCTCCATAATGGGCTTGCCATTCCCAGCCCCACACAATGGCCCATGCCCCTCCCCACAGTCACCGGCTGCCTGCGAGGTAGGCAGGATCATTACTGAGTTCCCATGAAGGGAGTGTTTATTATTGTTGTCGGTTTGATGCTGATCGCAAAAGGACCTAATCAACAGGTAATAAGACCTCATGGGAGCTATTAGAAACCTCAGCTTTAACCCTCTTATAACCACAGTAGGGAAAGCTAGAGCAGCACTGTGCTCCTCACTTTACAGGGCCTGATGGGGAGGAGAGAGGGAGCAGTGGGGGAGAGTCGGAGAAGCACTAGGGCAGTGTGCTCAGGAATGGGCTGAAAAGGGGATCTGGGTTTGGAGGGATGGCATCCAAACTTCATTCTACCCAATAACATTCACCGTCATCATCGTCATCGTCGTCGTCATTATCATCATCATCATAATGCTTAATTCAAGACCTGTGCTTGGTACATGGGATGCAGAATAAGCTCTGGTCCTACCTTCGAGTTGCTGACAGACAAGGAAATGGAGTTGCAATACAATATGAGCTGCACTACTGAACAGGTTACAGAGGAGGGAATTATCAACCTTATTGGTGAGTCAGGGAAGGCAAATAGACAAGTCAAATGACACCTTATACTACGTAGATGTGAAAATATCTGTTGGATAGGCGTAAAGAGCTTACATTTAGACACTCGTTTTTAACATGGATCTCCTTTTGTCTTCAAAGCTGCCTTAAATCCTTTTTCCTCTTTACTAACGTTGGAGATAAATAAATAAAACTAAATAGTAACTAATAAAAAATACATACTCAAATACTTGCTTTTTGTTGTTGCAAGTGACTTACTTGCCAACCAGTTAGATGGATAACCATCCCCATCTATTAGCAAAACTTAATTGTGCCTTATAAGATAAGTGTTATGAGCCATTTCTCATTACCCACAGAGCTACCAAGCACATTGTTAAATAATGATCACGAGAACCTCCTCGGAAATGGCCCAATGACCTGCACATAGGCACATCATCGTTGCTGTCGATAGATAGGTAATAAATGTTTTGATCACTTAAACTTTCCTAGGCAGGGCCTCCTGATGAATGATGGGAACAAGGAGATGAACTCACATCTATACAAGCCAAATTGACCCCAGTTTTTTCCAACTTACATCAAATTGCAACAGCTCCTCTTGTTTTGTTGTACAAGGTTTTACATCTTGCGCAAAACTAACTGCAAATGTCATACCAGCCTGGGGCAACTGATTTGACCAGGCCCAAGAGCACAATAAAGATAGTGAAATTGGACAGTGGCATGAGCCATCTCACTGCTCGATCTTTTATATCCTTTGAAGACCGTTTTCTCTTAGAGAAAGAAAGTTTGTACACTTGCTTGATATGGGTTCTATTCCTGCTAGAACAAATGTCCTGGAAACCAAAAACTGACAGCATAAAATCCAGTATATGTTGGTAAAGAGCTGGTAAAGAAGTTCAACTTCATGAAATAAAAAGGAAATGTAAAATTCCCCAAATTATTATTTCACAAACATTCATCCGGCCATCCAGCTTTGGGCATTGGGTACGGGGAAAAAAGAACAAGACAAGATCTGTGCCCTTGAGAAGCTTGCGGTCTAATTGAGGGAAACAGACAGAAACAATGTGAACATGATGAGAAAGCTCAAGGAAGCTAAGAGGAGAGGCCCTAACATGCATTGGGGAAGAGGAATTCTGCTTTACCATGACATTCAAACTGGGTTTTGGATTATGGAGAAGATTCCCTGGCTCTGGAGCTGTATGTACAAAGGCACAGAGGTGGGTGATGATAGGCCAGGGTGCCTGCAGGGGACTGTTGAGAGATGAGGCAGCAGAGGTAAAGTTGGATCCAAAGAGAGCTCAATCATAAAGATCTTGAAGGTCATGAAAAAAAAGAATTTGACCTAGAAAGTCATGCAAGTGCTATTTTTTTTTTTTAGAATGTACAAATAGAAATTGACAGTAAAAAAAATAAAAGGATAGCAGCCAAAGATATATTTATGTAAGAGTTCATGTCATCAACACCATGAACAACTGGGTATAATGACCTAATTTTTTGTAGCCCCGATCCCTTTGCAGGACACTCGTATTGACTTGTGTGCTGTCAAAATGGTCCAGTGAGAGACACGTTCCATTAGTCCCTGTCTTTGGGGAGCTCACAGTCAAGTGGGGACAGTCTAGGGTTCAATCACCCAACATGTGATGATGGAGGCAAACATAACATGCTGTGGGAGCCCATGCGATTGGGACAGGGCTGAAGGGTGATCAGGGAAGGTTTCCTGCAGGGAGTGACATTTGAGCTTCATGTTGAAGGGTGACTAGGAGTTAGCCAGGTGAGGAGGATGCAGAAGCAGGTCTACACCTAAAGTCAAACAAGACCCAAAAGGGTTTTTTCGCTAGAGAGCCCATGTGTTCCCATCACTTTTGTATAGCCAAGTTTACGAACTGCAAGCCAGTCTGCCTTAATTGACAAGCGCATTTCCAGAGTTCTCAAAAAGAAAATGCCCATATCCCTTCATGGAGAGATTTGCCCAAATGGTCATATTTGGGTCTATACGTAGCATCCTATTCCAAAGACAAAACATATCATTTTACCCAGCTAATATGGTAATAATCTCAATGCGTCTCTTCTGGAGATCTAATGCTGCAGGTAGACAAAGGTGCATTATATAAGCTAACTTACCAATTTCCTTTGGCCCACTGGGACTCGGCCAGTGTGTTCCTCCTCAGAGGCCACCCATGGAATATTCCGTGGGAATACATGAGTCAAGTAGTTGAGGAGAGGGGTCAGGATACCACCTCCTGTTAGCTTGGGACTTTGGCCAAATCATTAAACTCTCTGTCTCAGTTTCTACATTTTTTCTCACAGCATCTGCCAGAGCAACCCTAGTTTGGTCTAGGGATTCAGGAAGATGATCTATGTAAAATTGCTCTGTAACGAGGTCTACAAATAAAAGGTGTTGTGACTTTTTCAAGCCCAGCAAGTATTTATGAACCCTGAGTATTTTCCAGGCACTGTTACTGGGACAGAAGGAAGGATGAGACATAATCCCCGCCCTGAGGAGTTCATGGACTCACAGAGGAGTTCAGATACAAAAACAAATTAACTGTAATACAATATGAAAAGTGCCATAATAGAGGGAGGTTCAAAATGCTGTGGAAACATGGATGAGGAAGCAATTAATTCTCAGGGAGTATCTGTGTACAGGCCGCTAAGGGAAGACGAGACCCTCCAGGTGGTGGGAGCACCCCAGGAAAAGCCCAGGGGTGTGAGGGTGCAGGTCTTATTGAAGGAAGAGGGAGAGTCTTGTGTGGGGTCCTCAATTGTGGGGTGTATGGGGCAGTGCCCAGAGACAAGGTTGGAGATCTGAGACGCTCCTGATCCAAGAGCATAAACTATATCCAGGAGGAAGTGAAGCCAGTGGAGGCCTTTTCAGAGATGTAACTCTGGGGACCCCAGGACCCCATGGCCACCATTTCTTGATCACCTAACATGTGCAAGGAACCATATTAAGCACTCACATGAGCGTTCTCTTTCAGCCTTCCCCACAATCTATGATAGGTGTGATTCTTACTCCCCTTTAATAGAAGATGAAACCTTCTATTTATTTAACCTTGAAAGGTTAAAGAACTTGCCCAAGGCCCCACGACAAGTGATAGAAGTGGGATTCTGACCTCTAGGCTAGGCTTTAAAAAAAAAAAAAAAAAAAAAAAATTTACATCTTGGCAAATGCAGATAAATGGAAAGGCACAAATACCAAGGAGAGAAAAGACTAGCTATTTGATGATTGTGAAAGTGCACTGGAAGGTCGGAAAATCCATACAAACACTATTATTACTACATGTCGGTAGTGGGCCTGTGATTAAGAAATCCACCTGTTCAATTCAACAACTATTTTTCAAGGCATCAGCGTGAATGCACGGAGTGAGCAAGGTCTAAATCAAGAGAGGAGGGATGCAGTGGCCCCTGGGAATGGATGAAGCAAAAAGCAGCAGGGACGTGCTAGGGATGAGTTGTTTTCTGGTGTTTCACCCACAGAATCCTTTCTTTAGAGAATTCTGGGGATTCTAACACGTAAACCAGAAAATTGGGAGATGCTCAGAATTAAGAGGGGTGAAAAGGCCTCAAACTTTGCTACTTCTTGACATTTCTGAGAGCCAAATTCTGCCAAAGATTTGCAAAGTTAGTTAATTCCAGCAACTTTAGGCCAGACCAAAGAGAAAGAAGGAATACCCGTTGGTCAGATCTTGTCTGCCCTTCAGTATCTTGTGACTGGTGCTGATTCATTTGTTTGTAAGTCTTTTCTGAGCACCTACCGTGGGCCAGGGACTGGTACACAACATTAGTAGGCTCGGGCCGTCCATCTAGTGTCGACTTTGTCATTCTTTGTCTGCTCATTAGCCTAACTCCCAGATATTAGGAAGAGGGGAGGAAAAGAAACTGCGTGACACGCAATCGGTTTGGCTAGATGCTAATGGTTTTAGCGAGCGAGCAGTTTGACGGGGGAGTCCTGGAAACTGTGAAATCTAGGGCTTCCCTCTGATTTCCCTCTCCTTGCCCCCATCCTCACATATAATGGGCCGATTACAAGAATGAGATGAAGAACATGTAGCTAACATCCCAAATCCTCAAAACAATGGACCCAGGAAAGGGTAGCCAGAGCGGAAGTTCTGATGGGCCTCTCAGTTGCCCATGGCAGACCAAGCCACCCCCTCAGGCTGAGTAAATGGGCTCTTCCTGCTCCCTGCCCTCCCCCACTCTCTGCTGGGAACGGGACTTCCAAAGTTCACCTCTTCATATTTCAAAATAATGCTATGTTTAAGAAGCTGGGTGTCTGGCACGTGACAAAGATGACAAACCCCAACAACAAAAATTACTATTCAAAGTAAAGTATTATTTTAGGGTGACGTTATTTTTTAAATTCACATTTTTCATTTGTTATAACATGTAGCAGTTCTGTGAACACATAGATAAGAGGATACAATAGATATTTGACAGTGTATTCTTAGAATATTTGCATATCCAAGAGATTATTTCGGCAAGTATACTTAGACTGACCCTATTAACCATTCACAATATTTTGTCTTGAATCCAATTCACACTCTATAGACACGTCCAATTCACATTTCAGCTCTTACGCTGTTTCCTTCCTAGACTTTATATTAGGAAATAAATCCATAACATCAAATTTCATGACAACATCTGCTCTGGCTGACATGATTGAAAGGGAATTTCATTCATCCCAGCTTATTCTGTTACTTAATTTGTTCTTTAGCATACCTGGGACGTGGTCTGTTTTATCAAGTCCAATATAGGGAGTGGAGAAGACCACTGCAGTATTTACCAGCAGCCCCAGCCTCGGCGAGGACAGGAAGTGACTGCAAGAAGTCCTCTGAGGCAGCAGTGTTTACGGGATAGCCGGACAATAATGCCCAGGCATGAATCGCTCTGACATTTGCGCCCGGGCCAGTTGTGCCAAGCTAGCAAGCAGATAAAGGTGGACCCATGTAAATAATGTACAATGACCTCTGAAAAAGAATGTGATGGTCAAAAAATATATCTAAGAATAAAGAAATCCAGGTAAAACCTAAAACCAGTTAGTCAAGGTGAAAAGATCGTGAAAGCAATAAATGGGTAATGAAGCAAACTCAGGGTAGGAAAGACAGGAAGAGGCCACCTAGGCCATTCCTCTGCCTTTGGGCGGAGCTCTATTGAAACTGTCCCAGAGATAACTGCATCCATTCTTTTCCTCTCCCTGGGCTGCCCCTCTGGTTGTGGGTGGTGGCTTATAGCACATACTTGTGGCTGTGTTTCTAAATCCCTACGTGCCAGTCATCCTTGGCCGAGGTTCCTCTGCACCCACACGCCTTTCCATGAGATGAGACTCCAGAAGCCAGCTGCCTCCCGGGCGTGCTTCTGCCTCAAGGAAGAGTTTTGAGGCTACGCCACATTCTCTGCCGTCTCCCTGCACCCCCACCCCCATCCCCACCCTGCCTCCCACGATCAAAACTTCAGCTTCAGCTTCAGCAAACTAGCTCTAAAGAACTGGAATCCTGCATTTGCCCTGTGCTTTAACTGGTTTAAGAACCATCAAGGAAGTCCAAAAGAGTCTCTGGAATGCAGGGAACCTCTGAGCTCGCGATTCATCAAAGACCCGGCCACCTCTCAGGCTGCAACTCCTATTTGACAGAAGGAGAAAAAGCATCTTTCTGGAACTGCTCTGTGAGCCCAAACCCGGCACAGGCAGCAGGAGCAGGCAGGCGGGCGGTCAGGATTTGCCCAGATCCTCTGGGGCCTGTAATCGCATTCCAGCGACCAGGTGCCAGAGCAGGGCTTGCTGCCTCCAACCTTACTGGCGCGAGGCCAGCGTTTCCAGGCCTCCCTCCACCTCCCAGCTCCTTCCCATCATCTTTCCAACCAGAAGCTTGTTAACTGTTTTCCTGTGCTTTTATTCTGATTTCAAGGCACCCTCTATGTGTTAAACTTCAAAGAAACTTTGCTGCATAAGAGCAACGCTGTAACAAGTGGAAGCCCCAAAGAGCTCTGTTGAAAATGGTTTGTTCAAATGAAGGGGCCAGGACTCTTTTTTATTTTTCCTCCTTCTTTCAAATGAAAATTGCATTTGTGTCTGGATTAGATTGCCCAGCATCAATCCTGAAATTTTTAAAAATAAAAAGCAGAACAGCCATACAATATTCAAAATGTAAAATGATTACAAAATGGCACCAGGCCAATGTTTATGAATCACTGAATATGATCATAAAATCATAAAAAATAATCACCAAAAGGTAAATAAATTACCCAGCTTACTGCTTATTTTCACGTACGGTCTGACACAAAAGCTGCAGCCATGAATGATTTATACCTGTTTTAACAATAATACTCATTTTACTGAAAGATGGTCAGCACTTGGGCTGCTGTGGGCAACGTGCCAGTTGTCGAAAGGTTAATGTTTCAGCAGCAATACATTAAATTATGAATAATACCGGTCCCCAAATGGAAGGTTATTAGCTCAGTCTGCTTAATTAGCCCAGCTAGAACTTGCCATCAAGTGGCAGTGCCCATTACACCAGCACAAGATGGGATGGATGATGTGGGGGGGCAGGTGGCAGGGTTGAGATCCGCATGCCAGAGACGGGGCAGGCAGAGAGGCAGGGCACTGGGGGGGCGGGAGGGGGGCACATGTCTTTTCTTCCCATTTGAGTGTAACCTTATGAGCAGCACATCAGGGGCTGGTTTTCAGGACACTGCACTCTCCCATGGTTTATTCGTGAAGATTTCTCAGGAAGAAAGAGCAGAAATTGCTTGGGAAGAGCCTGGCACTCAACCTGCTCCTCGGTGACCTAGTTCCACCTCGGGTTCTCTCTTCTAAGCTTGGGCCCTGCCAAAGTAACACGTGTGGCCGCTCGTGGGGCAGGCAGGTCCATCGGCCCTCAGCCAACACCGGCATTTATTCAACTGCTGCTATGTCCCAGGCCTTACAGAGTAGGTGACAAGGCCAACAAGCTTTTAGACCTATGAGAGGGTTAAACAAAACTATGCGGTTATTGCATTCATTACAATCACAATGACCACAAAGAAGGGAAAGTCTGTCATGCCAAGCCAGGCTGGAGTCGCAGGTGAGCCCTTGGAGGAGACTTCCTGAAGGAAATGCCATTTGCTCTGGTCAAAGGGGTGCATAGAAATTAGCTAGGTGAATTCTGAGGAAAGAATCTTCTAGGGAGAGAATATCTAAACCTTCTCCAAATCTCCAGAAAGAAGAATGGTGCTAGGGGAAGATGCTGGCGTTGCTTATAAGGAGTATTGGAAAAGCAGTTTCCTGCCAGGGCCCTAAGCAAGCTATTGAGCACCCAGCTTGTGTGTGTGTGTGTGTGTGCACGTGTGTGTGTATGTGCCTGTGTCCACACCTGGCCCCACAACACCCTCTCCTTCCTTGCCCCATCCTCGCTCTCCCCCACCAGGAGTTCCACTGTTGAACTCAAAGTTTCCATGCAGAAGGGCCGCGACTCCCTCCTGCCAACTGCGCTGCATCCCTGCTGCAGCTGGGCTGCCTGCACCGCTGCCCAGCTCTACTCAGTGCTATTAGTAGCTTGTTTTGCTAAGCCCCAAAATTCATTTTCTTTTCCCGCCTTGCTTCCAGAAAAATAAATAAAAGTGAACACATCACTCATTTAAGACGAGGAATGGAATTTAGGTTGCGTTTTTCTTTCTATTTTTATGATTAGTTAGAATTTTCCTGGGAATGCCGCCAGAAGGGCATTATGGTGAGCTAATGTCCTGTATTTAATCAGTGCTGCAATGGTGAACTGTGTTCCGTGGGGAAAGGCCGAGTTAACTCATCCTTCCCTGTCTTGTCTCTTTTTAGGATACCACCGTCTGGCCCAAGATGAAGACAAGACTGAGAGGTGACAGGGCTGGAGGCTGGTACAACAGCCCTCGGGTGGGCGGGAGGCAGCCGTGACTCTGTCCCTTCACACAGGACCGGGCAGCTCTGAGAACTCGGAAAACCTCAAAGGAGCTGCATGAAAAGGGCCTCCAAAACTGGCCAAAGTGATCAACTGTGGTTCCGCATCCATTGGACTCCTCTGACTTCCTCCTCTGCAGTTTCTAGACGTCTGCTGGGCTGGGCACACTTCTTGTTTCCAAATGTGCGTCTTTCCCCTTTGCAACCCAAACACAATGTGTGCAGGGGACGTCCACGGCTTCTAAGTGGCCCCGGAAGTCAGCACCAGGTAGGACCTGATCGGCTCCTTAACTCTGCTTATGCTTGGTCGTCGAGGGTTTCCTAAGAACCTCAGCCAGAGGCCAGAGCCAGTGATTTGCAGATTTCAGAGTTGTTCTTGTTTTCAGAGACAGATGATCCATCACGGAAGAATCCCTGGCTGTGGCAAAATAGAAAAGAAATACCTTAGATGGCTGAGAGGAAGGGAAAAAATGAGGGCCCGGGGCAGAGGGCGTGGGAGGAGAAGGGATTTACCCTAGAAGAAGGGAGCAAAGAGAATAGGTGAATGATGCAGCTCAACCCTTCTCTGCAATTAGCACTGAGGGGCTAGGAAAACAGGAGCTTGTGGGGCACACAGAGCCTTTCAGATTTACTGTTGTCCCTATTAAATTCAGGGTCTGCAGGAGCCTTCTGTTCAGGTAGGGGCAGTGAAGAGAACAGGATGCCCCAAGCAACCCATAAATAGCAGGGTGAAGACAAAGTGTTTATTACTTAGCCTCATGAAGCCCATATAAGTGCTCTCCCAGGGTGCGAGAGAGCAAGAGCATGTGTGAGCAGGCCCACGTGTGTGTCCCGGGAGTGGGAGTCCCAGACACAGCATTCGCGCTTGGCTTGATTCTATGAAGGCGTCTATTTGATGGAATGAACTGGAACAGTTCATAGCCAGCCCAGCAAACCTTGTGCAGAGACAGAGCTTTCTTTTTCTCCTTCCTTTTCTTGTTTGCAGTGAGAATGAGGCCTTTCTCTTCTTGGCCCTTTGCTCTCCCCAAAGTTGTCTCACGAGGTCATTGCCAGCTGACAGGCTTCCTTTCAGTACAAGGTTTGGAGGGAAATAATGCTCTGATTGGGGGGGGGGGGGTGCCTTATGAGGCGCTGGGGCTAGTTCTGACCAGGTTGCCCTAAATTTCAATCAGTTATTGTTTTAGTAGGGCTGACAGCTTCTTCAGACAATTTGGCCAACGTGATGCAAGACATTAGCCTTTTATGTTTGTGTATGTGTGTATGTATGTTCACATCACTATAGCAGAGGGGGGCTTAAGGTCATGATGTCTGGTTTCAAGCCATGTTCTGCCACTACTAGCTGTGTGTCCTTGGGCAAGTTACTTACCCTTTCTGAATGGGCTTTAGCATCCTTAATTCAGAGGGGTCTAACTATAGGACCCTCTAGCTTAAACATCCTTTGACTCTGTGGAGGGCAAGATACTACATTACCACGTTTGGATGAGCAGCTTAAAAGCATTTCTTTGAATAGCTTATGCATTGAAAGAGCTAATTTCTAAGAGCAAAGATATGTGCTGAGTGTTCTATTGAAAATCCTGAATACTGCATTTACTGTTTTGCTAAGGTGAATGGAAAGTGGTGGAAGAGATCTGTGTTGTCAAGTTCTCGTGTCTTGAAAAATCCTTATAGATATTCTCAGGGTTAGCAGCTACAATAATCTCCATTCCATTGGATAATATTTTGAGAATGAAGAAGTGCTTCCAAAAGCTATATATTAGGAATCTCAGAATGAGGACCTAGCTCCTAAAGTTATTTCATCTGATGAGGAATGTTGAGTAGATAAAAGCAATTCATCAAAACTAAGGTTGGCTGTTTTTAGTCATTATTAATAATTATCAAATTTCATAACATTGAATCTCAGGGGCCTCAGAGGACTCTGGTAGAACAGTGGCAGGACTTAGCAAGGCCCAGCCTCTGGGATGCTAGGAACCGTCTGGCATCAGCAGCCTTGGGCTGGTGCTGGCTGGCTCTGCAGAAGAGTCAGCAGCACAGATCTGTAGGCTGGCCTTCCAGGAAGGTAAGTCACTGACTGGGCCAAGAAAGAGGGATTCCCTGAGCTTCCGCCAATAAGCGCAGCAGAACTCACGGCCCTTTGGCCACCGAAGCCGTTACCAGCTCCTTCAGAGAACCCTCTGAGGTGGTTTCTCCCAGGCCAGCTGACCCATATCCTTATTTGAAGAACCTGACGCTGCTGTCTACCCAGCTGGTAGTTTTCACTGCTTCTTAAGCCAATCTTCCTTCCTTCTTCCATCCCTCCCTCCCTCCCTTCTGCCTCCCCTTCCTTCCACAAACATTTATTGAACATATACTAGATGACGGGCACTGTGCTAGGCATACAGTCCATGTATTCATAAACAAATGCTCTGCTGCCTCATGAGCAAGAGAATCAAGTAGACAATCACAGGCACAGCTGAAATGGAGTTGAGGAGGGTGAACTTAGAGAGCAGGAAGGAAGTACCTCAGCCCCAAGGGGTCTCGGAGTAGACGCGCTGTAGCCACTGAGGGTGCCAGGCATTCCCAGCGGAGGAAACACCACCTATTTGGAAATCATGGGTGGACTTTTGTGGCTCGAGTATAGGACCTGAGGGGACCACCCGCCTCACAGGAACCACAGCTTGGGTCTGGGACTATTTCTTCCTTCCCATACCCCTCAAACCATTGCCCAGGCCTGCGTGTTGTTGGGGTTTTCTAAATCTGTCAGTCATAATCAAAGATGCAATTATCACAATTCTGACCTGCAGGTCAGAGGCTCAGGGGGGCGCTGTGCTTCAGGCTAAGTGTGCGAGGATGAGAATCCTGCCTGGTGCATTCATCCCACTGAGGAATAAATCATGTATCACATTGTCAGAGACCCGCCCTGGATTCACGCCAGTCAGTGCAGGATCAGGGTAGAGTATGGTGGCCACATCCGTGACGGAATCACAATTGCATAGCTGATGTGTTTCTGCAGTAGTCCCTTTGTTCAGCAACACAGTTGGCTTCATGTTGGCACAGCACTCTCCTGTTTGATTTCACCTTGGTTAAAGATTTGCATTGATTAAGGAGATGCAAGCACGTTCCGTGAAAGTGCCACACCACCTTGCCTTTGCAAGTGCATGGTGGCTGAGCAGTTCACCGAGATCTGGGCCTCAGGGCTATATTATATCTAAATGCAGAAGGTTCCACTCAAACCTAAGGGCCTTCCAGTGAGCCATGCCCTTCTGATTCTGGCTTTCTGTCTGGCTAGAGCTGCCCTCCCCTACTATGGAGAATAAGTGGCATGACCTCCCTTCCAGATCCTATCTGGATCCCTTCTAGATCACTAGGCATTGGAGAGTTCAAGACTCTCCAATGACTAGTGAGCATGGCCAGTACTACAGAGGTCAGAAGACCAGCCCTTACGTGATAAGAACTCCTATTCGTGGTTCTGTCCTCTGATATTGAGGCCTCATTCTCCCTATTCTCCTGTGCCTACACACTTGACTGCCTTGACCTTCAAGGCCTACCTGATAATGGTAGAAATCTCATTTGATTACCTAGATTCTTGCTCCTGCTACCTACTCTGACTCACCTAACCTACCTGGTCCCCAAAGCCTTATCTGAGTATGGAGCCTGATCCTCCTTTTGCCTCACTCATTCCTCCCTTGTTTCAGTCCATGCCTAGATTCAACACTAAAATAGAATCCATTTAGGTGATTCCTCTTATCTTCTAGGCTATTTGTAATCATGGAGATGATAAGTACAGATCTATGAAATAAAAGAAATGAAAGTCTGACTTCATTTATAATTTTTTTGTCTCTTACAACATCAAACATTTGAACCACCATAAAGGTCATAATGTAGTGCAATTTGGCAACACTAGCCTTTACTACTAGAAAGAGCCCAAACTGGTGTGAACAAAGAAATCTTCTCCATGAAAGAAGATGTACAAATACCACTGGACTTATAAAGTCCCGTGGGATTCTTGTCTGTCATCAGCCATTTTTAATTAGTTATAATCATCTCTCAGGGGCATCTGGAGGCTTCATTACATCTATCAGCTTCCCTATGTTCTATAAAGCTGGTGACGTTTAAAATCTTGGCCATATCAAAAAGAATAGCAATCTGGAGGCGATGTATCTGTCATCTAGGAGCTGCAGGGAAAGTGAGTTCTCCCTTCACTCCTGTAGCACCATATCTTTTGTCAGCACAGAAGCAGCACCCTTTGCTTCATGCCCACCTAACATTCCTGGATCCTTACATTCTCCAGTTACACCTTTAGAATTGTCATCCAGGGCCCTTTCACGGCTGTGAACACGACTCATTGATGCTTCCTGCAAGAGCCTACTAAATCTGCATTCCTCCATCTATATAGCAGGATGTTTTCCTCTAATCAGAGTTCACCAAGATCATTTCCAGTAAGCTGTTATCATGAGGGCTCCAGAGCCTCTCTACTTCCATCCAGGCTGCCATCCAAACCAGTCTCCTAGGTAGGGCTTCCAGGGATAGCAGCCTTGGTATGTTCACTCTACCATAAAACTGCAAAGTATCTCATAGTGTTTGTTGTGAGTTATCTCACAGACCCACGACAGGTAGTTATATGACCTTTTGAGATGGACCAGCTTTAGTAGGTTTGGGGCTAGACCCATAGCCCTAGACAAGGGCTTCTCAACAGTGCCATTATTACCATTTGTCTTAACTGAACATTTTTATTGAGAGAAATACTAGTGGCATTTTGAGCCAGAAAATTCTTTGTTGGGAATGGGGTGGGGTGGGGGCTTTCCAGTGCATCATTGGATGTTTAGCATCATCCCCGATCTCTATTACTTGGATACCTGTCTGCAGACATTGCCAAATGTCCCCTAATAGGGCAAAATCACCCCCAATTAAGAACCACTGCCCTAGAACTTTTGCAGAACACATAATGTAGACCTGGGAGCTGTGTAGCTTCTCCAGTGGGGAAATGTTCTAGAGTGTTTGTGGAATCCTCCATGGTCATAAGAAACAGGAAAGCTGTTATCCAAGCAGAAAGTCACTTGGCCCATGGAAACTGCAGGACTTTCCACCATTCATTTACAGCTGCTGACCCTCTCTATCTTATATATTAGAGAATTACTCAGCTGTGTTAACTGTGACATAGAAGAAAGCAGTGATGGTACCAGTACAGTGTGGACTAGATCTTCTTGTCCAGCCATCTCATGTCCTATTGATAGTCTTAGTTTGTGTCATCACAGGGGTGTCTGTTAGAATTAAGCCCATAACAAATTCAGTTCGTGTATTATGCTTCATTGGGTAGTTCCATTAAGACAAAGCTTTTCTGATGCATTTTTTCCCTGTGTCTCATCTGGCCATTACCACAGATTCTAGTAATGTTGTGATGTTTCAGAAGATGTGTCATCATTTCTCAGTGTTTTCGCCATACTTCATTTCAAAGAATGCCTTTATTCTAGCAAGCGCATTTGAATGAACTATGACTAAGAGAAACAATTGGGACTGGGGAGGTCTGTCCAGGCACACCATTTCCTTCATGCCTAAAAAATCATATTCTTCCAATCTTCACTGCAGAATCTGCTTTTGTCTCATACAAGAAACAAAAGTAAGTTAGTAAAAAAAAAAAAAAAAAAAAGTAAGTTAGTGGAAATCAAAAGTAAAATTCATTCATGCATTCAAAGAAAAGTTATGAGTAAGACACTGTGCTCGTTACTGTGAGACTTGCAGAGGCATGTAAGACACCCCTTGATGGCCAAGAACATTTATACTACAGATCAGGGGTCCTAGGATCCCAGTGCCATCGGCATTTAGAACAAGCTCACAGAAAAAGAATGTGGCCTCTGCACACTATAGTCCAGCATCTGGCCATAGATTCCAGAATGCATTTGTAAATGATCTATGAGAACACTTCACTTCCTTCTTTGACAGTTTTTTTTTTTTCCCCCAGAGGTACCAGGTATTGAACCTGGGACCTCATCCATACAAAGCAGGCGCCCCACCACTGAGATCCACCCGCTCCCTTCTTTGAGTTTTGGTGTAGACCAGTGGATTGGGGGAATATGGAAGACAGAGAATAGCTGGGCTTTAGTGAGGCATTTGACAACACGGCAAATGACAGTTTGTCCATTTATCTCAGGAGAAAGAAGATGAAGTCTGAGTTTGCTAGTAGCTGGGTGACTGTAGTTGGTGGCAATATGGAGGGAGATTCCTGGTGCTGTGACATTAAGGTTTTTGGCCTTCAGTGAAAACACAGTTGTCTTAACCTGTGTGTGGCTGTCATTAAGTCATATCTTGTAGAATGAAGAACTCAAAAGATTTTGATAAGACAAGGCAACGCACAGATCTAACAAGATGAAACGTAACACAAGAAAATGGAACGTCTTGCTCTTGGATCCAAAAACCCAACTGTATAAACACAGAGGGAGGGGCCAGAGTTGGCAAGAGGCATTGGAAAAAATCCAAGAGCATTTTTCCCTTCATGTTTTTGTGTTCATTAAGTGTCACCTGGCATACCTTTAAAAATGTGGATTCCCAGATGCTAACTTCAAATTGTCAGCTTCAGCAAGTTTGAGGTGGGGTCTAAGAATCTGCATATATTAAAGCTCCCTGGTCAATTCTGAAGGAGGAGCTCCATGAACCACACTCTCTTAGAGGTATAAGTTGATAGGAACAGGATTTAACCATTGTATTGAGCCAAGTGTAATAAGAAGAACAAAGGAGGTGAGACTTTTGCTCTACTGTGCTAGACAGAGCAGACATAGATGACTACATTTACTCGGCCACAACACTTGAAGAAGAAGAGACTCACACTGGAAATGGGGAGGCAAAGGGACTCAGAACTGTGATGAACAGTTGAGGGAAGTGGCAGTGCCCAGCTCAGAAAGATCCGAGAGGAAGACAGGAGAGGACAAAGGTCATTAAGCATTTGAAAGTCTGCCTCACAAATGAAAAGCAGGACCAGGAGATGGGAGCTACAGAGGATTCCATTTAGGCTCAAAATAATGACCACTCTTCTCTAGGAGCATGGACTGGAGAACATGTTTACATGATTCTTTTAGGGAGTTTGGTCGTGAATGGAAAGGTGGAATGTCAAACAGGTGGTAGTATCAAGCAAAGTACTTTCTTAACTATGAGCAAATAGAGCACTGTAGGTTTCCAAGTAGAGACAGATTGATTAAAGATACGAGGGTGGTGAGGGCAGGTGCAGAATGGGGGCAGGAGTGGGGAGAGAGAACTATGTGAAGGGGCAGGGAACTGGAGGGACCTGACAGGGTTGGACACTAGGGCCCAGGAAGAATGAGGCAGAATAGGAGAAAGGTGGTGATGGCTGAAGATACAAAGACATCTCATGGTGGAAAAGATGGTGCAGGGCAAAACACCTTAAGGTCATGTACCAGGCACATTGAGGGAGTTCTTTCCAATCGTGGTTTCAAGAAACAAGGTGGTTGAAATGTTTTGCTCAGTATTAAGGAAGAGAGGGATGAGTGGAGCCCCAGGAGTACGGAAAAGGTGTGGAGCAGCAGCTTCGGGGAACTTGTTGTGGAGTCAACAACTATCCATCACTTTTAAAAGCCCGTCAGGCTGTTGCACTGTAGGACTTTGTGTAAGGTGCAGTCAGTTGGTGGTGTTTCATCCCAGTAGTGTTGCGCAATCCAGAGGTCAGAAAGAGGGCAGATGGCTGGGGGTGGCCTGGGCTGGGCATGGGCAGAGTAGACCAAAGGAAGGATGAAGGACTTACCTCGGGCTCACAAAGAACAGTAAATACCAAGCTGCGACCTCTCAAGGACACCGTGGGTCTTCTATTTCAGAGCCTTTACACAAGCATCCATCTCCATTAAACTTAGAAACTCCAAATGCTAGAAATAGCCAGAAGTACCCAAGATACCTGAATTTCATTTCATGGATGTAACTTCTGTGTTCCCACCTTGATCTTTACAGAGTTGGAACTTTTCTGACTTTGAGATTGTATATACGCAGTGTACATACTTGAAATGTTGGGAATTTATTAAGCCCTGATTGTTTAGGAAGTGTGCAGACCCTACAGCCAGTGTAATTCATGATGAGGTATAAGCTATCAGGTTTTTCATACATTCCTCCCGTTTCTCTCATTTGCTTTTTAATGGATTTTCATTATATTTATGGAAAATAATGACTTTGACTTACATGAGACTTACGAGATTTTGACTCGATCTGAATAGTCACCATGCCTGCCTTTGGTCTTGAACCCATTTGAATTCAGAAATCTCCTCCAACAGGACCTAAATACACAAGAGAGATCTGGAACTAGTCCAAGTAGAGGTCCTAAGGCTTTGTCATTTGCTTCCTTATGGTTTTACATGTTTTCCTTAAACATGGGTAGACACAGCTGTTTTTGTTTGTTTGTTTGTTCTGTTTTGTTTTGCAGGGTAAAAGTTGTTTATAAGGGAATCTGTCATTGTTGGCTAAAATCATGGGAGAGTCACTTCATTTTTAAGAACTTGGAAAGACTGAAAAGGAAAAGGATTAATGCCTTTATTTTTTAAAAAGAAAAGGGGAGGTTCGTAATGCCCTAATCTGGAACTTTACCAGGAAAAAATTATCACAAAACCATTTCTAGAATAATCTGAGTCAGTCCAGTGTTGGGCACTTATATCACTTAACAGAACAAGTCCCATCAAACTGATACATTTCCTTCCATTAAAGGGTAACAAGATTTTAGTAGTTTGAGGGAAAATGATAAATGTAATCCATATTTTATTTAGCAAGATATTTGGATCTGTTCCATCCAACATTTTGGACAATAAATTCAGAAAATTTGGGGATTGGCATTCGATGTCCAGGGGGTAATTAAGCCCCTATCCCCGGGTCTGGAGTTAATGGCATGTCCTCTTTCAGAGGCTCAGCGTCGTGGGAAAAGTTACCTGATCTGACTGGTAGCTTCCTTGAGAGATCTGCTGGGGCCTGACGAATATATCTGATGTGTTTGTCACTTGCGGTTTTGATTATTCCAATATGCTCTCAATATCGGTTATGAATGCATATTTTTATAAACTAAAATAAATGCTAGCTGCCCACAGTCATTCATATACCCTGCTTCTTTGCACATCGTTCTGAAAATTCCCTAAGAACTTCCTGACAGAATCGGTTCTCAGGCTTCTCTATCACCAGAGAAAAGAGAAAAAAAATAAGAGGAAACAATAACTCTGAAAGCAAGTGAGATGTGTGGAAATAAATCTGTCATACTCTGAAATTCCAAAAGGAAAAGACACTTCTGGAAATTCTATTCCAGCCAAGGAAAGTCTGTTGCTAGCAATGGTGATGATTTCCCTTTTACTATTATTCCTTGGCTTGACCTATCCCTCTGCTCCAGAGAACCAAAGCACCTTAATAACTTGTCGCGTCATTTTAAACTACTAACCTTCACACCACCTCCAAGAGGAAGTCTGTGGGCACTCACGTCCTCATATTTCAGTAACTTTATGGCTTAGCATCGGGTATATCAGAGACCTGCACGTGGAGTGACTTTGCCCTTGATAATATATCTTTATCTCGCTGCGTTTCCCAATACTAACAGATTTAACTCAGAGCCCAATAATACCTAAAAAGAATATCTTAGATTTGTTGAGGGCCCTCTAGTTTTTGCGGCACTTTCACCATCATTTGCTCTTCACACTCCAATCCTGCGGTGAAGAAGGGTAAGTAGTATCAGGACAATTTTCATAATTTCTACTGTGTATTGGACAACCTGCCACGTACCAGGCATTGTGCTAGACACTGTATATCCACCCTCTCATTGTAATGCACAAACCACCCTTGTAAAATCTCCATTTTACGAGGAGAAAACGCATTCAATGGATCAAGTGACCTGATGGTGGCCATCAGCTGAATGGCAGAGCTGGGACTAAGCTCCAAGGCTTTGGTGAACCTTCCAGCTACCTTAAGTTTTTGTTTCATTTTTAATTATTTCAAGAAAATAGTTAAGGGGTTCTTTATTATATCTCTCTGCTTTTCTTTGTGTTTTCATTTGTGTTTGTATTTTGTGTATCACTGTCCTTAGTTACCAGCCTGCTCTCTCTGATGCCCTCTCCTGCTTCTCTTCACACGGCCCCTCGAATTAGGTAACAGGTTCTGCGATCTAGGTACCAAAAAACGACTTTCTGCTCTGTGGTCCTTTCCCTTGAGAGAGAAAAGTATTAGGTAACTAAGCCATATTTTTAAAATATGCTGACAGATAGATGAAAAGTGACTGTCAGTCCATCTTGTATTATTGTTCCAACATTTGAGCCCAGCCCTCAGGCTCAGCAGTTGAGATTATGTTTCTTTTAATAAGTAAAAATAAATAATAATTATGTTTATAAAAAATAAAGAACCAGATCTCAGAAAAACACTCAGTGGAAGTCCTAAAATTCATCCATTCAGCCATTTATTCTTTGTGAAGCATATGTCCTCACCACCTATCTCCATCCTAGAATCATTATGGGCAATTCTGTGTCATCATCATTGTGGTCATCATCAGTATCCTCTTCTTCATCACAGGCACATCATTGGGTCCCAATTTATGTAGTGGGCATTCATGGAAAGGTGTACAGATAGCATATATTCCATTTGATACCTGTCCTTGGGGGAGGTGGGTGGGTTGTCGTAATATGAGTGCAAATATAGTCATAAATGCATGTGCATTTACTCATCATCACAGGTCCTGAGTAGTGAAACCTCAGAGGGGTCCTTTGCTGGACCTTATTTTGGTGCCTAGATAGTCATAAACTAATCCAGAAAACCTACCTAGAGAGTTGAGCCTGAGAAGCTCGTTGAGGTCAACTCCAACCTTGAGCCCAGGACAGGGTTCTTCATGAGGAGGTGGGCCTGAACTAGACTTGAGAACTTCCTGCACATCCTTCCCCAGATCTCTCCAAAGTTAAAAGGTGCCAAAGTGAAAGACCTGGAATGCTACTTTTTTTTTTTTTTTTTTTTTTTTTTGCATAATCATCTCTCTCTACTACCTTGTGCTTAACTACCTTGTGCTTTAGTTTAATAAAAATTTGGCAATAACTGGATAATACAGAAGCCACTGGCAGAGGCTCCTCAAGCCCATATCCAGTTTAGGATCTGCTCAGCTCTCCACCTCCCTCTTCTGTGCTCACAATTCAGCAGGGATTCCATAAATATGAGTGGAGATGATGAAAATGGCATTGAGACTCTCCAATGCCACTTTTATTTAGGTTCTAAAACCACAACAATCATTTCACTGACCAACAGCACTATCTGCCTAATTGACAACTCAAAAATTGTGCACCTTTGGCCTTAACATGTGGACGCGTAAAAAGAGAACTTGTACAAAATATTTAAAGTCAGGAGAAAAAGCTGGATTCCTGGCAGGTCTGAAGAGGATTTATATCCTGGCATGGCTGAAGAAATGTATCTATGAACGGGCCTCCTCACCAAAACCTTCCGCCAGCTTTGTACATTGCTGGAGAACAGGTCTCCAGAAAAGCCAGTCTGGCCTCTCTCCTGACTGGCTGCCAGGCCCATTTTAATGGCGCACGACTGGAATGTTTCTTAAGAAGCAGTAGTGCAACTGGGCATTGAAAACCAGTACTATTTTTAATGGTGAAGGTACCTTTTCTAGGTCTTACCAGGATCTTCAGCAGGTTGCTGTACTTCTCATTCTCTGCAATCCAGTGGCGAATATGCCCACGAAACGGCTCATGCACTCTTGGCAGAGTTCCACCTTTACAAGTGTTGGCGATTGAGTTCCCATCTAAGGAATGATTACTAGTAAGTAATCTATTAAGACTTAGTCTTGGGTGACCTTCCCATGCCTCCTTCCACCCTCCCCCAGCCCCTCTGCCCCCTAATGCCCCCCAAACAACAACAACAATGCAGGATCCCTTGGGGTGGGCAAAAGGGTGGGTTAGAGGCTGCGTTCCGCCCTTTGGCCCAGGCAAGCCAGTCCCTTTGATTACTCCAGTTGTTTCACCCTCTGACCTTACTACCTTGCTGTCCGCTTTTGAGGCAGTTTCCAGGGACACTGTATCTCCACCTTTCCGTGAGGATAAATAAACAGTTTGAGACTCCTGTGTCTTTATTAAACATTTCCTCTAAACTGCATGCTTTGGCTCGGTGCCCATGTGCACCAAGAAAGCTTTCCCGGAGCAGCCAAACCCCAGAGCCCTGCCACATGGTTCCTCGTATAAATAGCCCTTTGAACAGGCAGGAGGCACCTGGGCTGCCCGCTGCCCCTCCTCTCTGCCTCTGGGGTTTTCCCAGCTCCCTGGGTCCAGTGCTGGGAGGATGCTGAGCTGCCTCCTCCGCCCCTCAGAACAAGGAGCAGCAGAGAAAAGTCCAAGAACGAGTTGCTGGAGCACCGTCCTCACCAGGCCAAGAGCTGCCGGGACCTGCGGTCTGGCCGTAGGGAAGGGAGGAGGAGGGGCACCCCAGTCTGCAGTGGTGCGGGAAGAGTGGCACTGAGACTGTTAGAGGAAAGGCTGAAAAGGAGTAAATAAAGGCATGTTTGTCCAAACCCCAACACCCAAATCTCAAAGCTCAGTGGAGCAGGTAATTAAGCAGCAGGGCCCAGCAGCCTCTCTTTGCCCTGCCCCCCACCCCTGACCTGGAAGGTGGGCTAGGCCTTGCAGGCTCCCACCTGTACAGAGAAAGAGGAGGCCTATTTTCAAAGCAGGGTGAAGAAGCCACTGGCTCAGCTGACACAGCCACTGAAAGAGGAAGGAAGGCTGGTTAGAGAAGGAACAGGGCGCCCAGGAGTGTGTGTGCGTCAGTGAGCGTGCAAGACAGCGCAGGAGACAGCTTTCGAGAAAAGAAAACAAAGGAAAGTGTGATGCCAGAACGACAGAGAAAGCAGCAGGAGCTCGAGGACGTGTTGGGGGAGGGGGCGGGGCGCTGGAGGGAGGCGGAGAGGATGGATGCCGGAATGCGGAGGGAGGGAGGCGGGCCCACGAGTGTGAGAGAGACAATGATGTCAGCATTTCCTTCTGCACTGGTCACGTGGCCCTTGCCAGGTAAACAGACTGGAAATAGACTCCATAAAGGCTGCGCCCGCTGGGGGAGGGCGAGAGGCGCTCGCGCCTCACCCTTTCCTCTCTGCTGCGTCCTAAGCAAGCAGGTTTTCATGTCTGCGACAAGGTGGTCTCCGACTGGAATTGCCTCTTTGCCAGCCAAGGAATATGAGTCGGGGAGGAAACCTATCTGCTTGTATAATTAGCTCGAGGAGTTTTAGAGACATTTTGATTTAAACAGGAATGGAGGTGGGGATGAATGTAAATCTAAGCTCAGATTCTGGGGCATATCTGGAGCTGGGATTGCTTGTCCTCATTTGTCTCCTTTGGAAGGGAGTCAGATGGGTCTAGATTAAGGATGGATTGGAAGGCTGCAGTTTAGAATGAAAGGATCAGAGGTTGTGATTAGCAACATCAGGGACAAGAAAATGCTAACATGCTAGGGGAGAATATATGAAAGGAGTTTGATACAGTTTAGTATGTGACTGTGGTGCCACAGGAGAAATTGAGAGCCCACACACAAAAAAAAGGCTAGGTGGAAAAAAAAAAAAAGACAAGTTACTATGACTTTCAAGCAGAACTCATATATATATATTATATTTATTTATTTATTTATTTATGGATGATACAAGATGGCCCCTAAGCATGGGCATTTTCAAATGGCAGAGGCATGTCTGGAAACTTTATCTGAAAAGTGAAGCTGACCAAACAGGTAATTTTTCTACCTGGAACATTCTAGAGTCTAAAATGGTGGTTTGGGGTAGTATAGAGCTCTTTCTTCAAATTCTAGGGCCTTCACATCTGTGATGAAATAGGTCATTTAGGACATTGGATAATTTTGTATCCAAAAGATCCACCTTATTTTGGTCATAATTTCCTATGTACTTGTGGAAATTTCGCCAAAGCCTGTGGGAGGTAGAGTGACCACCTGTTCTGTTTGTCCAGGAGCAAGGGGGTTCCCAGGATGCAGGTCCTTCCATTTTAAATCTGGGACAAAGTCCCTGGCAAAGTGGGACAAGTTAATCGCCCTAGTGGGAGGCCTGCCTCTAGGTGGATATCATAAGACAATTCACCCTGCCTCCTCACCAAAAAATAACACAGCAAATGTCTCTCTGTGCTCTGCTTTCCCATCATTTCTTTCTCTCCCTCCTCTCATTTTTTTCCCTCAACTTTTCCTTATCAGCTTATAGCAGGAAACATTTTAAGACTTATTTGGATGTATGTGACTCTAGATGGACTTACGAGCTGGTAGAATACAGCTAAGTTGAACCATTGGCTTTAGCTGTACCTGAAAAAGAAAAAGAAAAAAAGAGAGAGAGAGAGAGAGGGGAGAAAAAAAAACCGTGCAGTGTTGTTGCTTCTCCCTCCCCGCTGTTAACTTCTCTTATTGGGGGAGGAGGGAGGTATCCAATCAGCACCACAAATGTACTCTCAGCCCTTGGGTTGAAAGATAGATATTTGATACCCTTCTCTGTTAACGAAATACGTCACTCTGACAAGACTCCCAGCCCAGAGCCGAGCTATTTTTGCAGCATTATGTAATTGGATTGCCTGGTCAGGAGTACTTCCTTAACAAGGCTTTCAGCAACCCCTCCGGGTAGGCCTGGCTGGTCCTGCCCAGTTACACACTTGAACCTGCGCAGCCTCAGTCGGAGTCAACCCAAATAACAGAGTGAAGAGAGAGGAGCCCATGCGGCTCACTGCCTTGTGGCGTGGTTTGGTGCCTGGCGACACAGGAGGAGGCCAGTGTTGGTGGAAGGCTCTCACGTGGCTGGACCTCAGTGTCGACAAAGCAGGCGTATCGGGCCTGAGGGGACAGCTGGCCTGCTGCCCCACACCCCGTTTCCCAGCCTGAGGCCCACGAAATTGAACTCCTGGAGGGACCAGGGAGACCCTCGAGAGGCCTGCCATTTGGGCTTTGCTGCCCTCGCTTATCCCCAGTTAACTCGATTTCCTAATATTTTTTCATGAGTCGTTGGTCATCTGATCATCCCTTCCTGTCAGTCCTGCTGACTCACAGAAGTCAGGAACTTGTCTCAGCTTCAGACACAGTAAGAAAATTTTCAAAGAAAAACAAAACAAAACAAAAAGGCTTGGTATGAACTTCCCTGGTGTGGCCAGCTCAGGCCCGTATGTCCAGGGCTCCACGGGGCAGTTGACCCAGGGGTTGTGTTATGCTGCTGTCACCCTGGGGTGATGTCCACGTTGCTCTGTTTTATTGTCGGTCCTGTCTTTTTCCCTTTAGAGAACAACTTGCATGCCCTTTGGTGACTTGTCTCCTAGCCCTGAATCCCTCCCCTCAGCCCATATGCCCTCCTTACCTAGCTTTTGTTTCCCTTGTGTTCCCTGGTTCTCCTGACCTCTACAAGAGGCAGCTGGCCGTAACAGAAATATTGATAGCTTTTTTGCCTGATGAACTTGGGTTCCAATTCAAGCTGAGCTACTTAATAGCTGTGTGACCTTAAGCAGGACTTCACTTCTCTGGCCTGGTATTCCTTAGCTATACAATTGAGACTAATAATACCAACTTCAGTGCAACTGCATGGAAAGTGACTGCCAGGGAGCTAGTACATAGTAGGTGCTCAATACCTTCAGGCGTGGAGAAAGGGAAAAGGGCCAGATTGCCAGCTCTTAAAGCGCTGTCCTTCTTCCCCTTTACTATAAATGGATCTCTTACTGAAATGTCCTTTTTAAGGGATGTTGACTTGAATCTCACCATCAATTTTTGGGAGAGTCAGGAGGAAAGGAGAAGAGGTACCCTTGGTTCCAGGCTCCCACAAGAGGGTTCTGGGATAGAGACCCCCATAGCTGCGCCTTTGGAAAGCCTTCCAAGTCTGAAAATCTTGCCCCCACCTGCGCATTCAGTCAGTCTCCCCACAGACCCCTCCAAGGCTGGGCACTAAGTTCAATTTATTGGCTTTGGTTTTGTTGGCACAAAGCTGCAGGGCCCCCAAGTGCCCAGAGCAAAGGGATAAGGGACCAGAGTGTTCTCCCAAAGTGTCCACCCGCGTGAATCCTACATATTTGTTACAAGAGGGTTCATTGTGACTCTGCAGCAAGAACTAGTTGGAACCTACAGGTCCTGTATCCCAAAGGCAAACGAGGAACAAACAGCCACAGGCAAAATAATGGGGAGAAGAAGGAAGGTGAAGTTGGGGAGAAGAGCCAGCACCCAAGGGCACCCCTCGCTGAGGTGCACAAATGCCAAGAACCTGTGATGTCGGCTGTACCTGGAAGGGGACAGGGTGAGGTGGGAGGAGAGCCTGGGAGAGCGCGTACCACTGTTCCAGTTGGCAGAAAGCCCTTCCTTGAAGACTGTAAGTTTAACCTTTAGCATTCAAGTGTCTGGGCTTAAGTGTCGTTATGAGCAATTCTTCCTGCTGCAGCGTTCCCAGACTGCGGGAAGAGGGGTCGGCACAAATCCGCGCCGGCTTTTCTTTTCCTTCCCAGACAAAATGAGAGGGAGGGAGATGCGCAGAACCAAAGATGCAGACCCAAACATCCCTCGAGTATGTCCCTAGCTAACCCTAAGCACCCACTCCTGCCTCCTTGGCCAGTCCCGGCTCTGGTCTGCCTTAGGGGCGACCAGGGCCCCTGTGGGTTCTCCATTCCCAGCTCTGCTCCTCGGGGGCTGCGGGATGCAGAACCGATCCTTGCTCCCCGGTCCTTGGCCGGGAGAGGCTGTCTGAGGACCCGGCCCAGTGACCTCCGGCTCTAGGATTCCGGGACCCTGGCCCCGGCCCAGCCGGTCCGACGACACGCCCCGTGCCTCGGCGCCCGGCGGGGCGAGGGTGGCTACTTGGGGCCCGAGAGAAGCTGAGAAGCCCGGTGAGGGCGACCGAGAGGGAACGGAGCAGCCAGCGGTCCCCAGGCTGTGGGGGGTAGGCAGGCGCTGGGCCTGGGCGGCCTGGGCCCCGGGCACGAGATGCACCCGCCGTCACGCCCTTTCCTTTCTAGGTGCTGCTAGGTCCAGGCCCTGGGCCGGAAGACTCTTCGGGCGCCCTCAGGGGCGCAGGGGGCGCTCGAATTGCTCCGCCCGGGCTCGTTCCTTCGCTGAGCCTGGGGCCGCGGGGCCGTGCCGTGCGCGCACCTGCGAGGGGCGCCCGGGCCCCAGGGCTGGGACTCTGCTCCCGCCTACGCGCCCAGGCCGGCCGCTGCACGGGGTCCGGGGGCCGGGTTTTCCTCCTGGCATCCCCAAGCCGGCAGGAAGAGTAAAGTTCCCGAAATGAGGCTGGCTGTGCCAGACATTAGGGGCGGCACACGCGCTGGCTCAGTGAACTAGGGTCCTCACCTCCGGCAACTGTCGGGATCCCCGAAGTTAAGGTTATGGGGAGGGCGGGACAGAGTCTGGTTTCTTCACAGCGTCGAGCCCAGCCAGGCCGGAGAGCAGACGCGAAAAGGGTGCGCGCTGCGCCAGAGGAAACTGGCGTCGAATGTGCCTGCTGTCGGGTCGAGCGCTGGAATTAAACAGGCGGACCAGCGAGAGGGCTCGTCCCGCACCCACAGGGGGCCAGTGCCCTGCCTGCTGCCCTGGCACAGACTGAGCCCGCAGGCCGCCGGGGTGGGGAGCCCGGCTCGCCGGATCCCCAGCCCGTGCGCTCCGGGCCTGGCGCGCACGGGATTCCTCCCGGGCCCGCCGGGCTGCACCCTGCCCTGCGCCCGCCCGTCCTAACCAAGCGCAGGTCCCAAATTTCGTGGCGTGCGCGCCAGGTTAATCGGAGATGCCTTTTTCTCTATTTCTAAGAATGGAAAACAAACGAATCGGAAAATGTTTGCTTTGGAATGGAATCTGTTCGAAGTCGTTTGTTGCTTAAATTGTCCTTGGAATTTTTTCTCAGCTTCATTTGAAAGAGAGAAAGAAAGTTGATGCGCGCGCCTAACCTTGTTTCTCTTTAAACCGTCCCCTTGGACGTGCGGTCGGTTACCGCAGATGTTTTCCGGGGCGAAGAGAGCGACATGGAATGGGAGGGAAGACTAAGACTGGGAATCTCTCATTTTAAATCCCATACCAAAAAATCAGGAAAAGATAGTTCGTCCCCTACTGATTTCCTTCACTTCAAAGATTTCCCTCGCCCCTTAAAAAATATTATGGCACGAGGTATTTCTCAAGGAGAAAAAAAAAAAACACAAAACCGCACATGTGTCTTCAGAATATGTACACGGTATAGGTCCCTTTTTACATTTCTCAGCAAAAAAGGGGGGGGGGGTTGAGGGTGGGGTGGGGGGAGGCACTCAATTCCCTGGCCATTAAACAAGTCATGCCTGCAAGAAATGCAGGCATCTAGGGGGACTGCTCAGCCGCGCATCCCTCCATTAGCGCTCGCCTGCGTGCCTGCGTGTCAACCATGCACATGCCACTGTGGGCACCGTCTCCCCACGCCGGCCCTGGCGGGCTTCCTGCAAATGGGTGCCAGGTCTCAGTAGCCCGCCGACAGCCCTGCTCCCAAGCCCGCCGCTCGCGCCTCGCAGGGCTCCCTTTTATTCTGCCTCCGGCTGGCAAGCAGGAAGCCTCTGTCATCCCCCCAAGTCATGCCCTTGGAAATCCCTAAAGCGAACATAGCCAGACCCAGGGTCTCTTGCCCTCGAGTTGTTCACTTTGTTGCATTGTGGTAAGGTTAGTTCTCTCTCGTCTTTACCCGCCCCAGGCTTTAGATGGGTGCAAACTTCTAGTACCGGGTCACCAAAAGGGAAGCAAGCGCTTGCCGGCTGTGCAGGCGGTGCGAACCCGAGAGAGCCACCCGCTCCGAGGCGCCTCCCGCCCCAAGGTTGGATTTCAGATTTCCATTGCAAAGGAGCCGAGGAAACTGGGAACCTGACTCAAACCCTGGAAGTGACTAATTGCCCTGCATTTTCACAATGCACCACAGATTGGAAACGAAGGGCAAGCGTTATCATTTGGAATTCTTCCAAGGACCCTGGCGCTCCAAGTTTGGAGCTAATTCTTTAAAGGCTTTACTTCTGAGAGAGAGAGAGGAAAAAGAAAGAAAGAATGAATGAATGAAACATACCCACAATCCGTGTACTGGGGATGACACTCAAAAGTAGGTTGTGGTCTCTTTTGAAACGGGAGTTCAAAAGAAGAAGAAGGAAAAAAAGGCTCGTCCCCTCCCCCTGGCCCCAGGGACGAAACCTCTCTAGATTCGAGCGGCCAATTTGGTTTGATTTCCGCGGTTTGGAGGCTCTGGCGGGGTTAGGGGCGGCCGGGCTCGGAAGACACTGCTCAGCTGCCTTCTGGACCAGCTGGTCGTCTCTTGGCCCTAGAAGCAAAAGTTGAAATCGGGGTGATTCGCTCTCGCCCTGGCAGCTGGAGGCAGCGTCCGGGGAGCGCCCCGCCAGCCTCCCCGGCTGCGCCCCACACGCCCTATCCGTGGACCTTCTCCCTTGTCTCCCTTTCTTCTGCCCGCACCCTCCACCTGCCTCCTGTCCTCCACTGGTCTAGTTCCCCTTTCACCCTGTCATTTCGAGCCAGTTCTTTACCCATCCCAAAGTCCTATTTCTTGGAGTAACTTTCCCAAAGAACTGTCGTTGTCCTAAACGCCCAACCTTTGGGGGGGTGTGTGGATTTGGGGAGCTCGTTCTCGGTTAAAGCCCCTTGTGTGGGCACCGTGCGCACCCCCCAGGATGCCACCTGAGCGCCGAGACCCATAACCTGGCGTGCCCAGCGCTGCGTCAGGACAAAGGGGACACTGCTCTTTTCCAGTGAAACGCCTCAGAAACAAATCTGAATTTGGTTTTTGGTTAGCTTTCAGGCGTGAGAAATATTTTGACAAAAGTGTTCTCCAAGCTGCCTGGAGTAGGGGGGAAGAAAGCTCTTGATCGAGAACGTGGGCTCAAAGCAAGCAGCTGCACGTAATGCACACCACTGTGTACATCCGCTCACGACTGTGGCCACCGGGTTGAGGGGCTGGCGCCAACATCCGATCTCCCTCAGCTTGCCAGGGGCACCCCTGTTTTCTGCAAAGGGGAAGCAATATTTACCCAGACACAGCTGCTCACCCTCGGGCCCACTGAGAGCAAACTTTCTGGTTTGGTGGGCACAGAGGCTTAACCACTCCGGGCACAGTGGTTTCACCGGAGGAGAACCGCAGCAGGAGCAATTCGGGACGCGTAGAGGGAGCGCAGCCCGCACCCCAGGGAAGAAGGGGAACTGTCCGATTTGTCTGGGGATTAGGGTGTGGGCTGGACGGAGCAGGGGTGGGGTGGGGGGTCAGATGGATGGAGCTTCAAGCGCCGCGCCTGGCTGCCTTTCTCTGCGGCTCTCTCCTATTTCTCCCTCCCTACCTCATCTTCTGCCATTTCCAGAGGCAAGAGAAAGGTGATCTCGGACTTGGCCCCTAAATCACAGCTGCCTTTGGCTGCACCACGCTCCGGGACGAGCGCAGCCCCTTCCCCGGGCTCGGGCAGTTTAACCCTTTCGTCCCCGCGCGCGCGGAGGCCTCCGGCGGCGGCGCCTCTGACCCCGGCCCCGGGAGCAGCCCGCCCCCTCGGCGCGGCACCTTGGATCGCGTGAAGAGACCACAAAAGGGCGAGACTGCGGGGCGCTGCTAGCCTAGGGCACGGGCCGCCCGCCCGAGCGCGCCTGGGGAGTCGGAGGCAGAGCCGGAGTTGGCGGCATGAGAAGGGATGTTTGGATCGTGTTAACTACCCAGACAGATGCACTTCGGCATGTCTGCATTTATGGAATCCATATGTTGTCGTGGCAAATGAAAGGACAGCAACACGTACTTACAATAGACTTAGAATAACAATACACATTCAAAAAGGAACCGGCACATTCTTCAGCCTGCAGCCCTTCTCTTAGATCTACCTCTAGAGTTGTACGGAGAGGCATCTTTTCAACCTCCCTGCCTCCTCACGAGGGGGTTTTCTTTTTTCTTTTCCCTCCCCTCCCTTTCTTTCCTTTCCTTTTCTTTTTTCCCCCAATGTCCCCAGTCCCCCTGCAGAAGGAAACCCAGGGCCAGAGACTAGGCTTTTTCTTAGTAAGATCTACTAAGACCCCTTTCACCCTCCCTTCCCCTTAAGACTGGCCCATCTTAAGCCCTTGGACCAAAGAATAGCTGCTCACATTGCAACCCCAGATTCTGGAAATTACAGGGGAACAGATTCTTACTCAAGCTCATCATCCACAGCTTCATCATTAAACCAACAAGTCTATGCTGTATTTGCAAAGAAGTGGCTTCAAAGCAATCTGGAAACACAAACCCCAGCGAGAGAGCACCCACAGCTCTGTACAGGACCTGCATTTATGTGCACCTTATATATTGCTGTGCACATATATACACACACAAATGCAAAAACACCCAAAGGCATTCCAATGCACATTTATGTACCCCTTTATGCATGCATCTTTGTGTTTATATATATATATCCATTCATTTGAGCGAGTGGCAGAGAAATGTACACATGAAAGCAATATTTAGCTTACGTTCCATTTTCCCTCCCTTCTGTAAATGTTTTAAAAACAGGTTGGTCTAAAATTTTCTGCCCTCTTGCCAGCTAAATGAAGGATTTGGATTCTGAATTTCTTGGTTCCTCTTTTCATTTTGTACGTAAAATAATCCACATAGATGCTGGATTATCACCTAAGCATTATTCAATCATACAAGCTTGGTACCTCGCCTCCTTATAACGAATTCACCCAGTAAAATTAGCATAAGTATTTACCAGATTAAGCTGACATTTTCCTATATTGTAACAAGAAATACATTCATATCCAGCATTCCCCCCAATAGCCTGTACCAGTGGAGGTACTGACTGCCTCCGTGCCGTTTTGTGTAAGAAACAAGCTGTTCCCTTCTAGCACTATTTACATTTTTAAAAGAAAATAAATACATATAGCATTTAAGGGAGATTCAAGATCTAAAAGGAGAAATTTGATTCTGCTACATCTTAAAAATATAAACTAACAGATTTATGAAGATTTGTGAAGACAGATAAAAAAGGAAGAAAATATACTCCTGAGGGTCCGAACAATTTTCCTTACCTGATATATTATGGAAAAATTCAGAATTTACCAGTCTTCCTTCAGTCAGCTACATTTTACACTGACCTGCACTTTGGACTGAAAGGGAAAAAAAAAAGATTAACTGTTGCCAATGAAAAATTTAAAATAATAATCAGAAACCGGACAAACTGAAGGTAAAAATATACAATGGCTACAAAAAGATAAATATTTATTTAATCAAAGTAGAGGTTGTGTTTGGACTGTAGGAATGTTTCATCCTTCCCTTAAAAAAAAAAAAAAAAAAAAAAAAAGCAAGCAAGAAAAAAGCCAGAGTCTTTGCAGGCTCCTGGAGAGCCCCCATTGTCCAGGACTATCGAGAGCCCAGAATGGCATTAACCTCACAAAAGACACATTGTGCAGGGGACAAAAAAAAGCCCCTTCTTCTACAATAACTTTTAGCTTTTTTATTTTTAGAAAATGACAAAGGTTTTGCAAGCACTGACTGGTGAAACCTGTAGCAAGCCAGGCTGGACTTGGCTTTATTGATCAGCTGTCCCGCATGGAAAAGCAGCCAGGCAAAGTTTGAATGGCAACCTAGATTTGGCTCATAGAGAGGAAACCCCTGATTTTTCTAAATGTGTTTGCTTTTGCTTTTTCCTAAATAAAACAGCATTATTTGCCAGGGTGAATTCAGAAGGATTAAATGAGGTAACCCTGCAAAACCCTAAACCGGTCCCCCCCCCCCCCAGTCTTGACTAAGAAGCTGCATCCTCTTAAGAGCATTGGGAAATTTCTCAAAATGAAGAATTACTTTCTAATCAAACAGATTTTCTGATTAATTCTCAAATTCCTTCCAATCCAGCTAGGCTAGGGCAAGATTTTTTTTCCTGAGGAAAATAAGTTTTAGTGCTCTCTCTCTACCTGATGTCACAGGGTTTATTAATAATGCCTTCAAAAACATAAATGTTTATTTGTTTGCAGATCACTTAAAGTGCAAATTGCATTTTATTCTAGACACTGTAATTCCAATGCTACTAGTTCATATTTAGAACTTACATAAATACATACTTGTCATTAAAAAAAATCTATTGCAGTAACAGTGACGCTGTGGCTAGGATTTGAAGGGGGGTGGGGAGAGGAGAAAGAGAGAGAGAGAGACTCTTGTTCTTCCTGCATTTGTTTGCTTGCTTTTTGGAGGTACCCTGCACCCGCCTAAGTGATGGCTTTGATGTACTGGGAATCGGTACAGTAGCAGGGTCCCTGGCTGCTGTCTTTGATTCCAGGGATCTCCTTTGGGCTCTGGTGGGATGTACCGCTCCTAGTCTTTATCTGAAATCCATCCTCTCATTTCAAGCCTTTTGGCTTCAAGACTCTGCTCCAAACTCTTGGAGGTAGCTGTAAGACTTCTTTCTTTTCTTTCCTTTTTTTTTTTTTTTTTTTGGCATTAAGGAAGGGGCATGTAATCCCACACCCCACACACACACTCTAGACCTTTCTTCGCAATTTAAATATATTGGCTTTCTTTCTTACGAACTTGGTCTGAAATTATTTTTCACTGCCTTTATTACATCCCTGCTTTTGATGGCAAAATAGCTTCCTGTGTTTTGAAAACATCTGCTTTCCAGGTTTTATGCGAGAAAATCGATTTTACTTTTCTCTTAAGTCCAGAAAGGTAGAAAGTTGTACTTGTTTCCAAGTGCAACTTTCCCTTTCCTTGTCTTAAAGTTCTCCCCCTTTCAGTTCTGATTCACTTTCCCCCTTTCATTTCTTCTAATCATCATTTCCCTCTTCCCCCTCTCCTTCTAAAGAATCAGAGAAGATTGATTGCATCTTATTTCAGAAGACAAAATTAACATTATTTTTTTTTGTCTAGTCTATGGTACGTGTTAAAGTTTTCTCCATATTTTCTTCGTCCATTCTCTGATTTGGAGGGAGGTCATTCCCCCGGTTTAAAAATCTCAGAATTTACAATTTAAAGTGGGCTCTATTCTTAATCTCTGCTGCTTCCAGCTCTTTCACTCAAACCTTTGCTTTAAGCTGCCCCACTCCATTATTGCTTCCCCCTACTCTCTTCTTTGAAGGTGCTCTCTTCCTATTTAATTTAAACATTGCTGCATTTGCAAAAAAGGAAAAAAGAAAAAAAGAAAAACAAAGGGAAAAAAAAGAAAAAGAAAGGAAAAAGAAAAAAAAAACTTAAAAAAAAAAAATTCTTAACCAGGTTCCTATTGTTGCTTCTCTGCATTTCACTTCACTTCTCGGTGTGCGTGTACGTGTGTGTGCGCGCGTGTGTGTGTCGTGTGTGTGTGTGTTTTTAATACATGCATAAACTTTTGGTGCCTCTCTCCCTCTTCCTGGGCTCTTCTCCCATCCTCTCTTCCTGCTCTCCTTGCCCTGCTCATCACTTTCCCCTGGTTTTTTTTTTTTTTTTTTTTTTTTTTTTTCCTTCCCTCCCTTCCTCCCCTCTGCCTCCCTCCACCTCCCCCTTTTCTTTTTTGCTGAATCTTATTGATCCAGAAGGTGGCTAATTAGCCCTTCCCGTCGTGCCTGGGTAATGAAGCACATGCGCACTGAATTAATCACAGCCATTTTTTGCAGGAAACTAATTAGCAGAATAAAGATCCAAAGACTTTTTTTTCTTTTCACTCATCAGCTCCCACTTCCAGCGCGTCCCCTCCGACCGCTGCAGCCGCCGCCGCCGCCGCCGCCTCCTCCTCCTCCTCCTCCCGGCCGCAGCCGCCGCCGCCGCCGCCTGCTTTGCATCCCAATTACAGCCTAGAGCCGCTGCCGCCGCCGCCGCCGCTTCTCCTCCGTGGCCCCTGCCCGCTCCGGGGGCTGTAAACTCCCCGCCAACCATGCTGCTCGGCGGCAGCGGCGGCGGCGGCTCCGGCTCCCCGGCTGCGGCCGCCTCCCGCCCCGGGCTCCGCCGAGCGCGCTCCAGCTCCGCCGCCGCCGCCGCCGCCGCCAGCAGCGCGTCCTCCGCCGCCGCCGCCCCCCGCCAGCCGCCGCTGCTGCCTTGATGGGCTCCGCGGCCCGAGCGCCTCTTTTCGGGATTAAAAGCGCCGCCTGCTCCCGCCGCCGCCGCCGCCGCCAGCAGCGCCGCTGCAGCCGCCGCCGCCGGAGAAGCAACCGCGTAAGTGGCAACTTTTCCCTCTTTTTTTTTTTTTTTTTCCCGCCGCCGCCTGCTCCTCCTCCTCCTCCCGCCGCCGCCCGGACGCGGGGCTCCTCGGGGCGCCCGGGCTGCTTTGCATGGGGCTCAGCCTGCCCCCTCCCGGCTCCCGCGCCCGGCCGCCGCCGCCCGCGCTCCCCGCGCCCGCGCCCTGCTCGCCGCGTCCCGCTCGCCTGCCCCCTGCGCCAAACTTTCTCTTTCTCTTCTTCCTCCTCCTCCTCCCGCCGCCGCCGCCGCCGCCGCGCCCGGGCCGCCCCCTCCTCCCTGGCCCCCGCGCCGCCGCCGCCGGCCGCCCGCGACCCCCGGGAGGGTGGAGGCGCCCGGGGCGAGGCCCGCGCGGCGAGTTTGGAGGCGCCGCCGGGCAGGTCCGGCCGGGGCGCGGGCCGAGGGCGGGAGGGCGGCCGGGGTCCCGGCGCCGAGACAAAGGCGGCGGCTGGCGGAGGGGGGGGGTGTCCGCGGGGCCGAGCGCCCCCGCCCTCGCCGCCCCCGGCCCCCAACTTTGCCCCACCCCGAGAGGCGCTGGGGCCCCGGGCTGAGCCGCCGCGCGAGGCGCGCGCCCGGCCCGGAGCAGTCGCCGCGGCTGGTGGCTGCCACCGCCACTGCCACCGCCGGCCGGGCGGGCGCGTTCCGCGCCGGGGCTCGACTTGCGGGGGACGCGGGAGCCGGCGGGAGCCCCGGGGTCCGGGAGGGGCAGAGGGGCGACGCAGCCGTCCGACCCTTCCGCCGCGCGCTCTCTGCCCTGCCTCGCTGGCAGCGCCGCGAGCGCCCAGAGGGGGCTCTGCCCCGGACACTAGGGGCTCCCGGGGGCTCGGGGGGCTGCGCCGCCGGCCACAGCCAGACCTGGCCTGGCCGCCGCGCCCCGCTGACTTGCGAGACAACGGCGGGTTTTTTTTTTTTTTTTTTTTTTTTTTTCCTCCCCTCTCTTGATCATGAGGAACTGGGATTGTTTACGTTCGGTTTCCCACTCTCACTCCTCGCCCGGCCCCACTCCTCTCCTCTTAGTATTTGTACATTAGATGCAAAAACCATATTCCTGAATTTCATCTTGTGCATCTTAACGTACAGCCTTTTGCATATCAATTGGAGCGGTCTGAGCGTAATGTATGCAGGTGTATCGAAATGGTGCTGGACCCAGAACTCCTGTGCCGCTTGGGTAGCTGTTAAATTAAGAGTATTTCTTTTACGGATGTCTTCGTGTTAATCTGTTGCTCAGAATCCGACTTTTGTAAAATGTTATGCAATTCCTGCGACTATGGCAAATTCTCTGATTACAAGTGCTTTCAAAAATCACCCACTCCTAACTTTTTCCCCTTGTTGCTTTGAAGTAGGTAAATATGACAATCTTTATTGGTCTCATTATTGAAACTTGATCCAAGGACTATATGGAAGAAGGAGGGTGATTGCCTTTTTCTGGCCTGCAGTTCTAGTGACTTTTAAAAAGGGGTTTTGTTAAGTACCTTTGAAGAATATGACATACGGTGATCGCTTTTGGCTGTAATGCAAATTACAGAACATAAATTCACTTTGGAATTTAAAAGAGGCTCGAGCCCTTTCAGTGGGGGACACTTGAGGATTTATTATGTTTTTTAAAAAATTACTTTCCCCTTCCTTCTTTGGGAGAATAGCTAGTTACAGTTACAGACCAACTTATTTGGAGGTCCTCAGAAAGAGGCTTGGGAATGGCGGAGGGGAGAAGATTGATCACAATGTGCATAATCAATAGGGCGGCAGGCTGCAGTCTGCACCTACGTTTACTGTAAATTTCTACATTATCTGCAGTGTGGGTGCTCCAGGGCCTAGCTCGACTTCCTAGAGTGAATTTAGAGGCAGTGCAACCGGAATTTACTGCCCAGGCCTCCGGAACAGTATAGGGGAAGTCCACATGAGAGCGTCTCATCTTAAAATTCCTTCATCTCACTGTCATTTTTTCCTTTTGTGAATCCATTTCCATGTGGGGTTCTCAGACAGTGAGCCCAAAGTGTAGGAAACCTCTGGACTGAGGGGAGTGAGGAAGTATCAGGCTCTGAGGTGATGGGATTCGCTTATTGAATTAGCACGTCGGGGCCCCTCTTTTCATCTTATCATGTTAGATTTCTTTATTGGTGCAAGTGATTTAGGGATACGAATATAAGAGAGAAATACACTAGAGATTAAAGCGATGTCAAAAGTAAGGGTTGCAGTGAGAGAGAGCAAGAAAGAGAGAGAGATAATACACTTATCTTAGAGTCAGTCTTGAAAGCTTGGTGGTAGGTGAATCCATATTTGGAGATGATTTTGAAATAGTCTAGCAAATGGTGCATGAGCAGGATTTCATAAAAAGTGTACATGGAGTCAGTTTGGAAAGGATTGTGGTTTGGGGCGATGAGGTGTGGGTAGGAAACCCACTCTAGGCCAGCGGCCTTCCTCTGTGTCTCCTCCCTCCCCCCCTCCCCTGGCTTTAGTTTTTAATTACTTAATGCTGAAACGCACAGAGCTTATATAAATATTTGCAAATGCTCTTTCCTATTGATTTCTCTGAATAAACTGCCCCACTCGGCTCCAGAGAGGAGGCGATTCAGATTCGTGGACTTTTAAAACATAAAAATCTCTGCAGCAGGGTTCGGGCCGTGCATGTGCTGTTTCTGGGTAGAGTTGTAGGCATGAAGATTTTAGAGGGCCGCGAAGAAGCAGAAGCGTTAGGGTCTCAGTGGTGTGAGCTGAGAAGGCTGGGCTGGAGCTGGCCCCGTGGCCTGGCCGTCCTGACAGATTGTGTATGTGTGTGTGTGTCCATATGATGTGGGTGTCTGTGTGTGTACTCTAGGGGAGTCTGAATGCATATGCATGCACTTATTTTCCCCCCCCCCCGCCCCCTTTAAATATGGAGCAGTTTTCCAGGGCTCCGTTTCTGCCTTCTTCTAAGGGTCACATTGAGTTCGAATCTGACCCAAGGTGCAGGAATCCTGCAATGGGGAAATAAAAGAATATACAGAATGGGGTCAGGTCAGCTGCTTAGAGGCCAAAACCCCTGCAGCTGCTTTGATTTTATTTTGTGTGTGTGTGTATTTTAGGCTTCTCCTGCCATGTTACAAAATTGTGTCTCCCGGCTCAGGTGTGTTTGCACCATAGCTTAAAAGCAGCAGAGTCTCTGCTCCCAACAGCAGAAAACCCACAATACCGAATCCAAAACAAAACATGGGAGGAGGGGGAGGAAAAAATCCTACTGAGTTCAGGCAAATAAGGTTGGGTCTCCAGATCCGATTACAAAGCAGCTTTGAATATGCAAGACAGCACACAAGACCAGTTATTCCAGTTACAACAAACTATTAAAAAAGAGAGAGAGAAAAGAAAAGGCATGTTTAGGTCGTAATTTGTTAGTACAAGGAAAAGGATCCCACATAAAGCTGCTTTTTTTTTTTTTTTTTTTTTTTTTTTTTTGCCTCCCTTTACTGGCTTCACATAGAATTCACTCACCCTTTTCTGACTTGTCTACCATATAGGCGTTTTTATTAAAATCTTTCGGGTTTAGGAAGATCGCTGCAAGCAACACATTTTCTGTATTTTTTTTTTCTTTATCTTAGAGGAGAGTTGGCAGGGGTTCTGTGGTTTGCAGTTACACAATATGTTATCATGTTTTTAATCACTAAATCATTGCAGCGGTTATAGATTTACAGTCTTGGGGTATTACAGAGAGGAGCAACGGTGGCTATATATATGCTTTTAAATTACCTCGCAGCAGCTGTGAATACGGTCAGCACACTTCGCTCTCCCCCCTTGCTCCTCTCCCCGCCCCCCATCTTAGTTTTTTTCCCCTCTGTGATTTTTTCAAATTGTTTGGCTTGCCTAAAATAAGCTAGCCCCTCCTCCCCGTATTCTTTGTTTCTGCGGTCCCCCCTTCCCCTTCCAAAAAGAGCTAATTTTCATTTCATCCCTTTAACCCCAGATAAGCTAGAATTCAAACTCTTGAAATATAACTTTGGATGCGATATGATATTAATAATAATAAAGGGTAGATTTCCTGAGAAAGCCTCTTGGTTTCCATACTGACCTCCTGTCCATGCGTGGACGGCTCATTGCAGATCAGAAATGGGGGTTTGGACGGAGGGAAGGGAGGCCAGGCTTGTGGCACTGGCCTGGAACCTTGCTTGCCGTGTCACTGCGAGCCCACTTTCAGCTTCTGTTTTTCATATTATTATGTAACAGAATCCTTGGCAGCATTAAAAATTCAGTATTACAAGCTGATTGTAACGCTGCCTCATTAGACAGCACTGTCTGGCCTTGTATTAAGTGAAACACAGAGCATGGCTTTTAGATTATAAACACCAATAAATAGTAAAGGATCAGCAGAGGGGGGAAATAGCTGGGGTTTGGGTCCCTTCTGGTTTTACGCCCCCACCCCCCACCCCACCCAGCCTCTTCCCCTCACCCCCCTTCATCCCCCTATGGAAACTGTCATCTGTTTTCTTGTTGGGATGCTGATGTGTCGACCCTGGTGACATTTTAGGAAGGCTTTTTATAGAGTTATCTTGTGTACACAAAAGGTTTGGAAGTTTGTTTTGTTTTGATCTGCAATAAACAGGTCCTTCACTCTGCTGATGTCATTTCCGTTCATATTTGAGTTGTTTATTATGCTTCTTTGCAGGGCCCTCTCATCCCTACCCCCACCTTGCTTTTTAGCCAGAGCTCTGGCCGCCTGGGGAAGGGGGGACCCATTCCTAAGCAGCCAGGTCTGGGTTCAAAGGCCAAGGGTCGTGTGTCTTGGCCTCATCCTAGAGTTTGCCCCGCTGGAGAAGATGCTTCCAGCTTGAAATCTGGTTAGACACTCAGATATCAACTTGCCCTGGTATTTTCAGGGTTTGCAGTGATTCATCTCAGCTTCCTTTCTTTGTAGCACGCCCCCCAACCCCTTGCCACACCTTGTCTTGTGTCTCTAATACTTCCTTTTTGTCCACTTCTCCATGCCCCCCCTGCCCCCCCCCTGCAAAACCCACCCTGTAATGACGACTTTGATTCAGTTGCAAATCTGAAGCTGGCATTAGTGGACTTCATGCTGTGAAAAGAAGAAAATGTTTCAAGGCGTTGCCCCGCAGCCTCCCCACCACTCCCCCTTCCATCCCTGTTCATTTTTTTTTTTTTTTTTTTTTTTTTGCGTTTGTTTTTCTGCTCCCTGCCTTTTCGTAGATTCAAAGGCCATTCTGGTGTTACTAAAAATGACCATAATGTCCAGTGTCACTTATATCCATGTGCTCTACAATTGAAAACCCATGCCTACCCCCCACCCCCAAAAGCAGGGTGGGGAAAGGAAGGAGAAAAAACTGCCTGTGTAGGCCCCAAAGGCTTTCCTCTAATAGGATGATGCGTGTTAGGTTAAAAAAATATTACTGTTTTGTTCTCTTAGGTTTAGAAATAATAGTGAGAGAGGGAAAGCAGTCATTAGGAAGTTCACTGAGCTGCTTTCCAACTAAGACGGGTGAAAAATGAACCAGCATTGACACTTGGCTCCATGTGAAAGCCCGGTAACCTCTCCCCCCTTCCAGGGCCCTGGCCTTTTGTTCCTGGAGAACGGAGCTAAGGTGCTTTTTCTCCCAGACCAAAGGCAGCGGGCAAGGAGTCCGCTTGTGTGCGCATCGCCTTTAGATGGCCTTCTCATGGTTATTGTCAATGCAGCCTCCCCCAAACAATTGCTCCGGGGAGACACAAAAGCAAAAACATTTGTCCTATTTTTTTAACCTCTTTGTTTTAGATTTTTTTTCCATCCATTCTTTAAATTTCACAGTTTCTATTTGTCTGCAAAGAGACAAACGGAACAGCATGAAGCACATTTCACCGTAGGCCTCGCTGGTGATTGGAACAGCCTCAATAGAAATCCAAATTCTGAAATGCTGGCTGACCTGGGCGATATGTGAAATTTCAGTCAGAGTAGCACAGATTTTGAACCAAAATGCACTAAAATGAAAAGATAAGAAAATGAGATTCTCGAATATATGGGGACAGCGTGAAAGGCGTCATCTTTTGTTTACCTTTTAGTTTCCTGCCCTATTCTTGGTGGCTTGATAGGAAAGAGTTGCAAACTTAAATGAAATTCATCTTTAAAAAAAAAATCTTACCCAGTTTTTTTGTGCTTCTGATATAGCATTTAACTCATTCTTTTAACTCACATGTGGGGGAACTATTGGTCCATTGCCTGGGACTGATATTGTGCTGAGAATTTTTTAAAAAAACTGATTTCTTTAAAGAGGCAATATCCCTTCTCCCTTTCCTTTTCCTCTCCTGCTTCCTTTCCCCTTTCTTCTCCCTCCAGCCTGCCTCCCCTCCAGGAATTCAGTGGTTTGCATTAGGCAGAGAGTGTAAAGGGATGTGGCTGGAGGTGGCCCATGAACAAAACAGGAGTCCCCTGATTTGGCCCCAAAGTGCTTCTCTCCCCTGTGATGTATGGACTCTGATTGCGATGCTGTCCTTCAGCATCTGTCTGCGTTTTCATTAACATTCTCAATTTCAAGGTTTAGAAACACAAATGTAAGAATCCCCCCGGGTAGAAAAGTCTTGCATGGCAAATTCCCTCTGCCCTCTCAGAAATAATATTTTTGTTTAAAGAGAGTGTGCGTGAGAGCTCTTTACCTGACGTTTTAAAGCTGTTTTAAGGGAAGTTCTTTATTATTATTATTATCACTATCATTATTATTTGCTTTCTTAAAACTTGGGCTTTTGTAACTTCCAGCTAATTTGGAAAAGCTCTTCTGACTCACAGGTTTAAAAAATGGTTACTCATTGGGGTCTTTCTTGTGTGTGTCATTGACAGATTTAGGAGTCTGAGCTGGGGGTGGGTGGGTGAGTACACAAGCTAACGTTCCCCCTACAACTTGGGGGTAAAAATTAATCTATGGAATTAGCACCGTAGCGATAGACGGAGGCCTTGAGATTTGTCTCAGAAATGTGAATCAAAACATCTGTGTGTAGGCCCTTGGCACACCCGGCTCCAGACTCCCATGGTTGTGAAGGTAAATGTGGGCTGTGCTGAGCAAAGCCTGCATTCTGTACCATACCCAGAAGGGCCTGGCCACCCAGTTGGTACCAGGCCTGAATAGAACTGCCTAGAAATCATGGGGTGAACTCAGGGCATGGAGTGTTAATTCAGCTCCAGATGTTTCCTTATCTATTTCAGATATTTTAGGGTTGTTTTTTTTTTCCTCTCTCTGCTGGCTTTTTCTTTGTTAAAGCCTCAAGGTTTTTTAAGCACTAGTTTTAAAATCAATGTGTATGTATAATTTAATACAATAGAAGGTTCTGGAAGAATACATCCGCACAAACTCAGTTGTGTTGGGAAAATAGAGTCCCGTTAAGCTAGAAGTCAGAATGCATTGACATTCATTGTATCTTAGTTCAGAGATCATATTTACCTTTGCTGAAGTGAAAGGATACAGAATTGGAGAGTATGTGTGTCATGTGCAGACTGAGAGAGAGACAAGCAGACTTGGATCGGTTGGGATCCTTATAATTTATCAGCCAGCTAAGCATTAGGGGCAGTCCTTTGGCTTGGAGAGTGAGGAAGGGGTGGAGTGGGGAAGGGGTTAGCGCTCCCTGATTTATTTTTAAATATTTATCCTTTTGGCTGTGGCCAATTACGCTTTCCAGATGAGACTCGACTACTTATGGAGAACTGGAAGGGAGGAATTGCCTTTTCTGAGAGCAGGTTTATTTGTCAACAGTGTTCAGGATGGAGTGATGAGATTGTTGGGCTGTCACTGCTGGGTAGGCTGTGGGTGTTTAACATCACACAGCTGCCCTCGAAAGAGCCATGGCTGTCTGGGGCTGGAGGACAGTATTTGCACCATGTATTTCAGAGAAACTGTGGGTTCCATATACATGTGCAAAAGTTACAGATTCCCTCTATAGAGCTATTGTTTTTGCTAATGATGGCAGTAAGTTTTAGTAGGGGCAGCCCTCTAGCTTTTGTGTAGTCCCTTGTATTCATACTGATACAGAGGCCATTGATTGGCTGTTAAATTTTTGCCTGTAATAAAGGTAGGCTTGACTAGGCCGCATCATGTGTTTAGCTGGAGCCTGATTAAGGAAAAAAAGGAAAAAAAAGGACCTAGGAGCACTCTCATTTGTGCTGTCAGGCCTCTGGCTTGGGACCCTGGCAGTATCAGGACCTTGCACCCAGGGCCACCCTTCCCTCCAGGATACTTTATAGCTTGTTCTTCGGGGCTGTCCAGCTTTAATTTTATTAGAAATCATTATCTGTGGCCTGCCTTCCCCCATCTCCCAGGTTCATGATGTCACTGCATGTTGTCATCATGGGATGACATGATGGGTTGTCCCTTGTTAATAGAAGTTAGGACAAAGCGGCAAAATTAGGTTCTCTTGGGGGTATAAACATTTTCTTGTTGCCCTTCATTTGCCTGATGGGTCGTGAACTGCTTCCAGGTAAGGAAAGAGGCCTGGAGTCTTCATTTTCCTGTAGAGATTTCCAGGGGCCTCTCTGGGGTGTACGCCACGTTGCTTGTGTTATTGCTAGCATCATCTTCTTCATGTATTATTCATAGTCACTTTTTCAATTAAATTATTAATTGGTTTTCTTTAAGGTGTTCTCCACTCGTGCGGGCTAATATAAATAACAGTGTGTTTTGAAAACACACCTGTTTTTGGGCCTGAAGTCAGCAGGTCTGGAAGCAGCTCTGTGGGATCACACACTCCTTTCCAAAATAATCCTCCACTTTCTTTCTAGCTCTCTCTCCCCCCTCCACTCTCTCTCTCTCCCATGTGGCCGAATTTGGCTTGTGCCCTCCTTTGTCCCTAATCGGACCTGATTCCCTAGAGGCAGTCTTTTCTCCCAGGGCCCTTGTTGAGAAATTTTTCTGGAGAATTTTTTTTTTTTTCTGGACCAAAAGATAGAGGTTGCCTGCACCCAACAGGTTAGATATTTAGGTTAATTTGAATCCAAATTATATTGTGCAAAATATTTTAGAGTTGCACGGAGACACGATAGTTTTCACCAGCCAAGCATCCCTTTTCTCTCTGGCATTAGTGTGTGCTGAAGGCTGATACGATTCCATGCACACAGCTCGTTGCCTTGTGAGCTTATTATATTTCTAACACTTGCATGGTTCATTATTGTGTAGTCGGGAAAGACTCTCAAGGCTGTGGGGCCAGCCTGGGCGAGTAGTTTTCCGAAAGGGTAAAAGCAGGTGCCTTTCTGTTCTGAAAGAAATGGGAGTAAATTCAGCCTGTGCCTGGGGTTCTGGAAGGGAGGACCCGGGACTTCCGGTGAGATTTCTGTGGAGCTGCCTTTGCATATCAGAACGGAAAAGTTAACCTGGGGGGGGCGGGTAGGGATATAAAAGTATTCAGCAATTGCTTTGATCAGCTGGGACGGCCGCATTAAATTTGACCGTGGCCGTCGAGTCCCCCCACGAAGGGCACGAGCTGTGCCATATCTGAAATGATGTGGCTTCTAGGGCGAGCCTTTCTACAGTCTGTCCGCTTCATTGCAAACTGGGGCTTCTTTCTGCGTCTTTTTTCCCTTTTCCGTCGCGGCGCCCTCCTCCTCTTTCTCGCTCTCTCCTCCCTCTCACTCTGTTTCACTCTCTCTGCCCCTCTGTTTTCTTTTTCTCTTTCTCTTCCATTAAAAAACTCTACCCTCAAACTCTCACTAGAGATCCGGGGATGTTTTTACAAGTTTCTCCAGCTCGAAAACAGAAGTGCTCTGTCAAGCAGTAATCGGCTGGGTGTGGGTTTCGCGTGAATTCCTGTCCACATTGGCTAATGTCCCCAAGCTAGAGTGGTCTGGCTGTGACGTGGACGGGGCCCGGAGACCGAGGGCTCGGGCTCGGAGGCCCCAGGCGCCTGTTTGTGGCCGAGGGCGCGTCCCTTTCTTCTCGCCCGACTCCAGGCCGGCCCCTGGCCTTGGATGAGGGGTCAGCGCCTGCGGGAGGACCCGGCTTTGTTCCCCGCCGAGCCGGTGCCCGGGGCGGCGCCGGCCGGGCCGCTGGGGGCTGAGGTCCCCGGGCGCGCGGCCCCGGCCTGCCCCGAGGCCCGTGCCCGGAGCGGGGCCGAGCGCTCGGCCTCGCGCGCCCGGGTCCCCGGGTCCCCGCGGGCGCGGCCGCCGCCGAGCAGCCCGGCCTGCGCCCCGCACGACTGTAGATGTCAGGCTTTGCCCGGGGAGCCGAGCGGCGGCGGGGCTGTGAGTTTCAAATTAACCTTCCGCTTTGTTGCTGCGTAATGTGGGTCCCCGAAGGCCCCCCGGCCCGCCCGCCCCCGCCCCCGGGCGCCGCGCGCCGCGGCTCGGGCTTCATTTACATACAGCGATTCCTGCGGGCGGGCGCGGAGGCGGCGGGCAGGCCGGGCGGGCGAGCGCCGCGCCCCGTGGGTGCATCCCCGCAGGGCCCCCGGGGACCCTCCCTGCGCCGAGCGGCGCGGCCAGCCCGCCCCCGGCCGCCACCATGAGCCCGGCTTGCTCGCCTGCGGCCCCCCTGCCCCGAGCCAGAGCCACTTGGGAGCCCCGGGGGCAGCAGGAGGTGGGGAGAAAGCCGCCGGGGGTGGGTAAGCGCGGGGCTTTGGTGCCTGTCGCGTACCGCGCGGCCCCTGGACCTGCGAGTGTCTCCTCCCTCCGGAGGTGTGCGGAGGCTTTGTGTGCCAGGTGAGTGGAGCCTCCCCCTCCCCGCGCCGTGCCCGCCCGGTTCGCGCAGCCCGCCTAGAGCTGCAGTCAGGTAGGCAGGTGCTGCGAGTCTTGGCTGAACTTCCCACTCTCTTGGGGCATGTGGGGGGAAGGGCAGGTTGGATGCACTTGAACTGCTAGACTGCATTTGGAACCTACCTGGCGTGAGAGCATCTCAGTTCTGCTGGGCACAGAGTAAAGTCCTTCCTCCTTCCCTCCATCCTTCCTTCCTTATTTTGCTTCTGGGTTAGTTCTGCCTTGTGAATACTTGCAATGCACGTGGTCATTTAAAAGTTTGGGTTCCTTTGCCTGGAAGTGCACTCCTTGCAGCCCAGGAGAACTCCCTGGTCAGTTCAGAACAATGTGAAGAAGAATCAGAGTTTTGGAGCTGGAAGGAACCTTCGGAGATGGCTTGTCCACCCTCTAATTTTAGTTTGTTGGCACTCTGGAGAAACCAGAGCAGTATTCACTGGGGGAGGGGGGTGAAGGGGAAAGCTAAAATTTTTGTCCTGTTTTAAAGGGGGGAAGAATGCCCAAATGAGGTCAGTACCAGAAAAAAAACAAAAATAACTATGGTAGTTTTGCAGGGAAAAGAACTTTCTGGCAAATCGTTTTTTCTGCTATGGACATACCTGTGTTATAATCCTGGAAAGACACCTGGAGGGCAAAGGCCGCGGCTCGTGCATGGCATATTCAGCCAGCACACTGCCGGGGCACAGCCGGGCACAGTGTGTGGAACTGGTTTAAATGAAACAACCCGCTGAGCAGGTGAATCCAGAAGCGTCATTCCTCTCCCCTCCCCCCAGGACTGTCTGTGCCACTTGAACAGGCCTTGAAAACTAGCTGCTGGATAACCTCAGAGACAGACGGCCCCACCTGGGCACAGAGGGAAGGCCACGGCCGGGGCCTGCTTGGTAGAATGTATCAAGGCAAGGCAGAGACCCAAGCCTTGAAGGTATCTACATGGTGAGAAAGTCACACGTCATCTTGTTTTGTCTTATGCTTTGAGATCCTTGGAGACAAGTCACTAAATAAATAAAAATTCAAAGCTGACCCTAGCTGGGAACTTCGTTTCTTTGCCATCTAGCAGCAGGTGCAAGTTTGTAGAGTTGGCCCCTTGAGTCCCCTCATTCCTCAATTCAGGAGGTGTCAAACCTTCATGTTCTTTTAATGGCTGTGGTTTCTGGATATGTTTCAAGGGAAACCCTAAAACTCATGAGTTCCAGTACCGGGCTGGGGAGAGAAGCCCGAGAGCAGTGCCAGAGGCGGCATTTGATAGGAAAACATACACCTGCCAGGGAAACCTGATCTAGCAAGGCCGTGACAGGGAACATGGGCCTGCGCCTTGTTATCAGAACAGGCACTGGTGACCTGAGATTCTGGATCCGTTTCTTTACCCAAACATGAAAAACAAGTAGGGAACATAGGTGGGTAGGAGGCAAGACAGGCGCCTGTGGTTCTCTTTCATTTAAAGTTTTCAAGAATGGGTTCTTTGGAGAGAGAGGTCCTTAGCTGGATGTGTGCACACCTGTCTTTGTGTTCGTTCTATTTCGCAGAGACCCTGAAGGCACCTGTTGAGAGGGTGTGTAGCTAGCTAGCTCTGTGAAGGCCAAGGAAAAGTCTTCTTCTCCCTTCCCTAAATTACAGGACTAAGGAGATTGTCTGTGCTCCGTTTCCAGTATGTTTTCAGACAGCATGTAAGTGCCTTTCAGAATGGGCTGGGGTCACACTTGGCTCTTTTATTTAATTACACGAGTGTTATTTAACATGGGGCAGATGCAGAAGCAAGCACTTTTACACTTTAAAAACAGTTGTTTTGGAATCACTAGGAATTAAGAGACTTGGAGACTTTCCGCCTTTACGACCTGGGTCACCTCCCTTTGCCAAGTCTTTTTGTCCTTGTTGTTGAAATGGCTGCACTTTCTTTGGGACAGAGCTACTATTTTCCTTTTCTCCTGAAAACAGTTTTGATGGACAGCGAACGATTGAGAAACACTTGCTAAATTATTCCAGAATAAAAAATTCAAGCTGCTTCCCTAGCCACCTGAAACACTAATTTTGGTTTCTTCCCTTCCGGCTTTTATTTGCACAAATGAATGCTGGGGGTGGGTGGAAAGGACCCAAACAAAAAGGCACTTTCAGCAGGCCTCTGTTTGGCTCCTAACAGGATAGTGAAGTGCCTTCCTTCTGGCTGCTTTGGGGTTGGGTTTAACTGCTGTGTAAACGCAGTGCTGGTTTGGACTGCCCGGTGGCAATGAGCTAAAAAAAGCGAGATTTCACTTTACATCATTATGACTTTAAATGACAAATACTGGATACTCCCAGCACAGGCCTGGCTCACCTTGGGTAACCCAAAGATGGCCAGTTCATTAGAATAAATCTGTGATTGCAGTGTGCCAAATAAAGTATTCTCTGGGGCTGGCAGTGATTTAGCTTCATTCCTTTAGGGCTGGCCCCAAGGGTTGTCCAGGGAGCACGCCCTCGTTGTCAGCGTGTGCTATCAACGAGTCACCTTTTCAGTATGTCTTTTGGGGGCTGGGGCTCTCTTTGGTGCTGAAATGTCAGAGTGAGAGCCTGCCAATACTTGAAGGTGTAAGGCAGACCCTTACCTAAGACATTGTTTTTCCTTGCAGAGTTGCAACAGTCTCTCATCTTAGAAAGTAAATAGTTAAGTGACTGAGCAACATTTTATAAAAGTGTAGGGAATTGCTCAAATTACTTGAGGGAAAAAAAGTGGGCTGTCTTTACACCCACTTTTAGAGTAGCTAGTTTGCTTCTTAACCCTAAGGGGTTAGCATAGTCTCCTAGAAAGGCAAACGCGATTATAGCCTGAAAAAACTTTTGCAAGCTCCCTCTCACACGCGCCAGTATTACAGAGATAATGCACCTGATGCCAAACATCAGTAACCTCAAGAAGTACAGTGTGTGCTGTGGTTTATATTTTCCCTTGTTATGAAAATGGTTGCTTGCTCTTAGCCCGGGCTATTTCTGTAGAGCTTGGGCCTGCTGGCCTCCTCTGGTTCCCAAGACTAGTGTAATTAACCGGGATGGGGGCGTTACCAGAAAAACACAACAGGGCGGGCAGATTCCATTACTGCAAACTTCACAGGGGAATCCAGATGCCCTGCTCTGAGGATTTAGTTGTGATGGTTATTGTCAGAAATCCCAGCCCAGCTCCGAATCCCCGTCCTCTGGGCCAGGAGCTGCGGTCAGGGAAAAGGGGACCTAGTTTTACTAGCATCCAGGCAAGGGAATGCCTAGTGGCAGTGAAATCTTAAAGGGTGCCTGTTCTGTCCAAACCATAGTGTCTTGCATGTTTAGGCTGCTCCAATTGAGAAACAAATACGTAGAAGCTGAAGTTGAGGCGAACTGCCTTGGGGAGAGGGACAGGCAAGAATCCTGCCTCGTTGGTAAGCCATTCTCAAAATCCAGGTTAAGGAGAAGCACTACAAAATCAACAGCTGTCAATATTTTGTTCTACCTGATTTCATGTTGGCCACTGGATTGTTCTCCTTGAACCAAGTGTGAGGTGACAATCAGATGGTAGAGCTCCTGTCTCCCCCAGCGTGGTAAAGGGTTCTTATGTGGACAGGGACTGGGGAAAGAGGTAAGAGCAGGGCTTATCTCTGATTGACAGCAGCATTGTGCTAAAGCTTCAGAAGCAGTGAAACAACTTGAAATTTTTTTTTCCTGTTTTTCTCTTTTTCTTTTCTTTTTTCCCCCTCCATTCTTTGGGGAGGGAGAGAGGCTGGCGAGGACAGGGCAGTGGTATAGCAGCGATGTGTTTCTTTGGGAGAGTTTTTGTCTGAGGAAGGTGCCTTGACTTCTTGTTTGTAAATTTTAAAGGTGACTTTTACTTTGATGTTTCTTCCTTTCTCTGACCCTTAGTTCCTGGAGTTCCTTGCTTTGGCAGGGATAGAAAGGGTGGGAAGAGAAATGGGAGAGGAGACATAGAAAGTTTGCTTGGTGGCAAATTCACCTTCATTTTCAGAGTAAGCTGTCGGTTTGGTGGTTTTAACCCCAGACAGGGCCTCTTAGCTGAGAGCCTGGGCTTTCTCTGCCCTTTGGGTGCGCCCTTCTCCCGGCCCACTGGAGGACCAGCACGCAGTCTTGTTAACACGAGGATTAATGCGTGCGGGTTTTGATGTGCACCTCTCCACAGAGGCCTTAGCTGGCCTGGGGTGGAGGATCTTGGGAGGTTCAGCTGCTCATGCGTTGAACAGTGGTACTGACTCATGCACTACCTCCAAGATTTGTCCATTCCCCGCCCCACCCCACCCCCTACATACACACACTGGAGTCAAGTCAGAGGTTTCCAGGAAAGGGAAGAGAGGGGTGAGCTAAGCATGCACCCCTCCTCCCATTGACAACTGCTGGTTTGGGACGGAAGCCACCGAAACGCCTTGCAGGCTGCTCTTGGGGAAGATGCGGAAGCGCAGGGACCCCTCTCACCAACTATTCTGCTTGATTTCTGGGAGGATGCTAATCCCATATGGCCTTAATGGCTTTCTTCAATGATTATCTTGTCTTTAATTTTAAGTGGGTCTTTGGGGGCAACGGTTGGGGATTTATGGTATAGCTTCACTCATCTGTAGGGAGACTCCGGGGGGGGGGTGGGGGGACTGGGAAAACTGGCTCCATTAGGCTATGTGAAAAGACGGTGGAATTTTCATCTGCTGCCGATTTCACGCACTGTCCTGAAAGTGATTTCAGCCACAAACCTTTGATCTGGGAGTGAGACCCCCCTCCCCCTTCTCTGCTTCTGGAAGCAGGAGTTAGCAACCACTCAGGCCCCACTCTTTGTGTGTGCTTGGGTGTGGGGGTGATTTGGGGTGGGTAAGCAGCCTGGGGAGGGGGTGATGGCTCAGCTTCTCGGTGGGTCTGAGGGGCTGAGCTGCCTGCAGGTCATTCAGGGTGGGTAAAAGAGCAATTTTGTTTTTTCTTGGTTTTCCTCATTTCTTCTGGGAACGTGACTGAAGGGAAGTTCTTCGGAATCTCTTGGTTGAGGTGGGTTTTGGAGAAGATCTGGTCCCTGGGCTTGTCTCCTGGGCTCTGCACTTCGGTGTTAAAATTCCAGTTTAGAGGCGGCTGGTCTCTCTTCTCATTGGAGTCTCCTTCGCTGAGAGGCTGGAGTCAGAGTAGCCGAGGGAAGAAAAGACCACGGAGCTTTGCTCCTGTATTTGATTTCGGCCCTGCAGCCCCCCGAAAGTAATATAAGCGCCTGTTCAAATATGGAAGTCTCCCTTATTGATTTCCCTTCAGTGTATAAAAAGCTCCTTTCAAAAGAGTTTAAAATCCTGTAAGTCTATAAAAAGTACATATGTGTGGACATGAACTTATTTGCTTCCACACTTAAGGGCTCCGAGTGGCCTATTTTAGCCAGCTTTTCTCTTCCTGACATCTTTGTCCAGTGGAGATATGCTCAAGAACACGTGTGTGCCTTTTTCCCGCCTTCTCAGCAACTTTTCTTCTTTTAAACAATTTTTCTTAACTGCTCAAGAAACAATGCAAGCCTCTTCCACCGTTTCAGGCCCAGCTTCCTAAAATGCTCTTTGGCTCAGGGCCTTGGTTTTTACTGTGCATTTGGCTTGTTGGGGGTGGTTTTTGCTTTCCCTGTAACAGCTCCGTTATTTCTCTCTGGAACATCTTCATCATTGTTAAGTTTTCAAGTCACCTTTTGGACACTTAAAGAAGAGGCCGATGGATTTCAGTGTGTGTGTGTGTGTGTGTGTGTGTGTAAGGAGGCTGAGGCCATTACTAAAGCAACTCCTTTCAAATGCCTTCTCTGTTCCGCCAGGTTCTAGAATGGTGGCCCTTTTCTATTTGGATATGTGATTCTTGCTGAGGGATGGGCGTCAGTGACGACTTTGGCTCTGTGCACCTGGTGACAGCACATTACCTGGGCTTACCTGGGCCCACGTTGCTTACTTTTCCATAAGAAAGTATTTTACCCATTTTTAAAACGCAGTTCTCGGCAAGAAGGGCAGAATGGAAATAGGGCATCCCTCTCCCCCCCTCCCCCCAAAGTTGAAGCTGGCTTTTCCTTCAACAAGTATGAAACCCAGAGTTATCTTTGGGGGAAGCAGATACCTTTTAAACCTCTTGGGAAAGGACCATCAATTTATCTTGCCCTTGCCGGGGAAGCTGTAACAATTGTCCAAACAGTGGTGAAATTGGGTCATAGAGGAAATCCTGGCTCAGACTCCCAAGTGTCTGACTGGAGGGAGCTGCCTGCTGTCTTCCTCATTGGTCAAGGGAATGAAATAATTACAACATAAAACGAGGTAGGGTCCAGTTCAGGGTCAGGTGAGGGAACTAGACTGCTTGGGAACCATCCATAGAAATTGGGGTTTCTTGTTGGGAAGAAGCAGAGATGAGTGAAAAGACACTGCTCTTGGAAAGCACAGAGGTCTGCTCTTCCCTCTGTGGGACTGACTCCAGCTGGGGTCTTGGGCACAAGGCCCGGCCCTGCACCGGCCTAGCTGTGTGACTTGGGAGCGATTGTTTAACCTCTCTGAGCCCGACTTCCCTCATCTGTCCAATGGGCATATCCCGTACCTCACATTTGTGGCGGGAATTAAATGAGAGAAAAACACAACTCCACAGGGCTTAGTGTGTTGAGTAGTGGCTCCAGAAGGGTTGCTTCCCATCCTGGTATCCTTGAACTTTTTGTTCCTTTTGTTTCCCAATACCCTAGAACGGGGGTTCTTAACCAGGACCCCCTTGGGGCTCCGTGGAAAGATTTCAGGGGTCTGTGAGCTTGAACTGAAAAAAATTAACTTCTTACCTTTATTTTCTCTGACCTCTAACTGAAATCTAGCATTCCCTTCACTTCTAATGTATGCAGTAAATAAATTACAGTAGTGTTCATTTCACCTGACTGGCAAAGGGGTCCGTGGAACAAAAAAGGTTAAGAACCCCTGCCCTAGAAGAAACGAGCTGAAAAGGTCCAGCGTTTCTTCTCTTCCCCCATGGGCTGGGAATAAAGCCAGCTCTTTTTGACATCCTGCAACTGAGTGCAGGAGTGAAAGGGTCTGAAACAGATACAGTGTGCCCCCGTCCTCCCAGCCCTCCCCTCGCGTGCCCCCACCCCCAAGCTGGCAGGCGGCCTTGAAGTGAGCAGCCCACTCAATGACCCACCCAGAGAGGCCTTCCTGGGCCGGCTTGTATATGCTAATAGGCCTGACCTGTCCTGGCTTGTTTGTAGTGATTTGTGGAGGCATTTATATGCAAATACTATCAACTTGCTGAGTTAATTATCATGTGCCCCCCCCCCCCATCTCCTCCCAGCCAGGCTCTGGGAAGGCGCTGTTCTCAGGCAGCCCAAGCTCTTCCTGTCTTTGCCTTCTGTCTCCTCCCCTGTCCTCTTCCTGTACCTGCAGGTCCCGTCACTATGTCACCTGTCACAGGACCCGGGCCTCACTGTGTGGTTGGATGTGGGCACTGGGCACACCACTGACTTGCCACATTCTCACTGCATGTAGAGGGGACCAGACCATGTGGCTCTGAGCTTCAAACCCCATTTTGACCTACTGGTTTGAAAAACAGCTGCCAGTCATACCAAGCCTTGACACCCAGTCCTCTATCTGGATAATAAATCAATAATAGATACTTTCATTATCATTGTTATTTTTATTTTTCCACTTTTTTATTGTTTGTTTGTTTGTTTTTAACCTGTTCTGAGCCCTGGAGAGAAAGCATTTTGCAAAGGGATACCCCTTTTTAGCTTCTTGCTCCGGAAATCTGAGTATTAAAAGTGTGCGTGGGTGGACCTCAGACCTGGTCGGTGATGGCACTGTTGACATCGGGGGAGGGGGTATCAGATAATCCTCAGTTGTGGAGGGGGCTGTCCTGTGCATTGTAGAATATTTAGCAGGTCCCTGGCCTCTCAGTACTAGATGCCATTCCGTCTCCACCCACGCCATGACAATCAAAAATGCCTCAGGAATTGCCCACCCTCCCCTGGAGACAGCAGGGGAGACCACAGGGATACATGTTGCATTTGTTTCTCTTGGATTAAAAGGTAGCAGAATCCTGGCGCCTCAAAGTTAGACACACTTGCTGGAGCCTGAGTTGGACAGCCTCTGAGTTTGAGATTTGACCTATATGATCAGATGTTGCCATTTGCTTAATTTTATGGGGGTCTTTTTAGCATTTAAAGTTTTTTTCCCCCCTTAGAACATGGTAATGTGGTAGTGTTTGAGGATGTAACATTTGTCTCCTCTGGACCATTATCCAATATTCTTATAAATAAGAATGCCAGCCCCATATGTAATTGTACGTTTTCTAATAGCCACGTTAATAAAAAATAAAAAAGAAACAGGTGGAATTAAGTTTAGAATATTCTTATGTCACCCACTACAGCAACCGTATTATTCTTTCAACAGTTCACACTGGCCGCATATCCAGGGTTCAGTAGCCACACGTGGCTAGCGGCTACCATATTGGACACTATAACTCAAGGATGCGTTGAGTCAAACCATTTTCTGCAATTACTGAGTCTGAGAGAGTGTTTTTTTGTTCTTTCTTTAAAAAAAAAAAAAAAAGTGTGTGTGTGTGTGGGGGTGCTTTTTGTTTATTGTCTGAAAGGTAGGGCCTTGGCCGCACAGCTGCAGCTGAGTGAGGCCCAGGGAGCTGAGCCTCTAATCTCTGGTGGGCGCTTCCCCAGCCTCTGTGGGGGAGGCCCTCTGGGCAGCACCCTGGAAGGTGCTGAGCCTTGAAGGAGAGGAGTAAATATTCTGAGGGTCCAGTGTCATCTCTCACACTGCACAGGAATCTGTGCTAGACTAATGATTCGGGTTAATTTTGTGTACAAGGTCCCCTTTGTTGGAGAAGGAGGTGAAAGTCCACAGCTGTGACTGGAAATAGGGGAAAGGCCTGCTCGAATGACCTTGTTTTAGAAAGTCTAAATGGAATACTAATGGGAGAGATCTGAGGCTGGGGATATATGTATGTGTTTGGGCCTAAAGATAAGGTGAAGAGTATTTTAAAAGTTACTTTAGTACAACCTCCCAGATAACCGGGTGCCTGGAGCCAGCTACAATTTATGACAAGCTGGTAGTCGGGGCTGCGTGGTGGCCTCACTTTATCTTTGGAGTTCAGGCTCTGTAGCTTAACTGGTGGCCCTCTATTTTTTTTTTTTTTTGTGGCTGTTTCTGTAGTATAGTGCCATTTTATAATCCACAAGGAGCTGCTCATGTTTCTGCTACTGGGACCTGTCACTCCTTGCTGTCCCACATGAGAACGGACAGTGCACTGGGATGTGCCATTCTAGAGCTTTCTAGTAGCCTGGAGGGTGGGCCCACATGTTGTAGGGTGCCACAAGCCTGCCGAAGAGCTGGGGAGGGGGCATCAGTGTAGCTCCCAGCCACAGGTCTCTTTCATTTCCGAGGTCGGCCTTTTCCTGTTGTCTCTCCACCTATTGAAACTGCATCGCAGGCTGACCATCCCATCCAGCACACTTTTTTAGTAGACAGGACAACTCTGGGTGGCAAGTTCCTAATTTTTTCTCAACTGCAGGGTGAGCAGTGGTATCTTCTGTCATCCAGTGGGATCCTTTTATCCCTAAAACAGAGCTCACTGAAAAATATTCCTAAACTTTGTTCTTGGAAAGTATGTTCTTGAGATAGTGTGGACTTTACTTTTAATAATACAATTTATAATAGTTATGGCGTTGGGTGTTGCTTAAATCTGGCATTGTTTCTTGTTTGTACTTTGACAAGGTATAGTTTGCGGGGTGGGGGTGTGCCTTTCATTTGGGGGCAAGTAGGATAAAATGGAGAATTATTTTTTCAGATATTTTGACTTGATCATCTACAAAAATCCCTTTTTTTGTTGTTGTTGATAGATTGAGGGTGGGGGCCCAAGGTTCCTTCAGACTTTTCACGTTAAGTATTCTGTAAGCCACTGCCATCTGCTTTTAAAAACCTATTTTTTTTTTCATTTTAAATCCTCAAAGACAAAGGGACCTGGAAGCTCAGACCTGTCCTACCACATTCCTGAGTAATTTGGTTTTGATTAACCCAAGGAGAAAAGTTGGTTTCTCCTAGCGACTGAGGGGATCAAAGCACCGGGAGGGGCAGTTACCCTAATACATGCAGTTCCCCCTGCAGCCCGCAGCCCGCTCTCCTCTTCCCCTCCCCGTCTTCCTTCCACCCCTGCTCTCCCTCCCCTGGCCTTTTCAACCTCCCCCTCTTTAGAAAGCCCGAGCAGGAGTTATTTCCACTTTCTGACTCTCATAGAAATGGAAGTGTATCATAGAGCTTGGGATGGACAGACCAGAGAGAAATGCCCGTCCCCCCATTCCTTTCTCCCTAAACTCCCCCCCCCCCCAAGCTGCAGAGCACATTCCTGTGCTAATCCTGCCGCTGGAGGAATGCAAATGGCTGCAATTGTGTGCCCCAGGATGGCCTTCCGCATCTGTGCAGCTTTTCTTCTTAAAGGAGATGGCGAGAAAGCTCATTTACATGGAGAAATGAGCCTGTCCTTGTGGCCCCTAGTGTGAGATGGGCATTTTCTAAGAGGAAAGGGGGCCCTGTCTGTGTTCTCTGCCCCATACACCCCTTCCCATCCTATTTTACTTGTGTGTGTGCGCACGCACGTGTGCCCGCCCAGGCTCCTGCTGCTCTTGTTTTCTGAGAAGAGCAATTAACAGGGTGAACTCAAGCTGGAGTTGGACACAGCCCTTGTAGTAGGTAGTCCTGGCATCAAACCATAAGAAACAACTTTCTTTTACATTATTTTTTAAAATCAAACCACAGGACTCAGTAATTGATACAATTTTGGAAGAGGTTGCGCCATTCTATGGAGCTTGTCTAGCTGCACATGCCCCTCTGAGCTGTCACCATTTCTCTTAACTCATACTTGCAATCTGGTCATGGGTTCTTTGGATACTAAGATTATTCAGCACAGTTAGAAGTATCACTTGGGATCTGGAACGTTGTAGCTTCAGGGGCATGTTCGACATAATGACAAGAAACTTCTGTCTTAGTCACATCCAAGAACACGTATTCCTGGCTGCATCTGAAGTTGGAAGACAGACTGAGGTTCCAGAACAATATTGTCCGATAGAAATAAAGTACAAGCCACATACATAATTTCTAAATTCCTTAGTGCCATTAAAAATTTAAAAAGAAACAGGTGAAATTAATTTTAATGCTATCTTTTATGTAGCCCAATAGATACAAAATGTTACCATTTTAACATGTAATTGATATAAAGAAAATTGAGATATTTCACATGCTTTTTCTTTTTTTCTTTTGTGATAAGTCTTTGAAATCCACTGGTTTTTTTTTTTTACACTTAGAACACATCACATCACATCACATTTTGGACTGGCCACATTTCAAGTGCTTGGTAGCCACATGAGGCTAGTAGCTAGTAACCTACCATAGTACAGTGTGGGTCTAGAATAAAAAGATGCTGCCCTAGGCTCTTCTGAGACATTCTTTCGATGGGGCTGGCTCACCCACTAGCACTTGCGACCAGCTGCTTCCATTTATTGGGGTGCAGAGACATACACTGAGTTTGAACATAGTTTCTTTTGCTTGTCCCATGACTTCTTCCTAGGATTGTTAGGAGGCAAAAAAAAAAAATGTGATCATCAATGTGCAAACGTTTTGTAAGCTGCTTCAGGACTCGTGGGTGTGAGGTGGAGATAACTCACCTGGTTGAGTACCAGGAAGGACTTTCCAAACGAAGAATGCCAGCAGTGGCCTTAGCGTGGACCACACCGCAGGGGACGGGGCAGCTCTCACTTGTGTCAGTTCTGGCATGTTTATTGAGATAGTCTCCTCGCTTTATACATCACACCTTCTTTAGTCATGAAATCGCAGGTTGACAGGGCCGCAAGAAGCCTCTAGAGGACATCTGTTTCACCCTCTCCGTGGCTGGCGACTTGGTAGTTTCTGGTAGGAGTGGGGTGTGAGTCCTGGGCCTTTGGCTCCTAGGTGATCCGTGCATTTCCCTTACCCCACACTACCTTCTCTGACTTCCTCATGCAGGCTTCCAGGAGGGATGGCCGACCGTGTCCCTTGAGGTGTTTCTTGGAAGGTCTTTTCTTTTGGAGGCTCGAGCTCTGCCCTAGTGAGAGCGGTCCAGAGGTTTCCAGTGTTGATGAGGTCATCAATCCCAATATCTTCTCCAATCTCTGTGTTTCTGTGGATTTCTGATTTCTCTTGACATCACTTTCCTGATGCCATGCAATAAAAACCTCTTTCCCTTGTCTAGGGCCAGTGGACATCTCTTGTTGGAGGAGGAGAAAGAAAGGGACAAGAGGGTGGTAAGGAAAACCAGCAATGGCCTTGCATGTGAGGATAAGATATATCGTAGAGGGAAGAAGTCTCAGCTAAGACTTTTTGTTTTTAAAGCCTGCGAATATTTTTTCTCTTGTTCATCCAGAGAGCAGCCTTTTCTCAGAGCTAGATGATTTAAGGTCTAACATTACAGTTCTTATTAGTAAAATAGCAAGGAAAGCGTCAGCTGGCTTCTGCTAGCAGGCGTAACTGTAAACTGTGTCCCACAGAGGATGCTCCTTCCTTCATGGGGGCAGTTAAGTATTTGTGTTTTCTCACTATTGATCTTAGCATTCCAAAGAGTTTCTTTAGCCATTGCAGTTCCCAGGGCACCCAGCCAGCCTCTGTTGATTCAAGGACCTCCTCCAGGAGGACGGGTGGGATTTGTGCCTCTGATAAACTGAGAGCTGGGTGTGGGTTTGGATTTTCAGGGAGGTGAGGTCTTTAATTCCTTTACCAGGCCGGCCTCTGGTGCAGGCAGGAAAAAAACTGTGAAAGTGTGAGGTTGAGTGGGCCCCGGCGCCGGCCTCTGCTGGGGACAGAGTGTTGCAGCTGTCTGACCCCGGGTGAAAAGTTCAGATCTGCATTTAAAAGGATAGCCAGGACTTCTCCCACCCCACCCCCCCTTTCCCAGTCAAGTTGAAGCTGTTCACATTTTAGAGGATGTGATCAGCCTTGTGCTGGACATCAAACAGCTCCTAGTTCACGTCTGCCAAGACCTGAAGATGCTGGGGGGCTTTCGGGAAGCCCAGGGAAGGAGTCGGGGGGCTCTTCTAAGATGCAGTTCTCCAGTAACAATAGTTGTTGAAGAATAACCCCTGGAGGCGCCTGCAAGGGGAAAAATGTTTCATTCTCGGTCAGACACGGGGTGTTTAACCCCTTCCCTATAGGCTGTTGGCAAGGCATCGCTTTTTCTGGCCTCCTCTCCTCCACGATCACTGCAGGTTGTGAGGAAGCTGCTGGTAGGGATTTGGGGGACCCCAAGCTGAAGGGGTGACATCAGGGTGCCCCCCCAGTCCAGAGGGGGGCTGCTACAGTTTCCCTGGCTTGTGGTTCAAAATGTGCTGCAGGGCCCAACTAGGGCAAGTCGGCCAGCCCCAACCTCCTCCTGTTTTTCCTTTTCCTGCTGTCCTGGGTGGGTGTTTCTGGAAGCTTTGATGGCCTCAGCTGCTAGAATCGAGGCCGGCTAGGGCACTGCAGGGTCAAGAAAGGCCCAGGCGTGGGAGAAGCTGGGGTGGGGCGGGAAGGAGAGCTGAGAAGTGCTGAGAAAGTGATAGCATCGACCAGCCAGCGTCTGCCTTTTTCCGTCTGCCTTTTTCCGCTTTCCTGGTCTTGCTCCACCAGGAGGGGGGTCTGGCACCGCCCTGCCCGGAAACCCTTCTCCGAAGTCCCTGATTTGTTTACTTGAGCATTAGGTAAATGTAAACAGTTCAACCTCCCCGATTTTATATCCCTAAAGGGTTTGAGTGTGAATACAAATGGGTATTAGGCCCCTGTGGTTTCCGTGACTCTCCCCACCCCCTCCTGTTGCTAACTAGCAGGTCTTTAACCTGCCCAGAGGAAGATAAAGTCCTTTGCAAGACTGAGGACCCGGGACTCCACCTTTTAATTTTATTTAATTTTATAATTCTGAGATTTAAAAATGTTGTTGGCTGGTCCCAACTGTAGGATTAAAAGTTTGAGAGCAGAAAAGGACAGCTTTTTTTAAAGGGTAGTCTAGTTATTTTGATCTCTTGTTTGGGGAGGAAAAGATGTTTTCTGTGCTAGCATGACTGCGTCAAATGCGCTTGTGGATTTTGACTATTTGGTTGAACTAATATTTTAGCACTGATGAGGTGGTATACCCTAGTTTTATTCTTTCTGAATATTTTGTCTTTTAAAAAGAGTAACTAGGAACGCAAACTCTCATCCTTGTACAGAGTGTAACCACTAGAAAAGGGTCTATTTTATTGGTTTAACGCATCTCCTTGCTTTCTTCCCACTAGAATAGGACATACACATTTCCCCCCCTTCTTCTTCAGTGGATCATGGAAACTTGAGTGCCATGCCAGGTCATTTTACCCACTAGTTTCCCTTTTGTTAGGGAGCTGGTGTTCCCTCTGAATCTTAGCTCCCCCGCCTCCCTCCTCTCCTCCCATCCTACTCCACACCTCTGTCCCCAGTCCCAATAAGGAGCTTCCTTCTTGGGCTGAGGAGGTTGTGAACTGCAGGGGGAAGGAGGGAAGTCGTTACTCCCCCCTAGGTTTGCATTCTGGCTCATGCGTCCAAGGCCCGGGCACTTCTGTACCCTACTAGGGCCCTGGGTCCAGTCACGCCATCACAGGGACATTTTAATTAACAGTGCCTTAGTCATTAGTGAGTTATTGTTTTTGTCTGGAAACACTTAAGTACTGTTTACTTGATGTCTCAATGAAATGCAAAACAGCAATTAAGTAGAAATTTGTTGTATGAGGCAGGAACCAAAATGGAGCGTCAAAAGCAGGTCGTGGTTCCTCCAACCCAAAGAAAAATGTTTCCCTTCATCCCCCTTTGGTAACTGAAATGCCCCAAATCCTATATTCCTTCCTGATCTTCCTAGAGTTATCTGAAAGAAATACTGTGAGACTTCTGTGTCCTTCCCTCATTGGTGTGAATGTGTGGTGAGGGGTTAATATTTGATTTTTCCCCCCTCCTCCTCCCCTCCTTTTTTTTTTTTTTTTTTTTTTTTTTTTTTGCCAGATACCTGGGAAATTTCAAAACCCTTTCAAATGAGGATTAATTACTTGTGAAAAGTCTTAAATATTCTTGTGTGATAGTTTATAGAATTTGATTATGTCTTCTTTAAATTAGGCTTCTTGAGATTTTTTACCATTGTTTGATAGATCCTTTGTGTCCTCTTGGGAGTGTTGGGATGCCTGGATAAATATCCTGCCCCCCTCCCCCCCCTTTTTTTACCGGAAGGTCCCAGGGATCGAACCCAGGTCCCTCCATATGGGGGACGGACACCCACCCATTTGAGCCACATCCATCCCCAATATCCCCCTTTTACTTAAAGTAATCTTTTTATGGATTGCTGAAAAGGAGGCTAAGACTAGGAATCCTGCCTGAGGTGGAGAGATACTAGGATGCAAAAAATATATATATATTTTTAAAAGCGGGGGAATATGAACTGCATATAACTTAGACAAGTATCATTGAACCCGAAGGAAGGAGTTGTTCCCTGCTCATAAACCAGCTTCAGCTTTGGTATGGTTGCCCCCCATCCCCCGCCCCCAACCAGGTTTTGTGGAAAATGGAATCACGAGAGAAGTAGGCTAAGGGAGGCGAGTTAACTCTGAATTTTATGGTATCGGCCTCCTGTGCAATAGCCACATTGGTGTAAAACTCTTTGCTCCAAAGTCATCATTGGGGACCCCAGTTTCTAACTGTTCTGACTCTTGTCTCACGCCCTGTGTCTCTTCTTTTTTCTTCTCTTTTCCCTTCAGACAATATTTTCTGACTTCCAGATTTCTGATAAATTGATAAGAGGCATTGCGTGAGTCAATAGAGCTGTAGACACTTTGCCAATATAACCCCGGCTCTATTGATCTGCCAGTAAATTAAAGTCTTACTTAGAGACTGCCGATATTTCTAATCTCCTGCCTCACCAATTACATCCTCCTGGCTACCTGGAAAGGGGACATGTGCCTTTGAACCCTTTTGTGTGTGTGTGTGCAGGCTGCTCTCCTTCCAAGGGTGATCGCCTTGCCTGTCTGGTAGGACAAGGGGGAGCATGAGGGAAAATGAACCCAGTTAACTTCTCATATGGGATCTGTTTTCATGCTACAGGGTTCATTAGTGAACATTTCTGGAAAACAAATTCCATTGTCGCGGTCACGTATATTTTATAGCAAGTCTGCAGGCCACGCTTACCCTTGCTTTGGAATTGCCCCAAGTTTACAGGTAGAGAAAACCTTTCTCTTAGAGAATGGAAGTATGGATTAAAAGCTGAGTTATTTGTGATTTTTTTTTTTTTAATGTGCCTAAAAGTTTGTAGGAAAGAAGAGGAAAGAGATGGGTACCAAGAAATAAGAATGGTTGGAAGAATGCATATGTGCAAGCTGCTTTTTGGGCATGCTTTGTTTTGTTGTCATTTTGCATTCTCCCATTGGAGCAGAGAAATGAGAGAGAGAATTAATTTCTTTGTCCATTGTAACTTTTGCCCATGGTCTCTTTGGCACTCCCCGCTTTGCCCTTTTGCTCACTTGTTTGAAGTTGAGTAACAATAACAACTACTTAAAGATGTCCAAGCAAGAACAATGGGGCTCACTGAGTTCCCTACCGGGATTCCCCCTTTCAGCCATGGCGGTTGGAGCAGATCATTTGTCCAATAAGCTCCTTTCAACTCCTGATTATGTGGTTGGCTTTGGGAAGAAATCTCCAGATAAATGCTGTGTGCTCTATACTCTAGAGTGAAAAATCAATGGGAGGGATAATTCCTTCCCTGTCTAGTACACACTTCTCCTGTGTTTCTACCTCTTTAGCGTCACTCAGAATTATTTTATGGAAAATCTAGTCCTGGAGTCCCATTTTCTCCATTCGGAGGAAGGAAGCCTTCACTAATGAGATGTCCGTGTCCTCTTTAAAAGAAAGAACAACTGGGACGCGGTGACCCTGGAGCTCATGGAAACTAAGTGAGGCTTCCAAGGAGTTCTAGTTTTCCTCTTTCTTGCTCTGCCTTCTTCCTCCTCTAGTGGAAGGTGATGTTAAGCTCAGGTCAGATAATGCAGGGAGCGTGGCAGTGGGGTTGAATGGGTGGCTGAGTTAAGGAGGGCATGGAAGGTGCGTCAGGGTCCAGGGTCAGGTGTGCGGTGCTGAAAGGCCCCCCTTTCGTAGCAGAGGCCCTTATAGAACTTCTAGAAGGACGGCCAAGATGGCGGTGTGCTGGAGTTAGTGCAGGAAGCCTGCTTCAAGGTGGACGAGCCCTTCCCGCCTGGGCCAGAAGACGGCCCGGCCTCTCCCTGCTCCCGTGGGCCGAGTGGGCGAAGAAGATGTTAAACAAGGAGAAGCCCCAGGAGGTTGGGATTGACTTTCCCCTTTGTTTGGATTTCATTGTATTGTAGGAGGTGTTTAAATCTTGTTCACACCTGTCGAGGCTGAAGCCTGGCTGTGAGAGCAGTTTGTAACAAGACTTCTGTTGTTGCCGAAAGAAAAGGTTTCTCACTCACAACAGAGGAACTTTATTGTAGCAACTTGTTAATGTCCAATTAGGCAAATTCTGAGTGCCCTGGAGCCCTGGAAGGCTGCGCTGACTTTTCTCTGGGCTACGCAAGGTCCCTGTTCTCAGCTATGGTGCAAAGCCTTGTTCACTGGTGACTGCAGGGGGTCTTGGCTGATCTTGGGACTCTCTCTGCGGCTTGGAGGGGCAGGGCTGGCATGGGTGAGGGTGGCTGCTCTGACGCTAGTTCTGTCTTCATCCCCTGACCGCTGGCACTTGCTGACTCTCCCCAGCCCTGGGTGTGGCGGAGGTTGTGTGAGGCACTGTTTGCCTGTGGGTGGGGAGGGGGCGGGACTAACACCCAACCCAGTGCGGGGTGGCTTCAGCATCCTGTGGCTGCCGGCCCTGGAACCCTGTTATCTTTTGGAATCTGAGCTTGACTGGCCACACCTGGGTATGTTCTCAGCCTTTCCTGCTGGCAGGATTCTTCTTGAATGACTGTCCGGCGCCTGGATGGGCAGCGTTTTCCACCTTTTGGTCTCAGTCTTGGGTCAGTTGAAATGGAAAAAATGGGAAGCCTGTTTCTCTCAGTAAGAGGTTTTACTTGGAGGCACGTACATTTTTGCACAGGAGCATGGTCAACTGATGATCTTTTCCTGGTGGGGGAAGCTTGGGGGCAGGGGTGGTGGAGCTCTGCCTCAAAAAAAAGAATAAGAAGGAGGCTCTAGAGGGTCTCTAGAGAGGTGAAATCCCGTCCGGTCCCTTTCCCCCCACTGTCAAGGTGCATCTGGGACCTGGCAGCCAGGAAGGAGGTGGGAGGTGGGTGTTCCCTCCCACTGTCTCGTGGAATCATCCCTGCTGGCAAGGCCTGGCTATAAAATATTGCCCCCGTGGCAGCCTCGCACCGCGGTGTTGAGCGATGAGGAGTGCGAGGGACCTAGTAGTGTATTAAACACTAGTTGAGCTCTGGAGGGGCAGTATATCACAGGAGGGAGATAAGCAAAGTTCTCTGATAGTGGATCAATAAAGGTTAGTGACATCATAGCTCAAAGTGAGGGAACCTGCTTTCTGCACAGCCATTTATCAGATCACAGCCTGGAAGGGCGTTAACTCTTTTCTGGCCAGATTTCCTCTCACTGATCACAGATACTAAGTGCCTTTTCTGGGGAGTGGGCCTGTAACCCCCACTCCCCCCCCCCCCGCCCCCTGTATTTAAGGAGGACTCTTTGTGGGCTAGTTTTGGAAATGCCTTTGGCAGTTAGCGGTGGTTTGGGCATGCATCGTGCATTTATGGAAAGCTCCATAACTTAGAAATTTGTGCACAAATTCCGCCCCCCCCAAAAAAGCAGTGTTTCTATTGAAATCTTTTTTTTTTTTTTTTTTAATCTTTTTATTTATTTATTTATTTTACCAGGAGGTCCCAGGGATCGAACCCAGGTCCCTCCATATGGGAGATGGATGCCCGATCATTTGAGCCACATCCTTCCCCCTCTATTGAAATCTTAATACTCAATACTCTGCCAGTGCATTACGGGCATGCAGCTGTGGCGCTGTGGGATTCTGGGGGCTGGGATGAGGAGTGGTGTTTGATAGTCAAGTCATCTTGACTAGACTGGAACGTTAAAATTGTAATAAGCCGGGAGTGGTCATTGTCTTTTTCGGCCTTCTGGTGTTCTAGATACTGAGAAGCCTCCCAGAGGTCTAGCATTGGCAAACCACAGCCAGCAGCCCAGATACTGCCCAGCATTTGTTTTTGCACAGCCTATGAGCTAAGAATAGTTTAAAATTTTTTAAACGGCGGGAAAAAATTAAAAGAATACTGTCTTGTGATATGTGAAATTCACACTTCACTGTCCATAAATAAAGTTTTATTGGAAAACAGCCGTGTTTATTTGTTTACATTTGTTGCAATGGCAGAGTTGAGTCTTTGCAACATTGATTCTTCTAAGCCCCACAAAGCTAAAAATACCTTCTTTCTTGCCCATTACAGAAAAAGTTTATTGACCCCTAGTCCAAGTTCTAATCTCGAATCTCTGCTAACCTTTTCTGCTACCTAAGTCCCGTTGGTCTCTAATAAAAACATGCCCCTGCCTATTCCAGGATGTTCTGAAAGTCTAATGAACATGGGTGAGAAATGGCTTTAAAAATAGCTAAGGTTTGCAAAGGGTTTATTAAATCAGCAGACCCTCTAGGATGTAAAACCCACCTGAGGCTACTAGGACGTGAAGATGTTCCTTACATGACCATACTCTGGTATGAGAGTTTGAATTTTGCGAAGGTTGTGTAACGTGTCTCATTTCTGCATTTTCTTGGTTGAAGTTTGAGTTTCTTTGTCTCTGAAAACTTGAAGGCGTGCATCTTGTCGGGGTGAACATCTCTCGCTTAGCAAGGGAACATCAATTTTCCTCAGCGACTGCTGTGATTTTTATCCTTAAAGAGTTGGATCGCTTTTCCTTCCTTCCCAGCAGTGATTTATAGGTGGGGAGAGCAGGCCTTTTCCTGTAGGTCTCTGGCTGTTTATCTTTTTGGTTGGGCCCTAACAATACACTGACCAGGATGTTCTCATTGGCTGGGGCCTTTGGGGGCAAGATGCCAGTTCCACAGCCCAGGGGTGGTTGGGGGCGGGGAGAGGCCCAAGATTCCAGCCCAAAGCTAATGGGCTGATATCCAAGTGGAAAGTGTATTTTCATTGAGGAAGTGCAGGTATTAGTGGAGTCTGGATTACTGTGTGATTGTGCTGTCAATACTGCTGTATTGAGTCCGCGAGAGCCTGCACAATACGGGGAAACACTTAGCTCACGACTGCTGCTTATTGAGAAGCCAATAGCAATTTACTTGCTGACACTTGACATCAAATCCATTCCCAGAGGTGGAGCTCCTGCAAACAGCCCTGGCGCTCCCTCTCCTTCCCAGGCCCCTCTCCTTACCTTGGAGTATCATTCCCACCAGGCTCCCACATAGGAGCCTCCTGCATGGCTCCTAGCTGCCTGTCAGTTGGGGGGTGTGGTGGGGATGGTCCTTTTTAACTTTCACAGCTGACAAGTCATGTTCTCCTCCTAATCGCTCTTGTACTCATCTTCTTTCAACAAGTGCTAAATGACCCTCTCTTCATTCCTCCCTGGCGTGTGAGTTTTCTGCATGTGGGAACTTTCTCCTCTCCCCATAAAAAGTTAGTTCCTTAAAATGGATACATGAGGAAATCATATGTGGGAGAGAGCTGGGGAATGTCTCATCTCCGGGAGATGGGTGGGTGTCTAAGGGAGCAGGAGGATGTTGTGTTGGGGAGCCAGCTCCACTGGGTGCCTGCATTCAAGACCCATGGTAGGGAAACAAGGCCTCCCCGTGCCCATCATCGGGGAGGGGCGGGGGTGTGGGATCCCAGGGCTGCTGGATTTGGGCACAGTCGAACATTCTGTTCCTTTTGTAACTACTCATGAGGAATCTGTCTGTGAAGTGTCTGGCTTCTTGATTTACAGTGTGTTCACATGGCCAAGTTGTTGAGATGCCTTCAGCCCCTGGATTCTTCTCCAAATACTCAGGGTATCCCACTTCCTGGAGGCTGAATCTGGCTAATACAAAGCAATTTGGGAGTGAGGGCCCAAGGCTGCCTTTGGCTCTGCCAGCCTCATCCAATGCCAGTGCAATATGGTTTTATCTGCTTTCTCGTGCCTTGGGATCCAGTCCAAAAATTCTTTTAGTGTGTCTTATATATGGGTTTCTTTGAAACCACTCCTTGGAGATCGGGTGAAGGGAGAATTAGGCTTATGCTGTGAAAGTCTGGCCGTTCTCAAACTCGGTCACTGTGGATGGTATCCATTGTGCGTGGGTGGGGGCGGGGGAAAGAGGATGTGAGGAAGACTTTGCCTGTGGGCTCTAAGTGGCTCAGAGGCGGCCAGCCTCTGATGCATTCTGCTGCTTCCAGTTTGGAAGTCCCTTCCCTGTGGGAAGGTGGTCTTGCCTCATTCCTTCTCTGCCATCCCTTTACCCCATCTTTCCCTGCTCACCCAGCCTCTTCTTTCCTCTGCCAAAAGACTCAGTTATTTCATTCTTATCAAGGAACAAAAAGGTCACTTTTCTCCAGTGACCTTGATTAGACCCAGAACATAAAGTAAACGTGTGAGGCAGCCTGTGCCTCTGCTTGTTGATTTAGCTCCACGCTGGGAATGATATGCCTGGGATGTTCTTTAATTACAAAGATGCACAGACTTTGTTTGCAGGACATCTTTTTCTGGGAAGATGAGAGCACGCAAAAAAAGTTGCTCTACCCAGTGTACAGCTGAGGCAGTAGGATCTGGTGTCCCACCAGTAAGCCTGTTCAGTAGTGGAAGTACACTCAGAGCTTGGCTGCTTTGTTGGGGACCAGTGTAGGTGGGGCCACATCACCTGGGACTGACCTCACGGTGTGTGTTACTGCGGTTTCCTTTCCCCCTGGATTCTTCAGGGTCAAGGATCAGATGTGGGTGGTGGGCAGGTGACACGAAGCTGCACCTTGAGGTGTTAACCTGAGCTCTAATGCCAGCAGCAGGCGTAGCTTAGTGGTTGAGCACCTGCTTGGCATGTACGAGGTCATGGGTTCAATTTCCGGTACCTCCTAAATTTAAAAACAAAACAAAAAAGGCTCCCTTGAGCCCTTTTCAAAGTCCTGGTTTTCTATAAAACAAAGGGCCCGTCTTGAAGGGTGCCTTCAGGGTCCTTCCAGCTCACAGGTCTGTGATTATACAGAAGCAGGGCAATGGCACCGCTGCCCAGATCATCCTGGGAGGAAGTCCAGGCGCAGAGTGGACTGGTGAGTTTGGGGCAGCAGGAAGTGCTCTCTCATTCAGAACAGTGCATTGCTGTGCTCCCTGGAGGAGGCTGATGACGGTCTAGGAGGACTGAGTGGTGGAGAAGGCCCCCCAGGTGGCTCGGCTGGTTCCTGAGCCAGTATAAAGATGTGGAGGCCTTGGCTTTGTCCAGGACGGGCATTATGGGTTCCCTGGGCTGGTCACCTCTTGAGCTGGTCTGAATTTCAGTCATGGTGGCTTAGGAAGTACTGCACCAGCGGAAAGGTTTTGTATGAGGTTACACGTTAAAACAACAACAACAAAAAATTTTTTTTTAATTTTTAAATTTTTTAACTTTATTTTGTACATTTAATAATTGAAAACATAAACAATAAAAAACTAAAAAGTAAACAGATGAATAAATATATGCATTTCTCAATTAAATGTAATGGATACATGTAAAAAATTTTTTTTTTTGAATCAAACAATGTATTACACAATATATTTGGTTCATAGTAATGCATTCATACAGTATTTGTCCTTTTGTGTCTGGCTTGCTTCACTCAACATATTGTCCTCCAGGTTCATCCATGTTGCCATATGCTTTATGACTTCATTTCTTCTTACAGCTGCATTTTTTTAGTGCTTCTTGTCCTAGTGACAGTGGCTTTTCCTACATTCTGGATGGTTCCTTTCTCTCTCTGTCTCTCTCACATGCTCAGTTCCCAGACCCAAAACCAAGATGTGGTTTGGGGAAATGGGTTTTGTTTTTCAACCACGATAGGGAAAGGTGATAGTCAATTCCCCTGGAATGTCTGCTGCCCTCTTGAAAGGTTAAAGGGCTCAGTACTGGACCCAAGTGGAGTTGGAACGCGAATTTTTTAAAAGTGTTTATTCCCTGCCAAGGAATGTCAGACAGCTCTCATTTTTCTTACCAGTGGGCTAAACAAACAAACAGTCCCAGTTGTGGGGCAGTGGGAGAAGAGCTCTTGGAAAGGCCCTAGAGAAAGGGGCTGGGGTGGGCAAGTGCTTTATTAGCGCCGAGGGGAGAGAGACTAGAGAGATCTCTCTAGGAACTGGTGCAGGGTTGAGGTGGAGACGCTGCTTCCTTTGTGTGGTGATGATGCTCTCTGGTCTGCCAGGAAGAATGCTGGTCTGAGGGTGCGGATGCAGCGTGGAGTCAGTGGCATGGCAATCAGGTCAGGTTTGAACAGGCAAAGCGCTGTGCCCCATGTGCTCGCACGTGGCTGGGAAGAGTGTGCAGGGGTATAGGGTGGGGCCTCTGGGTGTGCATTTTTTCAGAGGTGGTGGGAGGGTTGCAATGGCCTGTATACCATGAAGCTTGTGTGTGCGTGTGCGCCCGCTGATCACACAGGCTGATGCTCATGGAAGATGCGGAGGCCCCTCTGAGCTTAGTGTCGTGCCCCAGGACAACTTTCCTGGGGATATAAAGGTAAAGTGCCACCAGGGCAAACCTTCGCTGGCTGTTGGCAACTTCAGCAGAATTAGGCCATTTCCTGAAACAAACTGGCTGCCTGGCCACCCGGACCTTGTCTCCAAGGGATAGCTTTATAAAGTCAGAAGCGGATTTAATTCCAACTGTTTGACTGAGACAGGATGAGAAGATGCTGAATTATTACTGCTCCCCTCCCCTTCCAATGACAGCCTTAAGGATTCTTGGAATGGTGCATCTGAGGAAATATAATTTCAAGAGGGCAGTAGAATGGCTCTCTAGGCCTCCGAGCAGTGTGTTCCTAGAAAGCTCTATGGAAGCCTTAGTGCAGCTGGAAACTTCAGCAGCAGCGCTAGGGTGCAGGCAGAGCTGAGTAGCAAGTTCATTCTGGGTTGGCTGGGGGAGGATAACCTTCATGTGAGAAGAACGGTAGCTTTCAGAATAAAATCATGGTGAGTAAAAGTTGGGGAGATGGTTTGACAACCAATTTCAGCATTTATAATTTATGGAGGCTGGCTTCAGTCTTCATGGGAAAGAGAGATTTTAGGTTCCTCAGCTGAAGAGCCTGAGATAATACACAACCAAGCATTGGTTAATTTAGGTCAGGACCCCCAGAAAAATCACATAAAGCAAATTCTAGCCATTTATTGTCTAAAGTTAGCTTAATTTTTCATATGATCAGAAACCATGAAAACATATATCCTTTCCTCCTAGAAAAACCCCAAGTCTCAGAATTTTTCAGGTAAAATGGGAAATTCTTCTTAGGAAAGAAGGAAATAAAAGTGGGGGATAGGGAAGGATCTGAAGAACTGGTGATGGGTGGGCAGACAGTGGGGAGGGGAGCTCCCGGGGGCTGAGGACATAAGTTCTGTGAGGGCAGCAGGGTGTTCCCCGTTTGACTTACTGCCCTGTCCTTAACCTCTGGGCCAGTCCCTGGCCCACTGCACATACTTAGATATTTGAGTGCACGGATGGACAGTTCTCTGAATGGGCTCTGCCTCTGGGGTGCTAAGCTAGCAAGGCTCTTGGCGGGCCCAGTGTTGTCTAGCTCCCTGGAGCTGGAGAAATCCGCTGACGGGTCGTGCCAAAGATCAGAAAGGTACAGGTTGGCATGGAGAGTTCTGAGAAGGCAGTGTTTAGACACAAAGGCAGCCAAGACACTGGTAGGGAGCCCAGGAAAGAGCAGTGGAGAACGGTATTGGCAAGGCTCTGACGACTTGGCAAGGAGAACTCTTGGGATGGGGGCTGGAAAAAAACTTGGAGCACTTTCAGATATTCCTTTCAAGTATTCCTCCTCCTCTGGCCAATGGAGGCTGTTTTCTGGGATGTCTTTCCACACCCTCCCCCCTAGAAAACAAAAACAAAAACATAATGGAACACCCACCCCCATCCAAGTTTGAAGAAAACCCACATTCTGTCTTGAGATCATGTGGTCATGTGCTAATTGCAGACCCAGCCCTTGGTAGCCCTTTGTATTTTTTAAAGGCGCATTAACGCGTAAGGAGCATTCAGCTGAGTCTCTCGGGATATAAAACTGAACTTGGTAGTGAGCTTACAGTATAGTGGAAAGATTCTGTTTGAGAGCCATCCTGTTCTCGCCAGGGCGTGAGCCCACATCCGTGGGAGGCATGGAGAACATTCGTGGTTCACGCAGAGGTTACGGAGTGGCTGTAAACGAACATTCATAGAGAGGAGGAGGAAATTACTGGAGTCAGAGCTCTGGTGCAAGGGTTTTAAGAGGCGGCCATAAATTAGTCATATGGTAAGAGCTAAGGAAGATGGATTCTATTTTTGGGCCTGGTTTATTTTGGGGGGCATCAAAAGAAGCAAGAGGTAAAGAGAAACTGGTCAAATAGCTTGAAGACTTTGAAAGACTTGGCCAGAATTCACCTTCTCTTGGACTTTGAATATTCAAAATTGTATCTTTGACAAAAGCAGGAGGCTGAATGAGAACCCTTTGTGGAAGGTGGTTAAAATTTTTTTTCCTCCAACTACTTCATCCTACTTAAAGTACTCTCTTGTACATGGGTGCTAAAATGGAATATTTAAATCTTACTGAGAAATCCTAGTTACCCTGACCTAAAAAATCATAACATAATGCTTTATGTTAATTAACATAATGCTTTACAATAATTGTTAACATAAAATGGACTAGAATGGGAAAGGGTAAACCATCCTGTAGGATTGGGAGAATTAAATGGTGCATGGCTATGGTGGGTTCAGGAGATGGATGGTCTGACTTGCTATTGAGTGAAAACTGGGGTTGACTGGAAGGGTGATTTGGTGGGATGATCCTTCTTTGCAAAAGTGAGAAGACTGTTTTGTTGTTGTTGTTTTGTTTTCAGAAAGTCAAATGAGAAGCAGATATGTGTTTAATTGCTCACACTAGTACACCCTTCTCTGTCAGTCTGGCTGGTCCATGTTTGGGACATGCTTCACGGTGCCATGCCTGGATTTGGTCACCAGTGGCCTGTGCCTGTACAGTGCATAAAACCCAGTCCTGGAAAGCTGGTTCCTCGGGAGGTGTTGGGCAATTGGAGCCGGCCCACAGCCAGCTTCTGATGTGGTTGGCTGCCTGGCTCACACCTCTCAGGTGCTGGAGAGATGGCGAGATTTGATGGCCCCGGGCTACCACCAAGGTGGGCAGGGTGCCACTGCCTTTCCAAGCCTTCCTACTTTCTTAGTCTTTGGCAGCCCAGTGGGCACAGACCCTGGCCTTCCAGTGTTTCAGGCTGGCTGCCTGGCAGGGCAGCAAGGCTTCAGGTGGGCCCACCCGTGGCATATGTTGGACGGGGTTGGGTTGGCCTGGCTTCTGTCCATTTGATAAAAGGCATTATGGATCTGGGGGTTCTTCCCAGAGGATTTTTTTTTTTTTAACTTATTATCTCCTATTAGATAAAATCAAAATGTACACAAATATTCTTTGTTTAACCACACTTCTGCTTTTCTATTGTTTCCTTAGTTTATTTTGGATATTTATGAGTCTCAAATGCAGCAGGTTGGTATGGAAGTTTTTTCTGTTTAAGGCTAAGATATTCCACTGAGTACGACTCATAAGTTGTAGCCCTTGTCTCTGGCATCAAGAGCCTCTGGTTCTAATTTTTGGTGATGGGAGGAGGAGAGGATTTGGCTGGCTCTTAAGGTCAAGAGAGGGAAGTTGTGTGATCTGTAATGAGGATGGCTCCCCTTGCAGTTCAGAGACTTTGCACCCCTGCTTCTGTTGTTCATTGTCCGAATCTCCTTTTCTCCAGAAGGCGTGTATTAGTTTCCTATAGCTGCTGTAACAAGTTACCACAGATTTGTTGGCCTAAACCACACAGATGTCCTCTCTTACAGTTCTAGAGGCCAGAATCTGAAACCAGTTTCACTGGATATAGCGTTCAAGGTGTCAGCAGGGCTGGTTCCTTCTGGAATTCAAAGGGACAATCTGTTTCCTTGCCTTTTCTAGCTTCTGGAGGTTGCCTGCGCTCCTTGGCTCGTGACCCTTTCCTTGAAACTCCCTAACCTTTTGCTTCCATCATCACATCTTTTGTCTGACTCCGACTTACCCTGTTTCCCCCTTGTGAGGACTCCTGGGATTACATTGGATCTATTCAGATAGTCTAGGATAATCTTTCCATTCCAAGATTCTTAACTTGATCACACTTGCCAAGTCCCTTTTGCCATATACGGTAACATTCACAGGTTCCGGGGATTAGGGCCTGGCCATTTTGAGGCCTACCACCAGAGTCCTGTGGAGGAACTGATGCATTTGGCAAAGAAGGAACTCCCCACATGGACCTGGAGTTTGGGGGTTGGGGGTGATAAAGCTAAACCGGATATTGCAGTGAAAGCTGATGCAGCCTTCCCTGATTCAGCAAAGTGTATTTCCTTGTCCCTCTTGTCCTGAAATAATGTGATATTGTTTTGTGGAATTGTATTTGGTGAGGCATCAAGAGCAATACCCGAGCGAGAAAAAGAGCCTTTATAATACAGGGTTCCTACGTTAGTCTCCATAAAAGAAGAATCCAGATGTTGAGCAAAAGTTCACCTGAGATGGAGATAGCAGCTTAGGGGTCTGTTGTGGGGTACAGAGAGGCTTGAGTTTGAGAATCCCAAGACCCCAATGAGTGGCCTGTGATGGTGGAGGGAAGCAGCCTGTGTACCGACTCTCGGCCTGGTGCCTCCTCTACACTTTTTCCTTGGCCAGCCCTGATAGTAGTAGTTTGAACCATATGGAAATGCCATTTCTGGATTACATTGGCATGGACTAAGAGGAAACCTAGCAAAGCATTATGAGGAAATATGGTAGGTTCTTAGTAAGGGTTTTTTTTTTTTTTTTTTTTTTTAAGGAGGTACCAGGTGTTGAACCTGGGACCTCGTGCATGCAATGCAGGCACTCAACCACTGAGCTATACCTGCTCTACTCGGTAAGGGTCTTTTTTTTTTTTTTTAAGATTTATTTTTATTTTTCTCCCCACTCCTTGTTTCGTGCTAGCTGTCTGCTCTCTGTGTCCATTCCCTGTGTGCTCTGTCTGCTCATCTTCTCTTGTCTTCTCTTTAGGAGGCACCAGGAACTGATACTGGGAACTCCCATGTGGGAGAGAGGCACTCAATTGCTTGAGCCGCCTCAGCTCCCTGGTTTGTTGTGTCTCTCATTGTCTCTCCTCTTTGTCTCTTTTTGTTGCACCAGCTCTCTGCGTGGGCCAGCTCGCTTTCACCAGGAGGCCCCAGGAAGTGAACCCAGGACCTCTCTTATGGTAGACGGGAGCCCAATTGCTTGAGCCACATCTGCTTCCCTCAGTAAGGGTCTTAAAGGTACAATTTGGAACAAGTATAGGTAATTGGATGTCTAGGATATATCATTTATGTCAGGATCTCAAAACTTGAGATAAAAATGATTTCTATGAGATTCTTCTTTTTTTTTTTTTCTCTCCAGTTGTCAAGATTACAAAATAGGTAGTTTCTGTACACAGATGTTCATAGCAGCATTATTTACAACAGCCAAAAGGTGAAAGCAACCCAAGTGTGTGTGAGCAGATGAATGGATAAACAAAATGTGGTACCTACATACAATGGATTATTATTCCGCTGTAAAAAGGAATGCAGTGCTGATACAAGCTATGATATGGATGAAGCTTGAAGACAAAATGTCGTGTGAAATAAGCCAGACTCAAAAGGACAGATGTTGTATGATTCTACTTATATGAAATAACTAGAATAAGCAAATTTGTAGAAACGAAGAGTAGATTATAGGTTACCAGGGGTGGTGAGGGGAAGGGGTAATGGGGAGTTAGTGCATAATGGGTACAGAGTTTGTTTGGGGTGATGGAAAAGTTTTGGTAAAGGTTGTTGGTGGTGGCAACCCAAATTGTGAATATAATTAATGCCACTGAATTGTATGCTTGAAAGTGGTTAAAGTGTGAAATTTTATGTTGTAGCTGTGTTACTACAATTAAAAAAAAAAAAAAAAAAAAAAAAAAGACATGGTTTCAACCAAATTTCAAGGAGGACTTCTGGGATGAAGGCCAATTACTGCTGCCTTGTGTGATCGTTGTCAGGTGTTGGTCATGGGTTTGGGGCATCTGTCACTGTGCAGAGGCAGAGCTGAAATGGTAATGCACGTGGGTCATGGGGTTGAACGCCACAGTTCGTGGCAGTACGCAATTGAGTGCTATTAGTTGTACCTGTTCCATGAGATCATGTGGTGGAGAACTGTGGTCAAGTTCCTACTCAGGGATAGCTTCAAAGCATTGTTAAGAGTGCCTCTTCAGGTGACCCAGCCAATTCCCTTTGGGTAAATGTATTCTCCTACCTTAAGTTTTCTCTTGTAGCATTGGCATTAGCCATTTGACTTTAATTTTTATCTTAAACGTGCCTCTAAAGATGGCATTTCAGAAGTGGTGGAAGAGGTTTTCTCCCTGGGCCTCTAAGTCAGTAGTTGGCTTCTGCTCTTCCATAGAAACTTACCTGGCTTCCCCAAAATTGTGGGAAACACCCAAGTAACACCAGAGAAGGGCATGCCACCCAATTGACTCAAGGAAGGGCACCTTAATTCTACTTACATTATCCCAGTATTGGTTTCTTGGTTTAGCTTAAAATTAAAAAACTCATTGGAATTTGTGACATGAAAATGTTCAGTGTTAGAGAGTAGCACTTGATTTGAGCGGCTCCTTAATTTTAGTAGAGCTTGTGTGCTGGCACAGCCTAGTTAAGGAGGGGGTGGTCTCTGAAGACAGACTCAGATTGCATCTTGGGCAGAAGTGGGGCTTCTTGCTGCCAGCTCAGTCCTTTTATGATGTGTCTAGAGTCAGCTCCCTTGAGAGGAGGAGGTTGAGATGAGGTAACTTGGTTCTACTAGTCAGCAGGGAGGGTTCTGCCCTGGGGCTGTGTGCCGAGCACTCTGATAATGTAGCATTTTCACTTTAATGCATCTTAAATGTGGATTATGCTATTAATTACTGCTGGACAAAAAGGGATTAGTGCAACTGGCCTGTTCTCCCCCTGCACTTTTGCACTTCCCCTTTGCTAGAAAACGGCCAAAGGGTAGTAGGTTTTCCCACCAACTGTTTTTTCTTTTAGCAGCAGTGCCTAACCTCCTTTGTTCACACAAAGGGGACGGTGTGGTCTTGAGCTCAGGTTGGTACATGGTCAGTGGGGGTGGAGCGGCTTCCTTGACCAGAGTTGGGTATTCCACGCTGTGCTCTGAGGGTGTGTGCCTGGATGGCTTGTCCCCAGCAGGGAGCATCTCTGTGCCCCTGTGGCTTTTGCGCCATCAAAGGGCTTCGCTTTGTGGTGGGAAGTAAGTGTTCCTCTCCTATGGAGCTGGGCCCCCATGAGTATGTTCTGCTGTGAATGGAAGTCCCAAGGTGCTGTGTACCTTTATGAGTTTCTTGAAGGGTCAAATACAAAAGGATGGCCCTGCAGACTTCTGCTGCTGGTCTCCAGCTCCAGTGCTGGGAGGAGGGCGGGAAGGGAGATCATGGTAGCTAGCAATGAGCTAATGCCTTGTATTTCTTGACGTTCTAAATTTCTGAGCTTTGATACTACCACCTTATCTTTGAAGAAAAGGCTACAGATTTTAAGTAACATACGATTACATGCTATATTTTTCGCATATTCAGGCTGGTATACTCATTTTTCATCCATATGGAATGATTTTTTTAAAAATAGATGAGGCATTAAATAACAACATCTCACTAATAATACTCCCAAGAGTATAGAACTAGGTAGTGTTTGCAATTACGTACAATCTGTTGTGTGTGCAGGCGTGTGTGGATTTCTGTTTACTGGCATTCTTCATTATGTGGTAACATAATACACAGAATTTCCCAGTGGCAGAAATTAGAAAGTAGGAAACAGATTTTTTGAACATAAATTGGAAAACTGATTTGTGGAGTGTGGTTTTTTTTTTTTTTTTTTTTTAACTTGGCATTACAAAGTTTGGGGGAAGGAAGATTGCTGACAATGGCATGAGGCTTATAGTCATAAGTTAATTCAATTATTTTGGGATTGAAATTCATTTTAAATAATAATGGAGAAGTCTGTAGCAGCCAAGATGCAGAATATGTAGCATTTGTAAAACGGGAAAGGCTAGGCGAGGAGCTGGAAGCAACTGTGAATTGTACCATCTTCCCAGGTATATGTCCATGATTTTCAGGTTTCAAAATGGTAGCCTGGGCCCTACCCTGATCAAGATGGCCGAGTGAGACACTTCAGGGCTCTGCCCCCCACAGAAGATTTGAACAACCAGCAAGAACTGACAGAAACTTCTTTCTCAAAGCTCCAGAAAACAAAGGATTGTAGTAATAGAGTGAGCGCTGAATCAAGAAATAGGCCACTTAAAAGCGGTAGGATTGTGTTGCTCTCCACCCACTGAGATAGTGTCACACGAACACTTGAACATATTCATATGTCTTAGAGGCACGCCCCAGGTGAACCCCTTCCCATGCATCCCAATATCACTGACACCCCGCACCAGTGATCCTCTCCTGCCACTGCTGTGACCCTTCTGTGATCCAAAACCTCTTCAGAAATGAAGCCAACAGAATATTCAAATAAAATTAATAAGAAAATGAAATAATAATTTGAAAAATAACCAATAAAATACAAAAAATTTTTAAAACAATTTGAAATAATAAAAAAATTTTTTAGACATTGTGCCTTTCATCACTGTAAGATCTGTTGTCTTGTATGTACAGTGACATTTTCTTCCATATATTCTCCCAGTGTCCTATTTTTTTTTTTTTTTTTCATTTTATCTTCAAAGAAGCTTTAGGATACAGAAAAGTCACATAGAGAATACAGGTGATTCCTATACATCCAACTCCCTCCCCCCTTTCCTCTCTCTCTTTTTAATAACATTTTACATGCGGATAGTACATTTGTTATAAATGATGTACAAATATTGAGGCATTGCTACTAACCATAGTTGATGGTTTACATTATGGTTTACATTTTGGATCATACACTTTTATAGGTTTTCACAAAATTTGAAGTGGCCTGTATCTGTTATTGCAAGATGATGCTGAAAATTCTAATGCCCTAAAAATGCCCTATGTTCCATTTATTCTGTTCTTCCCTCCTCTTCCCCTTGGAAACTATGGTGATCACTAAGTTTCGGTTTTTGAAGAATAAGATTCATAGTTACTTGGAATAATATTGAAAGAATATTGAATTCCCATCCTGGGGAGTTGTGCTACGTTCCCTAATAGGACAGTAAGAATCCCCCGAGGGCAAGGGCAATGTCTAGTGAAGGAAGACAGACCATTATGCCAGGTCCTTGACATTAATGATTGTACTTGTGAAACTTTTCTTGTGAAATTGAAACTTAGCCTAGTATTACATAATTCCTAAGAGTTACCTCCTGAAAGCCTCTTTGTTGCTCACATATGGTCTCTCTCTAAGCCAAACTCAGCATATAAATGCACTACTTCCTCCCCTCCTAGTTTGAGACATGACTCCCAGGGATGAGCCTCCCTGGCACTGAGGGATTACTACCAAGCTCTAACCAGCAATGCTTCTGGAAAAAGACCTTGACCAAATGGGGGAAATGGTAAATACAGATGAGTTTTTATGACTAAGAGATTTCAAAGTGAGTTGGGAGGTCATTCCAGAGGTTACAGTTATACACGTCCTAGCAGAATATCATTGACTGCCATGGTAAACAGTTCCTCAAATAGCAGGGCTCCTGAGGGCTCTAGAGATATCCAGTAACTATAAGCAGGGCAGACAGCTCAGGAATTCGGCACCCTGTCAGTGTGCCTTACTTTGTAATTTATGCTCCCCAGTATAACAGAGTTAGACTCATTTATAGGTTCTCTACATATTGCTTTTCTGCCCCTTTTATTTGAACCTATAATTAGCACTACACTCGATAAATATATGTCCCAGAGACTTAAATCTTTGGTCTGTCCATGAGCCCTGAATGTCAGCAGAGTTGTATTACCTACTCTCCAGCTCATTGGACTCACCAGGACTATTAACTAGGAGATGATGATGGAAAACACCCATTCCAAGGAACAGAGAGTGTCTACAACTGCAAGCAAGATAGTCCATCTGTCTGCCCCATGGGATCTAAGCCCCTTCTCAATTAGAAGCAGAGTAGGCATCACCATCCCCAAATCCTCAAGATTGGGGAATGAACAATGGACTAAAGTAGACTTATTATTCTACTATAGACTTCTTATTATTCTGGCAATGGAAGAACTCTTTTAAAGATTTTATTTATTTATTCATTTATCCCCCCCTTGCTGCTTGTGCTCGCTGGGTCAGCCAACCACGCCGTGCGGGCGGGCTTGCCTTCACCAGGAGGCCCCGGGAACCGAACCCGGGGCCTCCCATATGGTAAACGGGAGCCCTACTGATTGAGCCACAGCCGCTTCCCTGGAAGAACTCTTATCATTGATGTAAAGGCAGTGGCCACCAGGGGTTCTGAGGGGGTGGTAGAAGGAAGAATAGGTATAATATGGGGGCATGTTTGGGACATTGGCTTTGTCCTGCATGACATTGCAGTGATGGATACAGGCCATAGTATATTTTGTCATAACTTGCAGAATTGTGTAGGACAGAGTGTAAACTGTAGTGTAGTAGTCCATGGCTCATAGCCATACTTCAGTATGAGTTCATCAGTTGTAAAAAATGTACACTAATGAAGGATATTGTTAATGTGGGAAAGTGTGTGTGTGTGGGGGAGTGGGGCATATGTGAATCCCTTATATTTTTTATGTAATATTTATGTAATCTAAAGCTTCAAGAAAAAAAAAAAAAGCTGTAGGATATCCTGGCACCCCGGCTGACCTCTCTCCTACCCCTCGGCAGCTTGGCAGAGCTAGCCTGCACTCCTAATGTATTGATCCCTGATTCCAGTTCTGAAGGAAGCAGATAACCCTTGTGTACATCCTGCTAGTACGGGTGTCTGTCCCAGTCTGTCTGGTGGTGGCCTGAGGGACTTGTCATCCCAGAACTTGCTAGGTGTGTAGAATGCAGCTCAAGGAACTCTCTTACAGAACTCTGTGGTAGAGCAGTCAAGCCACACTGCCTGGAGCAAGGGATCACTGGCTGTAGAACATGCAGCGCAGTGCAGGAGCCATGAGGAAACGTTCCTAGGGAAGAGGGAGCATTTGTATGTATGTAAATTGGAATTCCTAGGGCTATATGTGCATGCCTAAGAGTAGAGAAGTGTGCAGAAAGGATCAGGGAGGTACCTGTGCTTTGGCCTGGAGCGATGCTCTGTACTCTCTGTATGGATAAGCCCTCAAGCAGAGCACTGGCACAGTTCAGATTGCAAAGACTGGAAAAAAAGGTCTTGTCTTGTCTCTTTTCTTTTTTCTTTTCTATCTTTCTTTTTTCCTCTTTTTCCTCCTCTCTCTCTCCCTTTCTCCCTTCCTCCTCCTCCTCTTTTTCCTCCCTTCCTCCCTCCCTCACTTCCCCCCCCCTTCTTCCTTTCTTTTGGCATTCAAGATAAGCTCAGTCATTACGCTAGCTGGATACAAGCTTAAGGAACAGACACCTCGGAGTCTAAATTATGGCAATAACACATTAAAATATCAAAATACCCAGGTTTCAGCAAAAGATTATAAAACACAAAGAAACAGGCAGTAATAATCCAGACAAAGACAATTAAAAGCATTAGAAACTCTCAATGAGGATGACCGGACCTGGACCATACCAGATAGAGATTTTTTTTTTAAAAAGGTCCTAAATATGCTCAAAGAACTATAGGAAAATATGTACAAAGAACTAAAGGAAACCAGGAACATGATAGGTGAACACAAGGAGAATGTCAATAGAGAGATGGAAATTATGAAAAGGAATCAAATAGAGCTAAGACCACAGTAACAGAAATGAAAAAATTCCTTAGAGGAGCTCACCAGCAGGTTGGAGCTGGTAGACATAAGAGCCAGTAAAGTTGAAGATAAGTCAGTTGAAATCATCCAGTCTGAGAAGCAGAAGGAAGAAAGAAGAAAAGAGTCTGAGGAACCTGTGGGATACCACCTATATATGCATTGTGGGAGTCTCAGAATGAGAAGAAAAAGTGAAAGAGGCAGATGACTTCCCCAATTTAATGGAAGACATGAATATACATATCCCAGATGCTCAATGAACTCCAAACAGGATCAACTCAAATAGAACTATGCCGTGACATATTATAATCAAACTATCAAATGCCAAAGATTAAGAGTGAATTTGGAAAGCTTCAAGAGAGAAGCAACACCACATACAAAGGATCCTCAATAAGATTGTGCTGATTTCTCATTGGAAACTATGGAGGCAAGAAGGCAATGGGATGACATATTTAAGGTGCTGAAAGGAAAAAACTGCCAACCAAGAATTCTATATCTGGCAAAAGTGTCTTTCAGAAATGAGGGAGAGACTTTGACATTCCCAGATAAACAAAAGCTGCGGGACTTCGTTATTACTAGACCAGCCTTACAAGAGATGCTAAAGAGAGTTGTGTAGGTTGATAAGAAGGGACAGTGGACAACAGATTGTAGCCGTATGAAGAAATAAAGATCTCCTGTAAGGGTAACAGCAGGGGTAAATATATATATGCCAGTACTATTGTATTTTTGGTTTGTAACTCCACTTTTTATTTCCTGCAGGATCTAAAAGGCAAATGCACAAAATGTAATGAGAAATCAGTGATTTTTTTTTTAATTAGAGAAGTTGTGAGCTTACAAAACAATCATGCATAATGTACAGAATTTCCATACAGCTCCCCTCCACCAACACCTTACATTGCTGGGGGACATTTGTTATAGATTATGAAAGAACACGATCAAACTATTACCACTAACTATGACATAGCTTACATTTGGTATATTTTTTCCACACACCCCCTGTTATTAACACTATGTATTCATATTGTGCATTTGTTATAGGTCATGAGAGAACGCTCACATTTGTACTGTTAACCACGGTCCATCTTCCACCACATGGTTCACTGTGCTATGCAGTCCCCTGCCTTGTACTTTCTATCCAAACTGTACGCTCAGTGGCTCTCACTTTCATCACAGAGTTCTGCAGTCATTGCCCCAGTAAACCTTTGAACGTTTTCCTTAGTCCAAAAAAAAAAAAACACCTCATACCCCCCATTATTGACCCTTAAAGTTGATATAGTACCTTCTTTGACATTGACGCAAGAATATTACAATATTTGTTAACTGTAGTCTGTAAGTTACTTTAATTGTGTCTTCCCATGAATCACTATGTTCTTACCACCTTGTAATAGTGACATACATTTGTTCTAGTTCATAGAAGAACACTCTTGTATTTGTACTATTAACCACAATCCTCAGTCATCTCTGGGTTCACTGTGTCATTCAGTCCCTAGATTATTCTCTAGCTTTCTTTCAATTGACATTTACATCCCTAGACTATCCCTTTCAGCTACAATGAGATGGTAAAGTCTTAGTAATGGAAGGTGGTGAGAGTGTCACAATACTGTGAATGTGATAAATCCCACTGAATGTTATGCTGGGGAGTGGCTGACATGGGAAAGTTTATGTTGCATATATGTTCACACCTACCCACCCACCCAAACCAAACAGAAAGAGACAATTAAAAGTAGTATATGAGGGAAGCGGCTGTGGCTCAATCGACAGGGCTCCCGTTTACCATATGGGAGGCCCCGGGTTCGATTCCCGGGGCCTCCTGGTGAAGGCAAGCCAGCCCGTGCGGTGTGGTAAGCTGACGCAGCAAGATGACGCAACAAAGGGAGACAAGTAGACACAGAAAAACGCACAGCAAATGGACACAACGAGCACCAGCAGCAAGGGGGGATAAATAAATAAACAAACAAACAAATAAATAAATAAATAAAATCTTAAAAAAAAAAGTAGTATATGATCCTGGGTGGGGTCTAACAAGGGAAGAGAGAAGGCTCAAAAGGATAGTATTGGGACATATGGAAAAAATGAATATGGACTGTAAGTTTTATATCGGTATTAAATTTTTTGAACTTGAAGTGAATATCTGTTCTTGGGAAACGTACGTGGCAGTATTAAATGTTCAAGGAGCATGATGCATGCAGCGTACACTCAAGTGTTCAGAAAATGGATTGGAAGATAGATAAACAGATGGAAAGATAGATGGATTGGTAGAATGATGGATAGTTAGCTAGAATGATGTGGGAAATGTGGCAAAATATTACAGTTGGTGGGCCTGAGTATCTGGGAGGATAGGGTTATCTTGGCGTTCTCTGTACAGAGTTTGTATTATTTTTATAAGTGTCCTATAAGTTATAAGTATTTGAAAAGAAAAAGTTTTTAAAAAATGGAAGCCTGGTTAAAACCTATTTAATGTGTGTGTGTGTGAGATCCTTCCTTTTCTTTGAAACTCTTAGCTCTTCTGAACTTGGAGAGCGTTTTTTCTCCTCCTTTGTTCACGGATGAACAAAGGATATCTCCTTGGGGCCAAAGCCTTGCTCAGTGGAACCAATCTTTAAATTTCGTCAAAGAAAGTATGGAAATTTACTTGGTTATGTACTTACCAGGTTATACCATACCTGGGACGGTGTTACTCCCTTTATTGGGAGATGGTTTTCCTTTAAAAATTAATTTTTAAAGAGGTAATGCATGCCCATGCTAAAATTTTCAAAAGGTGGAATGGAAGAGACTTCCTTTTCCTTCTTTCCCTTTGCAGCCTGCTCCTCAATCATGCATTTCAATGCCCCAGAAGCAGGCACTGCTATCCATTTCTTTATAAGGGATATACTTGGATATGACCATCACAGCATTATATAAGCAGTGTTTTCTGTTGAAAAGGTTTCTATTTCCTTTGCTAGAGTTTCTTCTTTTTTTAGATGATTCTATTCTCCATAGAATATATAATATTAAAAATGTTAATGAAATCCATTGCTTGAAAATTAAAAATATTCTCCTGAATCACACTTGGGTCAAAGAGAAAGTGAAATTACAATTATGGAATCATTAGGAAATACTGAGATTCTGTACAAATGTGTAGGTTATTGCCAAAGTTATATTCAAGGGCACATTCATAGCTTTAAACTCTTTTGTTATTAAATAAGAGAAATGAAAATAAATGAATTAAGTACTCAACTCAAAGTGGAAAGAAATTAACCTAAAAACAGCTGGAGAAAAGAAATTATAAGGTACAATTGATATTAATCAATTACAGATAAAAACAGTGAACTGATAAACCCAGTAGCTACTTATTGGGGGAAAAAAAATCAAGGAAATAAACCAAACCACTATCATGTTTAATTAAGAAAAGAGATAAAACCAAATATACAAAATTAAAAATAAGTTGTAAAAAGTTATATTTGAAATAAGTTACTATGTAATCATAAATTATAACAAGTTACTTTTGAAATAATTATATTTTAACATAACAATGATAACAGTAACTTGAAACATAGCTTTGAAAATCTCAGTAACACGACTGACCTAAGGAAATGACTAAGTCTAAAACCTTTAACCAGTAGCTAGGGAAGACAATGGAACATTTGGAAAATAATGCTTACAAAAACTCTGAACGCAGGCAGTTTAATGGATGGTTTCAGCTTTTAGGGACAGAATAATTGCCTGCTAAGTAAACTGTTTCAGAGTATTGAAAAACAGGGAGAGTAACCCGGTGGCCTTTGGAAAGTTAGCACAGCTCTGGGGACCAACATCATTGCAAAGATGACACAAGAAGGATGTTGGAGATTGAGCTCAGGCAGAGTATAGATGCAAAAATGCCAAATAAAACAGTTGCAGGTTGAACTCGGCAGTACTTTTTAAAGAATCAGAACTGCAGAGGGTTTCTCCCAGAAATGTAAGAAGAGCTTACTATTAGAATGTCTTTTCTTAAAAATATATCACCTAAGTAGGACGAAGAAGTAAAACATCACAATAGGCTTTTGTTAATTTCTACTTTTATTCCTTGTTTGTTTAGAATTTTTGATAACTAAGATATAAAAAGATTGCATTAATTTGACGAAGAAACCAGTAACCAACAGCTTCATTCTTAATGGTGAACCACAAGAGTCAGTACTTTGAAACTGGGAATAAAACATAATTTTCCCAGCATACTCATTTCTTTTTCGTGCTTTATTGAATTTGGCTAGGATGTACAAAGTCAAATAGTGATTAAAAAGGAACAATCAAAATCACTTGCAGATGTGATTGTCTTCCTAGAACACCCAAGACACATTTATTTATTTATTTTTTTTTAAAAAAGATTTTATTTATTTATTCATCCATCCCCCCCCTTGCTGCTTGTGCTCGCTGGGTCAGCCAACCACGCCGTGCGGGCGGGCTTGCCTTCACCAGGAGGCCCCGGGAACCGAACCCGGGCCTCCCATATGGTAAACGGGAGCCCTACTGATTGAGCCACAGCCGCTTCCCTCAAGACACATTTAAATTGAAATAAGTAACGAGTTCAGTTACAAAGCGAAATTTCAAAAATCATTAGGCTTCCCCATCTACCAGGAAAAGCCAGTCAGAAAATATTATAGAGAACACCCAATGGAATAGAATCAAAGAGAAATGTGTATGGTAAACACAGCATTTCACATTAGTGAGGGGAATTTGCATAATAACAGTACACATTTTTTGAGTACTTCTAAGTGCCAAGCACTGCACTAAACTGTTTTACATGAATTTGTCTCATTTAACTCTCAAAAGAACCTTGTAAGGACCAGTTGAGGAAACTAAAGCTCAGAGTTAGGTAACTTGCCTAAAGTCACCCAGGTTCGAATATAATCTGATTGACACCAAAAGCAAGAGGCTTTCTGGCCTCTAGGATTATGCCAGTATGCAATAAAAGGCCCTAAGGCAATTAGATAACCAAATGGGGAAATATTAACTTAGAGCCATTCCTTATACCATACATTACTGTAAATTCCAGATGAATTGGAGAGGTAAAAGAAAACACTGGAATCATGAATGGCCTAGAAGAAAATATAGGTTAATGTTAACCTGAATATAGGGCAGGGATGGGTGTTAGACCTAATTGTTCTTAGGAAGAAATCATAATGGAAAAGAGTGATTTTTACTACACTTTTAAAAAATTCTTAATGCTGGGCACTATTATCAAAAATTAAAGGTATGTGGCAAACTGTGAAAAGATGTTTACAGCATTGTATTTGACAGAGTTTGTCCTAAATAGCCTTAAATATAAAGAGCCCTTAAAATTAATGATGGAGAAAGATAGTAGAAAAATGGGCAAAGAGCATGAATAGGCAACTCATGAATGAAACAAATTTAGGTTACCCATTTGAAGAGCTGAATGCTTATTCATTGTTTTAATTTGCTTTTATCTGATTACTAGTGAGGTTTTTGTATTTTTTAAGAAATACAGTTAAAAAAATTAAATACTCCGTTATGATGAGGGATTGAAAATAGTTTATTTCAAATTGCAGCTCGTCCCACCATGAATTCCTGATTCTCCTTTTACTCTATAATCTTTTTCCTTTTTCCATAGCATGTCATCTAGTAAAATATTATATTGTTTTCTTATTTGTTATCCTTCCTGCTACAGTATAATCTTCATGAGGGCAAAGATCTGTGTTTTGGTTTTTTGTTTGTTTTTTTTTCCCTGTAAATTTATCTTAAATGTTTAGAACAGGGCTGTTGATCTAACAATTCCATTTCTAATAAGCACACCCTTAAAGATATGCAAAAGAAATTTACAAATAAAGGTTTTCATTACAGGCATTTATAATGGTTAAAAAAAAATGGAAACAATTGAAATATTTCACAGGGGAGATTGATTTAAACTGTAGTGCATTCATATGACAGATTCTTTTGTGGCAATTTAAAACTCCTGCCTCATGGTTATGGATGTGGGAAAACAATGATATTAAATTAAGTTAAATGAAGTGAGGAGGTTGTGTGTACATAGGATTTCAGTTTCATTAAAAAAAAAAAAAAAGTGTATAAAGGAGAGACTGACGGGAAACGGACGTGGCTCAAGAGGTTCGGAGTCTGTCTACCATATGGAGAGACCAGGGTTCGATCCCCGGTACCTCCCGGTAAAAAAAAAAAAAAAAAAAAAAGGAGAGACTGAAGGGTATACACCTCACACACATGCATATACCCACACGCCCTTATGTAAATATATTAACTGAGTGGTTATTTCCCAGCGGTGGAATTGCAGCTACTTTTAAAACTTTGTTTTCTGAACTCTGAACAGTGAATATAAATTTTACAATTTATAAATTATAACTTTTATTTAAAAAATGTTAAAAAATGTTAGGGGCATCAAAAGACATGTACAATAAAGCTCATAACAGCCGTATTCGTAATATCACAAAATTGGAAATAACTCAAAGATCCATCATCATTAAAATAAGTGAATAAATTACAGTATATTAATATGGGGGAAAAACCTCGTAATAATGACAATGAATAAACTACATGTATATGCAATAAGATGGTTGTATCTCACCTAATTTTGAGGAAACAAAGTCATTTATGTAAGATGATGTAATGTATGATTCAATTTACGTAAAGGTAAATGACAAAACAAATATTTGGTTTTAGAGCTCATGAGAATAGTTGGGCATGTGGGAAGAGGGAGAAGATGGTGACTTGAAATGATTCTAAGCGGAACTTCTGAGATGATCATACTATTCAATGTTTTGATCTGGTTGGTGATGACAGGAATGTGCTAAATTTTTATAATTCCCTACTTATCATTTGTGTACTTTTCTGTAAATATTTTATACTTCAATAAGGTTTATTTAAAAAAAAAAAAAAGTTGAGTATGTAGAATCACTTGTGTAGCTGTGTCTGGAAGCCATTTGGAGATTGCTCAATCTTGCAAATGAGTGAAACCCTAATTAAAAAAGAAGTCAGCAAGAAGCATCAGAAAATGTCCTTAGGCTATGTAGTCTTATTTATTTATGATATTTAGTGTGTCTGTGGTATGTGTTTGTAAAAATAAAGGAAGTCTTAGTGATTATAGAGCTTGTGGAATTCTGTAGATGGGAGAGCCTCTGCCCAGTTTAGCTCTCTTGATGGAGATGTTTGTATCATCCTCCTAATGTGTTCTGAAATTTCAAAGTAAACTTAGAATATGTCTCAGCATAAGCAGGGACTGTGGTATTATGAAAATGAGGATTTTCAGTTCTTGCATTAACCAAGGAGAAAACTACCTACCTGCCATGTCCTATCAGTCTGTGGAAGGACGGAGAGGGGCAGGGGCCAAGTTAGTGGGGAAATGTTGAGAAAGGGGAGCTAGCTGCTGCAGAGTGTAAACCTTGGTATGCCAAAAGAGCGGGGCAGTAGCTGATGACATTTTCCTGGCCAGCAAATCAGAAGTTACGCTTGTTTGGGCCAAGGCTTCCCAGATCCCTAAAGAATCCTGTGCCATCTTGCCTGGGGGTGAGTTCCATCTTTGCTATTTTGTGACTCTGGGTCTCCATTTCTTTATCTGTAAAAGGAGAAGGATGGACTAGATTATCTTGTCATTCTTTTAACCCCCCCCCCCCAAACATTTTGAAGGAACCTGGGGTCTTTTTATTTTAAGCCATGAATTCAAGGCATGAACCCATGTTTCATATGTGGTGGTAGGGTGGCCCAGTGAATTTTGTTCCTTCATAGTTCCATGGACCAGAATGTGAGCTTGATAGCTGGTGTCACATGATGAGGTGACAGTGGCTGTAGAGCACCAGTCTGGCCTATGTTGAGAATCCCAACTCTGCCACTTACCCTGTTCATCTATAAAACAGAGGGATGTGTTAGTTATCTATTGCTGCATAACAAATTGCCCCAAAACTTAATGCTTAACACAACCCATTTATTATCTCATGGTTTTGGTGGGTCAGGAATCTGGGTGTGGCTCAGCCAGGTCCTCTGCTTCCAGATCCCTAATGAGGGTGCAATAAAAGCATTGTCTGGGGCTGCAGTCTCTTCTGGAGGCTCAACTGGGGAAGGATCTGCTTCCAGGCTCACTCGTGTGGTTGTTGGCAGGATTTGGGTCCTTGTGGGCATTGGACTGAGGGCCTGTGTTCCTTGCTGGCTCCTGGCCAGTGGCCACTCTTGCTTCTTTGCCACGTGGGCCTCTCCATAGGACTGTTTACAGCATGGCACTTGACTTCCATTAGGGAGAGCAAGAGAGGGTGCACAAGACAGAAACTTCAGCCTGGTCCTCACTTATCTCAGAAGAGGCATCCTCTCTCTCTCTCGCCCTATTCTATTGATGCTCTCTTTATTAGAAGTCAAAGGGAGGAGATTACAGGAGGGTATGAATTCCAGGAGGCGGGATATGAGGGAGCAAAGGGGTTTCCCGCATGAGCTTTGTGAGGGTTTGTTAAAGGGTCAGGAACATCCTGTTTGCTCAGTGCTAGCTCTCCCTCTCTCTCTGCCCGCCCCCATTTAAAAACTACTCTGCTTGAGGATCGTTCCGTGGGGTGTAGCGGAGTCCCCACCAGCAAGTCGCACGCCATGGTGGGCCTCCTCACGCTGGCTGACGCCTGCGCAGCATCTTACGGTTAGGCCTCGAAGTGGCTTTTGGCTGCTCTTTTAGAACCGAGACTCCTCACCCGGGCCTGCTGGGGTGTGGCCTGTCTGGCGTAATTTGAGAGGGAAATGGGGGTTTGCCCGATGAAAACATCCAGTGTGTGTTGCTGTGGCGAGGCAGCTATTCAGGGAAACCCAAGAGCTCTTTGGGAGCCTGCGGGTTGCAACAGAAACGCTTCCCAAAGCTGCCCCTTTTTTGGGCCTGAATGCCACCACTTATACAGTCGAGGAGGTCTGCCTGGCACATCCTCTGGCGAAGGGACACTCCAGTGGGCTGAGCCGGGTGCCAGACATTGTCACAACCCTAGGAAATGAGTAAGGAAAAAAAAACTGAAGCCGAGTCTTCCCCCTAGAACAAGGTCAGCTTTGTGCGGAACAGGCTCCAAATATGAAAAGGCCATTGTTCCCGGATGGCTTTTTAATTAACGCTCACCACTCACACCCATTAGCTCGCCAAGAAGAGCCGCCTTCTTCCTTCCTTTGTCGGTGTGCTCGTCTCTCTCCCATTGCCTTGGTGCCGGCCCAGGGACCCTCGGGGGTGGAGAGGTGCCGAGAGCGGTGTGGTCAGGCAGTGTTTCCCCCTCTCTGCTGCTGCCCAGGACCCCGGGCGGGGAGCCCTCCACCTGTTGGACAGCAGCCCTGCGCGTTTCCAGGTTCAGGAGCCAGCCCTGTCCCCTGTGGGGCTCTTGGAACAGAGCCTGGCCTCGGCCCGTTCCAATCCTTTTCTCCAAAGCTCTGTGCACACCTTCTCTTGCCTGAAGCCCAAACAACACAAAATGAACTGTTTTCTCCGTATGCTTCAGTTTTCCCTGATGGTACTGCTCTTAGAGCCGACTCTGGATTAATGAGTCAGCAAAAATCTTGTGCTTTCCAGTTTGTTTTTCTAGACCAAATCCCACAGTCCTCTGTTTAGGGCTTATGTCGCTGCATGGAAGTATGGGGGAGATGGGCTGATTTAGAGCTGCTGCCGGGATCTGTGCGTCTGGAGGGCTCGGGTGGGGTCCCGCCAGCCCCGGCATCGGAGGCTGTGCTCGTCTAATTGACTTGCACCGGGCTGGCTAAGCTTGCAGAATGGTGGGCTTGTCAGAGCGCGAGGCCCAGGACAGATGATCATTCCTGGGCTATTGTGCCTTTGGGAGGCTCAAGGGGGATGGGAGCAAACACATAAGTAACTTGGTGCTCCTCCTGTGCAGATCTGGACTGAACCTATAAGGTTTCAGTTAACAGTTGCTGAGAATGTGCCTCAAAATTTTATCTTCCTTGGATATTTTTATCCCGTTTACATAAAGTCACTCCCAAGCCTGTGAATTTGTCCTGCATCTATTTGTACTTTAAGATTCTGCAGGGACAATCTCAGTTGATTATTCTGTGTAATTTCATGTATGTGGTGTACGTTGTGTGCTACTTGGGCAGACATGATTTGGTGTGATCTTAAGTTAGATAAAACGGAGTCTCTTGTAGGCAAGAATACACCAACACATGAATGTTTATTTGGCCGCTACAGAGTTAACTACATGCCGTCATGAGGATCATGAATTTTCAAGTTTTCCCATTATAGGGTTACGAGGACTTTAAATTACAAAACCCCAGGGGACTAGTTTAATGGTGGACAAGCCCTGGAGAGAAGATCTGATTGACCAGATAAGTTGTACGAGATTCCTTGAAAATCTGTTAGCTCCAGACCCAGCCAGCTTAACTTCTTGACATGTCACCCAAATATAATTGTAAATGCCGTGGGAAAGAATCTTGAGTAGGGTTGAGCTCTGTAAAGTCTGTGAGTGGCAAAAACAAGCATACATTATTACAGCGAGGACAGATTAATGTTTTAGGCTCTTGTCAGCAGAGGAAGCCAGGGCTTTAGATCTGCCCAGTGTAATCGCCACCAGCCATATGTGGCTTCTGAGCACCTGAAATGTGGCTTGTCCGCCTTGAGAGGTGCTTTGGTATACTGTACACATCAGATTTGTAAGGCTTAGTACGAAAAGGAGGGGACGATATCTTAGTAACATTTAGAAGGGTTACATTTGACATAATATTTTATATCTATTGGGTTAAAAGTATACTAAAATTAATTTCACTTCTTTTTTCTTTTTGTAATGTGACTCCTAGAAAATTTCAAATTTCAAATGTGCCTCTGATTATATTTTTGTCCGATGGTGCTGCTTTAGATGAAGGATGGCTAAGCATGGGAGACCCAGAGGTGTGCTGGTTGTGGTTCTTGGCCAGTAAACTTTGTGGAAAGTCAAGCTGTGCTCCAATTCAGAATCCCGTGACTAATTCCATGTGAGTGCATCTGCATTTGCTTTTCTGATGAACTCACCTTAGACAGAAATCCACCCGATTGTGTCCATCTGACTGTGGCTGATGGCAAGTGATGAGACCATGCTCGTGGCTAGAAAAATGAATCGGCCCACATCCTTGACGAGGCCTGAGTGCCGGGAGGTGGGCAGCAGCTGTGGACCTTACCATGGGAAACCCTTGAGGGGAAGGGGGGGTTATTCAAGGATGGGAGCAGCCCTCCAGGGGAAAGAATGCAGTTGCTCAACTTGAGACCTTTGAGGGAAGACAGCTATGGCTCAAACAGACCTCTAGAGCCTGCGAACCGGATTGTCCAAGTTACATAGCACCATTTAATTCTTCAGTGGCATTAAGTCCGCCATGATCTTTAACACCTATTTCCTACCCCCACAGACATGGATGGGAACGACAGAGCAGTTTCACATAGAACCTGTTTCTGAAGGCACAAGAACCTTTGTGTGTGTGCCTTTCTATCAGGTAAAGTTGGATTTTGGTTTGTGATTTCCTTTCTCAAGATTGGTGTGTGTGTGTGTGGGTGGGTGGGTGGGGGGCTGCCTCTGCCCAATGCTTCTCTATAAGCACCACGGTCTTGTCGTCCTGCAGAGAGAAGGCGGCTTTCTTGGCCACACCGCAAGTCCAGCCTCCCTCTTGGCTTTTGGTAGCCCGAGGGGTCAAGGGTTCACCATACCAGTTGTCGGCAGTAATATCTAGAGTTCTAGCAAAACGAGATCGACCTTAAGCTTCTTTTAAGTTTGTCTTTGTTGCGATCCTGCATCGAGGGTACTGGTCAAACCAGTCTGTATCTGGCTGATTATTATCAATAAAGTAAACTACGCTTTGTGGCCAGAAACAGTCTCTAGCATCCGGCAGCTTAGGTTTACCAGGTGAAACTGCCACAGTGGCTGTGGTTTGCATTTCACAGAGGGTTGTACCTCTTAATGTGAAAAGTTGGGGCCATTTCTGCACAGGGGGAGCCCTCTTTGTAGAGTCACAGCCGGTTAGAAATCTTGTTACAAGGTTTCTCTCTCCATAGAGAGTTGGTGGGCAGCTGTTAGTGTATCGGCCCTGAGAATGAAAGGGTACCCTACCGGTCGTAGATTCCAACCCTGGAATGAGGACGTTTTTGGTTCTCTGGACACTTTAGGCTAGACCTAGGCCGTGGTTTACGGAAAAGCCATAGTCCCACCCTTAAGGAAATCACATCTAGCTGGACTCATAATTATCCACACAAAGAATGACCTCCATTTCGGGGCTTAGGAAAAGTGGGAGAAGCTCTGAGTAGATGTTCACAGTCCAGAGGAAGGCCAGGATGGCACAGTGCCACCTGTGCAGAGACCGAGACATTCCAGAGCCCCAGGGCCTGTGCGGCCGGAATAGCACCAGCATTTATTTGCCTTTTCAGTTTGCACTATTTTCGTATGTGCTCATCTGACACTCTTAGCAATCTAAGAGGCCGTTTAGTCAGACCAAGGCTTTCTCTGTGCTCACGGCAAGTTGTGGGAGCCCTGAGGAGTTCTGTGATTTGCCCAAAGCCACACAGCTAGCGAGGGGCAGAGCTGGGACTCAGCTTGGGGCTCGCAGGTTGATCCCTAGGTTGTCGCCGCACACCACGTCGTGTGCCTCAGCTTCTGCAGAATCTCGGAGAGCTCTGAGGACCAACTGACAGCCTTTGTGTGTTTTATATCCGAGGAGTTTGGGGGCTGGCCTTGGGGAGAAGAATATGACCGCTGTAGTGTGGATGTGATTGGAAGGATAAAGAAAGTGTCCATCAGAGAGGTTTGTGCCAGCAGTTTAATTTCCTTTATTTCAGGACTGGAAGTTATTTAAATTACTTTATAGACTTCCTGTTTCCTTACAAGAGCTCATTAAATCCAGGCTGAACTGCAGCCTTGTCATAAAGGAGCAACTGGGCCTGCAGTTCCCATTCCGTCCTCTAGAGCATCCAGATTGCGAGAGACAGGTGGGGGGTGGGGATTGGGCCGCTTAAACCAATGGTGACCCTTTTCATGGGTTTCTAATGAAGACTTGACATGGATGGTCTTCTTCAAGGATGAAGACTTGCCTAGGAGTCTGTTTCTACTCTGGAGACTCTCTTTTCTGAACTTGTCATTTCCCTATTACATAATGAGCAAGGGGCAGGCACATCTCATCTGGCCCTAGGAACAGAGCCCTGTCTACATTTTTGGTGACTGGAGCCCAGCCTTGGGCTAACCCTAGCTGTTAGGAGCTGATGTGTGCACAGTGAAGCACATGGAAGCTGCCACAGCCATTTTGTAGATTCTGCTAACCCTCTATTTTATTTGATGGGGAGGCTTTCAAACGGGGGTTCCAGAATTGGACTATAACTTCTGAACTCTGCCCAAAGGCAGCTCTTCAAGACCTGTATTTAAGTTCACGATTTACCTTTAGACCTGCCAAGAAAATGATTTTAGATGACCAGGAAGTACCTCCGCCCCTTGTGCACCTTTAGCTGTTCCATCAGGGGAAACCTGCCCCAGTGCTCAGAGCCCAGTCTGTTGTAGAGTGCTAATTAGAAATAATAGCAACAACAAACAGGTGTGAGGAGGGAGAATAAGTGGTGTCAACATCTAGAAGCTCTTCTGGCCCCCTGCAGATGAGTGGAGCAGGTGCAAGGCAGGGAAGCTTGCCATCCACCTGGGGAAAGGTGGCCAAAGTAGAAATTGGGTGGGCTGCCCACATCTGGGCTTTCCTTGGTGACCTTTATTTCTTGATTTCAGTTTATGTTGAACACTGTATGCCCCATTGGTCCATCCACCATACCGCCCCAGGTTTAGCTGTTCCAGAAAATCTTGGGGAATCCCAGGAATTACCATATGAGGGTAGGGCTTGGGGAGGGGAGTCTTTCCTGCTAGTAGACAGACAAGGACCTCTGTAAAGATGGAGGTAACGCAGCCACTCGTATGTAACCCGAGTCACACTTGCATGTCTAAGTGAATCAATGCTCTCTTAAATAGTCATTTAAAATGGTAAAGTCTGTAATTTCTTTATAAAGAATTATAAAATAAGAAAGATGACCTGGTAGGCAAAATTCACTTGTATTTTCTAAAAGCTTTTGATAAGGTCCCTCATGAAAGATTAAGCGAGAACAAAACCGCAGTGTGGCACAAAGTCCTTGTTGTGGATTAAAAAATGATTAAGTAATAGGGAACAGAAGAATTCTGGTGGAAAGCCACTGCTTGTAGCTGGGAGAGGTTAATAGAGGGGTGTCTGAAAAGTCTGTCGGTGAGGCCGGAGTTATTAAGTATATTAATTGTTTGGAAAAGGAAATGGAGGGTGAATTGGTGAAAGTGGCTTCTGCCCCCCCTGGTTTTTGTGACTCGATTCAATCTAGAGATTCCCTACAGCCTCCACGGCACCGGAGAATCTGGCAGTGCAGTGGCAGAGGAAATTAAGTTTGAGGAAGTGTATAGTGTAATTCAGACTGGCAGAAAGTCTAGGACATGTGGGAAAGGTACAGTGCCCCCTGAACTTGCTACCTCTCCTGAGGAAAGACGTTCAGGAGTTTGCATGGGCAAAGCAGTTCAGTGGAATGGCTTTTTATAGTGCAAAGCAGATAGACAAAATTGGAAAGTGTGCTGTGTTTTGTTTTTGTGGGGAGTGGAGATGATAGAATAAAGGCTTTGCTTAGTGAAGGACAATGTAGATGCTTTTTTTTTTTTTTTTGCTGCTGTGGTTTAAAGTGAGAAGGAGCAATTCTTTAGTCTTCCTGACAGTGCCCTCTTTTGAGCAGCTGTATTTTTTGAGTCATGGGCAGTCTGCTGTCCATGGAAATGCTCGAGTCTTTATTTCGCAGTGGGGACTTTGCACGTTGTTCTGAAACGCGTCCCATACATGTGGGCAGTTAGTGAAGGTGATCCTTGCACGGGTCTGGTTGAATTACGGAATCATAGCAGATAATCACACAGGTCCCTGAAGATAGACCACATGGTCTGGTGTCTGGAATTTCCTAAGGTGGAATGTGGGGCAGACAAGCTCTTTGGGAGTGGGGGGTGATTTGGGGGCTGAGTGTGTTGTGAGGGTATGTATGTGTGGGCAGGCAAACCAGGCTGTGGAGTTGCCACTGAGTCCTGCCTTTTTGCGATTTTTTTTTTTTTTTGGTTTTGTCTTTTGTTTGGTTGCTGCATTCCTTCTGTGGCTGAAATGAAAGTTTCTTGCACATGGCCATGTGCCTGGAGAGCTTATACTTTCTTGGAGGGCTCTTCCAGGCAAGCCATAGATTTCTTTCTTAGCCTCTTTCCATAATTTACTAATATCCTTTCGGAGCTATGTGTCTCCTTACTCTGGTCCCACTGTAATTAAAACCTGGAAAAGTGCTGGCCTCCCTCAGAAATGTTGCTGAGTCCCTCCTTTTGTGAACTGATGCCTCTGTGTGGGTTGGGGTCCTCAGCAGCCCCCTCCCCCGGGGGAATTTTGCCGTCTTGGTCCAGCAGAGTTAGCAGCTGCAATTACTTCTCTGGGTCGCTAATTACCCTGCCTAGCATTAGACCAGTTTACAGAGGGAGCTCGGAGCCTGTCGGCAAAGGTCAGCTCCAGGGCCTCTCACTAAACAGCCCCCTTGTGATAGCCCTGCAAGGAAAAAGGCGTGGGGGAGGGAGGGGCCTGGGAGGCCGGCCTTGCTGGGGGGATGGGAGAGGGAGAAGTGCTGTTGTGACTAACGGGGTCACAGCGGCTGATAACCCTTCTCATACCCCTTCTCCGAAAGCCGGAGGAAGGGGGAGGAGCCCCTATCCGGAGGATATGCCTTAGTGAGAGGGGAGAGGGATGCTCGGGAAAGCAAGACTTGCTGGTTGGTGACTTAATGGGTGACTCTGTTAGAAATATCAGTTCAGGGAAAGCCTCGGAGAGGGGAAGTAGGGCCTCGGAGAGGGCTTCTCAAACCGGCGGCCTCACTTTTGTTACATGTTTTGACCATCTGTACTGCATTATTTTGTTAATACTTGTCTTTTAATTGGCCTCCCTCCCTCGCGCCCTCTCCGTATTACGTGTGTTTATAAACATGAATAGCTAACACTTATTAAGCATTTACTGTGCTAAATACTTGACTGTCTCATTAATCCTTACAACCGTATGAGGCAAATATGACCCCTACGCCCATTCTACGTATGATGAACCCGAGGCTCAAAGGAGCCTCAGGACTGGCCTAAGAGCTCACGGTTGTCAGGGCCGCCGTGCTGGCTGCCAGCCGGGAGCCTGTGCTTGCCCCCCGTTTAGCAGCTCTGTGTTTCCCACCCTCTTCCAGGTGTGTGTTAGTGCCTCTCCAGTATCTGCCAGTAGGGCCGCGTCAGGAGGACAAGATAGCTTGCAGGGAGAAGGTCTGGGAAGAAAAGAGCCCTCAGCTCCTACTGGGTGGGTCTCCTCTGAATTCCCTCAGCAGCTGCCTCTAGGTCCCACGTGCTCGCCCGAGTCGCCCTGTCCCGTGCCGGTCGGGACAGGCCTTCCCCATAGCTGTCCCTCTGTAAATCAGGGCGAGATCAGTATGCAGCGATGGGGGCCTGGGAGGAAAGGGTACGATGTGTTACGTTGATAAAGTTCTTAGAGCTGGAGACGCGGGCTTCGGAGCAGTTTGGGAACTCCGTGTTCCATCTCTTCACAGGTACAATGCGTTTCCCCAGCGTTCGCGCCTTAGAGGCTGGAACTGCCAGGACCTCGGACGCCTTCTAGCTGGAGGAGCAGGACGCTGTGCCTTCCCAAACCCCAGGGAAATTGCCGGGGGACAGCGATGGGGGGGTCGAGCCCCCTCCCCCCAGCAAATTAAGTGGTGAGGGTTGTGCGTCTCTTCTCACTGGCTGAACCCGACACGGGCAAAGAGTCATCGGTTTTTTCACTTTTGTAGTAAATGTACGGAAAGGACACGAACGGGGTGTCATTTTATAAGGAGGGAGGTTTGGCCGGAGAGGGCGAGCGCACCGGCTGTGGAAACCCTGGTAGGGGGAGGTTTGGAGAGAGAAGCGCGGCCTTCTGACTCCTAATTCCACTTCTTTAACTGACCCAGAGGAGCCCCAGGCCTTGGCGAGAAATGTGCTTGACAAAACTCAATTTTTTTACTGACCTTCCACCCACTGGGTGCTGACTAACAACAGTTTCCCTCATTTAACCTTGCATTCGCGTAATTAACATATAATTTGATACCTGGAAATTCATACTGGGTGGAGCTGGAAAGGATTACTCAGCTTTTAGCAATTCAGACTCTTGGGTTCTGGGACTCTGCGTGCCTCTTGCTGCGGGCTGGGTCTCCTGTTACTGCTAACTTGTTTTGCCAAGATCCTCTCCTTGTTTCTTCCTTCTTTTCTGTGAAGACGCATGAAATGATTATACCATAGGATTTTTTTTTTAAACCAGTCCTCTGTTAATGGGCATACAGGTTGTTTTTCAATTTTTATACCGTGTGTTTTTATCATTTAAAGAACTGAAGAGGGAAGCGGCTATGGCTCAATCAGTAGGGCTCCCGTTTACCATATGGGAGGCCCCGGCCCGCGGCGTGGTTAGCTGACCCAGCGAGCACAAGCAGCAAGGAGGGGATAAATGAATAAATAAATAAAAAATCTTTAAAAAAAAAAAAAAGAACTGAAGAGTTGTCGACTCACGCATGTTGCCTGCCTGCTTCCATAGGATGCTTGCTCGCCCCATTCTTCGCCCACTGGCTGGTGGGATTTGATGGTGATGTCGTTTATTTCACTTCCTGCTTCTTCACTGAGGCAGTGCCATCAGTATTGAAAAATGCAGTAATTATCAGTGAAGATAAAAAATTACGGTGGTTTTGCAATTTAAATTTATTGTGTATGCTGATGGTTACGAGTTTTGTTGGGGAAATTATTTATTGTGTTGCAACATGTATTAGTGTGGGAGAATCACGGTCCTTAATGTACATAATACCTGTTCATTTAAAGTTACAAAGGCTGGGTGAGCCCCGAGCCAGAGTGGAGAATCAATCAGCACAAATGGAAGCCAGTCAGGAGATCTGGAAAAGGAATCTGAATATCCCCATGCTTTGAAAAAGGACCCTGAGAGCAGTGCAGATGGAAAGTTATACACGATATGAACTCAGAGGAAGGAAAAGAGAATCCCTTAAGCAGTGATGGCTGATGGGGTCCAACTTGCATGTTGAATCTTGATGGTCCCAGTATCCTGATCCACTGGCTTGAGAAGGATTCCCAGTCCTTGTCCCAGCTAACCGTGCTCTCCTCAGTCACTGCAGGGAAGGGGGGCACGGGGAGAAAGGTACCTCGTGGGCTGCCCATTTGTTCCCTACTGTAGATGGTGCTTGTAAGCCTTTCAGGGTTGGAGAACTTGACTTTAGAGAGCTTCTAAATTTGTTCCTAGTGGGTTGATTTATTTTGTTGAGGTCAAATTAGAGCTAATGGACCTAATGGTTTACAATGCTTCTAAATGGTTCCTAGCACTTAGGCAGGCTCGGCTGGCCGTGGTGGGCGGGTTTCCAAGTGTGGACCGTATCATTCTTAGGGTATGTTTTTTGTTGAAGTTGTTGGTGAGAGTACAACGCAAGTGTGTGTAAGTGAGGTTAAAAGGTAACAGCAGAATTAGTCACTTTTAATATAAACTTTTTTTGATATCCCAGGGCCAGGGACATGTTTGGTAACACGGGCCCTGTGGGTATACGGAAGCGAGTAGGACGTCCAGCTTTGATTGTGGTCATTAGTGTTTGTTTGTCCTCTGCCACTTTGCCCTAGAGTGTATTTTTCACGAAATGCAGCCGTAGGGAAGCCTCAGATTTCCTCTGGCCGTTCCTTGCTGCCAAATAGTTTCTGCAAGAGCAGGTAACCAGGTTCAACTAATCTATGGTGCATCCCTCCCAGCCATGCTGTGGTATCTGTGAGTTCATGGCAAGGTCTTTGGCAAGGGCATGATACTGTACATAAAACTGGCTCCAGTCTCCTGATTTCTGTGTGATTGGGAGTAGGCGGAGTTGAACCAGGTGTCTACAAAGGCGCTGCATGTCTCTACTGGTCCTCAGAATTTAACCGTGCAGCATGCGCAGAGGCATGCTCTGGACAGTGACCTCCCAGGGCTGCTGGGTGCAGCCAAAAGCGGGGAGAGAATCCAGAGGAGGAGGGGCTTCCCTGTCCTAAACCGAGGCGATGGTGGTGAAGTAAAGACAGCAGCTTTGATGAAAGACATCAGCTTTGATGACAGCAGGCTTTGGTTGGGGTGGAGGGAGGGGAGGTGGAAGCTGCCTCCAGAGTCCAAATCATCATCCCCCTTTGGCCTGTCTTCTGTCTGAGTAGTGCCCCTAAATTGCAAATGTGGTTTTGAAGGCAGAGTCCAGTCGAGCTCTCTTATGGGTAACAATCCTATTGGCTGCAGTGGATGAGCCAAAGTTCTTGAGAGATGAGTGAGGGATGCATGAGGGACAGGGGCTCTGCCTTCCAGCTGCCAATGGAATGGCTACTGAGATCTTCTCAAAATGCGGGTTCCTTTTCTTCCTCTTGTGCACACTGAAAATACATGTTGAATGTCTTTGCCCCCCTGAGGCTACCATACTTATTCCCAGGACCTACTGGATTTTCCTCTTCCCTTCTTTGAGCAGTTTGAAGGGCATATATACCTGTGAGATGGTTGTTTCTATTGAGAAAAAACTCCATATTCCAGCTCATCTTGCAAATAATATCACAGCAAGGGTTGACCAAGCTTGGATCCCAAGGCAGATGACTGGGCTTGTGAGCAAAAGGAGTGAATTTCCACTGTGTATAAATCTAAGCTGGTTCTCTGGGCATTGTATAGCTTAAGACACGAGCTCTGTCCAGTAGCCAAAGTCACTGTTGAGTTGTGTTGGCGGAAATGCATTCTAGAATCGGCATTTGACCGTGTTCAGTAAGCTCCATAGCCACCAAGTTCTCCAGAGAAGTTTTAATTACAAACCAAGGTGGTGTGGTTTCTTAAATGTGTTATAACAAATGGATGTCAGCCCAAGTAGCCCTGAGAAGCCCCTCCATCAATAAACCCCCGTAATTATCACGTGGCAGGCTCTAAGGAGGAAATCTAAACACTCTGAGTGTCTAGTCTGCCGTGCTTCCGTCCTCCCTCCCAAAGTTGGGCGCCTGGTGAGGGTGTTTAGGGATGGTCTGCCCTTAGAGACCCTCGAGAGGGATGCTCTACCCAGACGGGCTGGACAGCGGGGTGTCTTCCAGTGAGGAGCATGTTAACAGCAAGGGGGTGGGTCGGCTTTTCAGTGGTAGGCAAGGTGTGGGAGTTTGGGGGTGAGGGGCGCTTAAAATGGAAGACCTTCGAATGGCAAATCTTTATTAGTTTTGTAAACAGCTTTAGGAAGCGCTGGGAGCATCTTGCAGGGACCCTGCAATTATCATAATAAACAGTTTTATCATCTGCTTGGCAATCAATATTGCGGCTTATGCTGCTTTAGTATCTCAGTGGTATTGATTACCTTAACAACTGTGCTGCGGTCAGCTTCCATTAACCCCTGCTTTGCCGGCAGGGCCCGTGCTTGGCGCTGGCAGATGGGAGGACTGCTCTGGTCCCAGCCCAGGCAGCGCTGGAATCTGACAGCTGGCCAATGAGTCCGACACAGCTTTTATCTCAAGGCGCCCAACAGAAGAAAGGGTTTTAAACAGGGAATCTGGACGCTAATGCAACTTTTTAAAGACATCTTTGTGTGTGTGTGTGTGTGTGTGTGTGTGTGGAGACTGTGTATAAAACAATTATAGCTGCGGGTTTTCAACTGTGACTCAGGAATTTGAACGTTAAGAGCGAAAATTCCGATTCTTCCCGGCCTTGGCTCTGTCCAGTGTTCCTCTCAATGCCCCCCCCCCACACCCTCCCCCGGGGAGAAATTGACGTATGTGGAATTTAATTGAGGACTGCAGCTCTTACGCCCTTATGCAACAGGCATTCCTGGGAAATTCTTCTAGAATTTGTTTTGAGCTCCTGGACCAGTGAATGTCTGAAGTTAAATCGTTGATCTAAAGACAACAGAGCACTGGAGATGGATTTTGGTGCCGCCTTAGATGCTATCACCCTCACTGGATCTCGCTGTTTCTGGTCTGGTTATTTGCATCCCTCTGTACTCCCGAGGAGACGAAGGAGAGAAGGGTGGCTTGCTCTAGAAGAGCAACTGGGGACAGCCCCCAGGCCACGCCAGTAGGCTAGACCCTGTCATTTAGAGATGAGGTAGTTTTAAGTGACACATATCTAGAAGCTTTTCGGACAAGATTTTGCCAGGAGTAGGGAGCAGTCGTGGTTGTGGTGTGTGCCTGCGTGTGTGTTGGCTTTCTGTGATGTTTTTTCTACTTTAATTGCTGTTCTCTCTGTTCTCTTTTGTTTTAAATGGGAAAGATTTGAAATGTGAAGATAGGAAGTTCATTTGTCATAACTCTTCTGCAGGCGTCGGGGGTGAGCTTCCACACTGTGTCCAGAGGCTTAACCCCTCGGCCCAGCTTTATTCAGAGCGTTTCTTAATTGTAGCGCCAGTAACACAGGTGCTGTTCAACCTGAGTGACACTGACCTCTAACAAGATGCTGCCACATCTCACAAGTCAGGTTGGTAAGCACAAGTTTCATGTAGCCACTAGAGAGAGGAGGGGGTGGCGGCAGCGGCTGTCCAGTAGGAGGGTGAATTTGGTTGACAGCTGCCACCTTCCTATCCCCCTTGCCAAGCTGCAGCCTGTGGCTTCCTTTTCCCTTACGGCTGCCCGAGAGGAGCCAGGAGTGGAAGCTTATCACAAGCAGGTACGTGATTAAGGTGAAGGCGGCAGACTGAGGCTTGGAGACGTGCAGGCAGTTGTAGGCAATGGGACTGTACTTCATGCAGAATTCTTACCATGGGGTTCAAGCCCTGACTGGACCAGGGTCCATGCAAGAGATGATCAGGAAGTCAGGCCATAAAATCTGGGCAGCAAGCTGGAAGGCTAAAGGCGGGGGTGGGGTGGCATTCTGAGGAGGCCCAGAGTAGTGATGGCAAGGCATGACCTTGATGAGCAGGGCTTCTCTGTCCTCTGCGGGGAAGCCTGCAGTGAGTACATGGACCTATGCAGAGAGGAAAGGGCCCTGGGAGTGATGGTGGGTGTCTTCTGACCTGAGGGAAGCCTGGGGGCACTGGTCTTCTGCACGCAGCTAGAGAGTCTGCACATGGCCATGGCTTAAGCAGGCTTTCCCTCCTGACCATGCCTTAGGGAGTTCCCTTCTCTCCAACCAGGAAGTCACTGGCTTGTATTCTGGACCCACCTACTTCCTCCCTTCACCCTGCCTCTACCCAGACTACCTTGTTTTCACAAATCAGAAATTTTTGTTTTGGGCATAATGCTCTTCCCAAAAAGGTCATTTGGATGAATTGGTTAGGCTCAGAGAGTGGTCAGCAGCTATAGAGTCAGATAGTAAGTCTCATTGTTTGCATTGTTTGCCTTCATGATATCCTGTGGCTCAGAGGGCTCCAGCGTAATGGCAGAGGCTAGACCAAGGAGATTGCTCATGCCCATAGGGCACGCAGCATTCGCAGTGGGAAGGGAGCCAATTTCCCTCTTTTTGGTTTTGTGTCAACATGTACACTTTGATTGGGTAATGATGCAATACCATGGCCAAAGTCACCCTTTGAGTTACCCCACTGGTCTTAACTTGAACTCTGTGGGGCCACCAGCTCTTCTAAGGTTGGCCTCATTGGTGAAGAGCTCCTAGACATCGACAGCTTCTTTCTTCTTTTCCAGATAGCTTCTGGAGCAGGCTGCGGGGCCATGGTGCTGTCTGTGCAGTCGAGGGTGTTTTAGAGGGACTGCGGTCTGCTGTTCATGGCTCATGTGTTTGTTGTTTGTTTTGCTTTTGTTGTTGTTTTGCTTTTGCTGTGGTTTTTGTGCCTAGAGCTCCCTGCTTCAGCATTTGGCACTCTTACCAGATCTCTTCTCCAGGCCCTACAACAGTGTGATCTATGTAAAAGTTGAAGACTTGATGTCTTCTCATCAAGGTTCTTGGCCGTATGGAGCAACCCAATATTTGATGTTATTTATAACTCTATTTTTTTAGGTGTGGCTAGTGAAATATCTTTTGTGGGTCTTTGGTGCACTCATATAGATATATTTTTTTCTATTTGGAAGATATAATGTGTTTTTGAGGAGTTTGGAAGTTTGGGGTTTTCCCCATGCAGCACATTGATCTCTGTCTTTAGCCTTGTCTGAGAGTCAGTGCCTTTCTTTCAGGAATTGATGTCTTCATAGAGAAGAGAACCCTGGAGGAGAAATCCAGAGACTGAGGCCTGGTCCCTGCTTTGCTACGAACCAGCTGTGAGGCATTGGGAAAAAGTGATTCACAGCAGTCACTCTGTTTGAATAAGTCTTTCAAACAGAGTGAGAGTTGCTGTAAAAATTGAATTATGATCCCCATTCTGTTTACTTAACAAGTTGGTTGGAGGTCAAATGATAAATGAATATGTGTTTGAAAATATATAAAGCATCTTACAAGTTGCAAGAGCATGGTTATTAGTACTTTGGGAGGTGGGTGCTGGGTGTGACAGTGCTCTTGGTCTCATACTGATGCTTCTATGAAAACATGTTCTCTTCCTCACTATATCCTAACATTAGCAGTGAGGAGGCACTTGGTACCTTCTTAAGGGTAGAACACAGGGTGAGATCAGCAAGGCGGTGATCTTTTCAAGTGGGCTTTAGAGATAGCTGGGAGCTCAAGGTGTTCTCGGGATGGAAAACTCTTCCAAAGAAAGGAGAACCCGGATTTCTTGGAGAAAAGGCTTAGCTTGCCATAACCATGGCAACTCAAGGTTGAGTAGCTTGACTCTGGCCAATCCTGTTCTTTCAGAAGATTCCCTTGGTAGCTAAGGGGAACTTTCAAAGAAAAAAAAAATTATGTATAAAAAGAGAGAAGAATATAATGTGGCCTCCTGTATCCCCTTCAACCAGACTTAACCGTAATTAACTTTTTGCTAGGTTTGTTTAATCTTGTTTATTGCTGAGATATTTGAAAGCCAACCAAATATCATGGTGCAGCCTCTTTTCCTTATGTAAGCATAATAACAAAATTAACAAATTCTTAGCTTCATCTAATCCCAAATCCCTGCTTAGACTCCTCTGGTTGTCCTGCAAATGGCTTTTTACCTTTGGTTTAGTAGAACTGGGATCCAAACAAGGTCTACACAGTGCATTTAGTTGTTTGGTTCTTGGGTCTCCTTTAATCTAGAACATTCCCCTACCCTCTGCCTCCATGTGTGTGCCCCCTCCCCCCCTCCCAGCCCCTGGTTTTTGAAGGACAGTGGTGAGGAGTATCTCTGTGTGTAGGACGAGCACTGTTAGTATGGTGTGAAGACACCAGCTCCTAGCTTTGCCATGACCAGCGTGCCTGACCTCAGTCAAGCCACCCACAGGGGTGACATTGTTTTTGTCCAGTGAGAATAGATAGTCTTAAACTTGGGCACTCTCATTATTTACCTCCCCGAGGAGATCAGGGAGTCAGAGGTGCAGGCACTGCTTACTGCCAATCTTATCCTAATTTTGGGCATTGAGAAATTATTGGTGTGAAATACTCCCAAGCCATTGGCTTGGTCTTTTTCTGGTGGCTGTTGTGACTCATGGCCCTGGCAGCATTGTTATATTTTTTTCTTCCTGACTTCCAGAAAATGTAGAGCCAAATTTATGGCTTGGTGTGTAAGTGACTGACTCCTGGATGCCTTTTCAGCTTCATTTCTGGCTCGAATTGCCCCCTGCCCTTGTTTTTTCTTTCTTCTTTTGCCCTAGATTCACTTTATGCTCTGATGTTGTATTATGCATTTTTGTAAGCAGTATAAATAAGCCACTGGGGGTTGGGATTCTTGTGTGTTTCTCACCTGGTCTGCAAACTCACTGAGGCCAGGGTCATTGTCTCATCTATCTTCTGCTTTGGTGAGCCCCCAGATACAGTGCTCAGGAAAAGCTTACTGATGGATTAGGGTTCGACACACTGTCATCACTGATGCTTTTAAAACCTTCCACTTCACTAGTGGGGAGCAGCTTGGGGTCGTAATTATCTGGCTGTGGCCTGGTTCTTTTCTGATCAATGTTTCATTTCGTGAAATGGGCAATGAAGATCTAGTGAGCTGTCTCACTGGCAAAGTTTTCTTTGTAGAACTTGTCCTCTTGAGTAGCTCCCAGCTGTTTTTTTCCGTAGGCCTTTGGTGAAGCAATATTTGCTGGGAAAATAATTGGGGGGATCTTAACTGCTAAAATAGTAGCCATTCTGTGCATTCCCAAGAGAAGTTCACTTCTTGTCCCAGCCTTGGAACACAAGGAGCATCTTTTTTTGGGGGGGGGGGGTATGGCAGATGTGGATGAATCAGAATCTGTCACCTCCTAGATCTGGGGAAAAAATAGACTAGAAAATCAGAGGTGCTTCATCTTTTCTTTAGACTGCGGGTGTGAGCAAGCAAGTTCTCTCTGTGACTCTCAGCCTTCCTTTGCTGTTGGGGAGAGTCAGCGCTCACCCTCAGGGAGATGCTGCTACACTACCACCTGGCTCTTGGCCTCCTCATCTGTGTGGAAGAGAGCAGCACACTCCTGGAGGGTTAGCTGAGCCCCTGGCACACAGTAGGCACTCAATAAATGGTAGGTGTCTTAGGATCATCTCTTCGAGTGGTTGGGGAATTATTGGCGACTGGTGCTAGTGGCCTCCTCTTTTCTCATCTGCTGACACTTGGAAAGGGGTCCTCTAAAAATGTGAAACTCTTCTGTTGTCCACAGAGAAGAGCCAGGATGCCCTTGTTGGTTCAGGGAGTCACGTGGGTGTTCCTCCTGGGTCCCTGCTAGCGACATGCTCTTCTAAGCCAGCAGTGTGGCTCTTGGTTGCTTTCGTTGCTCTTTTGAAGAGAGCACTTCTTCCGGTCCTCTGCTCAGTGAGGACCTAGTCCAGAGGAAGGCGAGACCTCTGGGGGTCCTGGGTGTGGCTAGGAAGTTGAGGCTCATGGCTTGCAAGTTTTCTTCTAATGGAATTTCCCATCACTTACTGCCTTGCTGATTTCTGATCAATGAAAATGAAATTGCATCACCTCCTCAGAGGCTCCACGTATGCCTGCTGCTTCCAGCTGTGTCAGTTCCGGTAAAATAATCTCATCAGGCGTGCGAGAGGGTAATAGGAAATAAAAATAAAAACCCACAATTAGCAAGAGGCCTTGCAGCTGAGTAACACTTTCCATCCCGGAGGCAGAAAGGGCTGGATAGTGAATGCTTAGGAAAGACTCCCTTAGAAAAAGAGAAAATTCCCCTTCTTTTTCTTTTCCTTTCTTTTTCCCCTTGCTTTCCCTGAACGACTTCTCCCTTGCCCTCCTTATGTGTGGATGGTTGAAATTTTGCACAGATTTTTGCTGATTTACTTCTGGGGTCAGTAGAATTTCTGTGTCATTGGCTCATGGTGGTGTGGCTTCTTGCTTTTCTATCTCCACAGTCCTCCACAGATAGCACCACGTGAGTTGCAGAAATCCCAGCTTCTCCTGCTGACCTGCGTGTAGAATGGCTTTTCCCATTGACCTGTGACAGGGCACCAGGTGGTTGAGGGGACAACTTGAAGGCGAGTTGGAGTTGCTGAAAAGGCTTCCCAGAGCTGGTTCATTTTCATTCCTGGGCTTTGTGCTTCAATTATAAGTCTGTAAGAACAAGACTCCTCTCTCTGCCTAATTTCCTGTCATTCTCTCTACTGTGTCGTGAACATGAGGCTCTATAAAGAACAGTTTGGCCCAAGCCACCTCCTTGTGGGCTGTAGCAGATGTGTATACCACTGCCTCCCAGCATCTCTTGATAAGATTTGGGGTGGTTGGACACTGCTTCCAGAATACTCTACCTCTTATGTCAAAGTCACAAGACCAGCCTAAAGAAGAACTAAAGCCAAAGAAACCAGGATGGGGAATCCAAAGGCAGGTGAAGGTGTGGTAAACCTGTCTCATCATCTAAGAGGAGCAAGTAGGAATGAAATTGTATCATCACTTGTCAACTTGACAGCATCAGAGGAGAAGAAATGCTCCTGTCAGACAGTTTGGTGGTTCACACCATTTCTCCTAGGTGTTTGAGGGACAGCATGTCCTTCATCCCAGGGACAAATCCTGTACTGTCAGCAAACGGTCAGTCTCAAACATCCCTGAAGTTCCATGAGTTGGTGACTCATGGATTGAGGGTGGCATTCTAGGGAGGGATTAGAATGGCTAGGGAACATTCTAGACATGAACCCAAGGGTTGGATCCGTGTTTCCCCAGCACCATGGGTCTTGATTTGCCAAACCCTGTGTTGCAATAGTTGAGCCATGTTTTTAAACGCAACGGACATCAGACATCATCACTGTGACCACATCTGGTGTCCAGGACAGATGTTGACATTAGGGCAGGAAGGCTGTGGAATGGGGAGAGCAACAAGCTAGATAATTGCATTGATCCTCATGAATCCCAGTGGCCATGTGAGGTGCCGAGTCATCCCTACCAGCGCCTTGATTGCTGTCTTCCAGGTTCTTATTTTGCATGCCTGGCCTCTGTCTACTGAGAGGAACTAGTAGGAGCTGCTCTCCACAGGAGGGATGCTGCGTGTATTGTAGGCACTCAGTAAATATTTGTTGCGTGTTGTGTGAATGATCAAAAATCATTAGAGTAGCCACTGAGTTTTGGGATGGACGTTATTTGTGCTTGGTGGTTTAAAACCAAGCATGACTAATAGAGCCAGAACCTCAAGAGTCTCTATATTATTGAGGCAAAAGAAATTGACCCCATAATGGACCAGGCCCCTCAATCTTAGCATGGCTGAACGCAGGTATCTTTTGGAGCTGCAGGAACACTTTCCAAAACTTCTGGAGCTGTCCAAGATGAGGATGGTTGGCCAAAAGGTTTAGTGCAATGAGTGGAGGTCATGGGGCAAAAGGAAGGAGGGTGTGGCTTCAGAATAGGAGCCAAAGCTCCTTGTATTAACATGCATTTTTCATATGTTTGTGTGTTTGCACAAATTAGTTTCTCCTCTCTCATCCCAGACACTTAGCACAGGGTCTTGATCCACATTGATCACATTTTATGACTTGAACTGGCCCCCCGCCCCCCCCCCCCGGGACCAGACCTAACCAGGGTGTTCAGGAAGCCATTAAGGACAAATATGTAACCACACTCATTCCCAAACTCAATTGCTTGGTCTTAGCAGTGCTTGGATAAGAGACTTTCAAGCATAATTAATCCAAGTACTATTTAATGTGGCCTTGGTGATTCTTCATTGCAATTGTTGACCCAAAAGCAGCATTTGGAGCAGCAAGAGGAGAGAGCCCATCTGTGCCATTTCTCCTGAGTTGCTGAGGGTGCATTTGTTACCCATACTCAGTTGTTCTTTTGGGGTGGTTTCCAGAAGGTTAAGGAAGTGGATCCTTACACTTTAAAGAAGAAAATTTCCTTTTGTTGTTGTTTTGCCTAATCACTGGGGCCACTCTTTGAAGTGGCCAGTGGCAAATATGTCTTGATATGTTTTGCTCAATTAAAAGTAACTGTGCAAATAATGGGCTTTGAAATTATTTCAAATTTTCATGTGTGATGGGGAAGGGGTGGTGAAGAACAGGCCAGGTAATTAGGTTTCATTTCCACCACCCACTCACCCACCCAGTTGAGTTTTAAGCTATGGATTTGGAAGCCTTCCAGACACAGAGTGCATACCATCTGTGGCCCCTTCAGTCTATTGCAAAGGCTGCCCCCCCCCAATCCTGGTGGTAGTTTCCTGCCATCATTCCACTTTGCCATAACGGGATGCCTCTACGATTTGAGGACCCCTACCATGAAATATGCTTCTCAAATCTTCAGTTTAGTGAAGGAGCTATTTAGGATGGAATTGCTATCTAGGATGTGTCCTAGGAAGTCGGAGGGCAGCTTTTTGCACACCCACCCTGGAGCACTCGGAAGACCCTTGGTGTGTAGTTGACACTTCCTGGCTGCGTCCCCTGTCCCTGCTTCAAGCCCTTGCCACTGTCTGGGCCTTTCGGCTTCCATTCCTGTTAGTGATCGCCTTGCTCCCTGCTGCTTGAAAAGCTGTATATACTAATGAGCCAGGGATGATCTGAAGAACTTGCTGTGCTTGTGCTGGTGAGAGGCACTGTGTGTGTGTTACCCTGTTAATGAGCCTTTGAAGGGCAACCCTTGTTTGTTCTGTCCTTGTGCCAATTCCAGAACCATGTGCCAGAGTGAGCTTCTGAGGGTGAGCCCACCATGTGCTTTTCTTCCTGCTGAGAGGAAAACACTCCTTTTTCAGAGTCACTCTGGAGATGCCTGCTGAGGGGGACTTTCCTTTGCCTGAGGCCACCCTTCACCTCACCTTCCCTGGCCTCCCCTAACCCCGTGAATACCATTTGGGGGAGTTATGGGCAAGCACACATTGCCTCTCTCCAGGGAGGATGCACGGGATTACCCAGGCAGTGGAGGTGGAGGCAGCTGCCACGTTGAGTGTGATTCCCTTGTACTCACACATGAGACCTGTGGCTATTTCTGCCTGCATTCCCAAAACTGCTAGTGCAAACAGTCTGTGCAAGTTCAGTTCTCTTGGGTTTGTGCAGCCTTGCACTATAACAGTTACTCCTACTATTCAAAAGAAAGGTTCTGCTGGTTATGAACTACTGAGTAAGAATTCAGGAACCTGAGTTGACTCATCATCTTACCAAACCTAGTGAACATGGCTTTGATGACCCTTTCTGAGAGGTGGAAACCTCAGGAGTTCAGTTGTATATAGTCCACACTTGATTTCTCCATTCCCTCCAACAGATCTAGGGATTTGTTTTGGCTTCCTGGATTTCTCTTTCATTGACTAATTAAGATGGGTGGAACAAGGGTTGCCTCTCGGTAATTTTGGAATAGAAAATAATAAATCAAATGCTATAAACTACAAAATACTGAAATAGTCTAGTAGAAACACTCAAGTAGAACACCCAGAATTTAGTTTTTTTTTTTTTTTTTTTTAATGATTAATTACATATAACATTGTGATTGACACCCTCTTGCTAATGTTAAGATGTCTCCTAGGAAGGAAAGCTATGCCACTAATCACAATTTAATCCATACTACGTGCTCAGCACTATGCTAGAAGATAAACAGAAACCTAAGCTGTTTATTTTTTGCTCTCAAGCAGCTTATAGTCAAGTTGTAAAGATATCAGCAAACAAGGTGAAATAAGGAGAAATTGTTTTAGGATAGTATGGTGATGATTAGGAATACAGAAGGGAGAGAGATTTTTGTGGGCTTGAATGATAGGAGAGAATTTTATTGCCTAACTGGAACTTGAGCTTGTGCTTCTTAAAGGACAGCCAAGGTTTGGATAACTGTTGGGGAAAAGAATGGACATGCAAAGGGCCTGGGGCTACAGGAACAGAGGTGAGAATGTATAAGAATGTGGAGGAGAATGTATGGGAATGTAGAGATAATGAGAAGACCATTCTCGCTGGAAGGAAGTGAGAGGTATGATTGAAGAGTAGCATGGGGTAGAGTGTTTCAAAACCGGTCTGGAGAGTTTAAGTTTGAATATTTGGCCGCTGGTTATTAAATGGAGGAGATATCTGATGACTATGACATTTGGAAGGTGAGACCGATCTTTCCTTTATGTTTTTTTTTTGTTTGTTTGTTTGTTTTCTTTACCTCAAAGATGGTTCCAAGAGTTCTGTCTGGAGAGAGCAGGGGTCAGTGATGAGCAGTTCCTTTTGGATACCTTGAGCCATGCTGAGTTTTGGGTGATGGAAGGCTAGCCACTTACAGACATTGTATGGTCTGCTGAAAGAATGAGACTAACAGTCAAGATCTAAGTCAGGAATGGAAAATTTTGTTTTGGGAGTCAACTCTCTAGTTTCAGTAATCGAAACCACAGATGTAGTTAAGGTAGTTGATGGAGAAAGATAAGAGCAGAGAGCTGTGGGGGGTGGGGTGGGGGAGGAGTGGGGAAATGGATAGAATTGATGGTAACACATTATAGTGAGTAAAACTCACACAGCTGGTTTATAAATGGGATTGTGGCTGAAGAGGGTAGTCTAGGGATGTAAATGTCAATTGAAAGAAAGCTAGAGAATAATCTAGGGACTGAATGACATAGTGAGCCTGGAGGTAGATAAGGATTGTGGCTAATAATACAAATACAAGAATGTTCTTCTATGAACTAGAACAAATGTACATCACTATTACAAGATGCTAATATAGTGATGCATGGGAAAATACAATTAATGTAACTTATGAACTATAGTTAACAGCAAAATTGTAATATTCTTGCATCAATGTCAAAGAAGTTACTATATCAATGCTAAGGGTTGATGATAAGGGGGTATGAGATTTTCTTCTTTTGGACTAAGGAAAACATTCAAAGGTTTACTGGGGCGATGACTGCAGAGCTCTGTGATGAAAATGAGAGACATTAGGGGGGCGGGTGTGGCTCAAATGGTTGGGCATCCGTCTGCCATGTGGAGGCACCTGGGTTCGATCCCCGGGACCTCCCGGTAAAAAAAAAAAAATAAAAAAATAAAAAGTAATAGCAGAGAGACACTGAATGTACAGTTGGGATAGAATGTACAAGGCAGGGGACTGTATAACACAGTGAACCATGTGGTGGAAGATGGACTGTAGTTAACAGTACAAATATGAGAGTGTGCTCTCATGAACTATAACAAATGTACAATACTAATATATAGTGTTAATAATAGGGGGTGTATGGAAAACCTATACCAAGTGTACTTTATGGACCATAGTTAGTGGGGAAAAAAGGTATAATGATTATTAAATACTGTAGGAGAACAGAGAGGAGAGATTTCTGTGGGTTAAAATGATAGAGAATTTTATTGAATAAGTGGAAAAGCACCTCCAGGGAGAGCCATAGGGATGGGAAGAGGGGCAGGTGTTATAGAGAGCAGAGAGGTAGGAGGTGAGCCAGAAAAGTATGTCAGAGAGGCGGAGTGGGGAGAAGATTTCACAGGGATGGTCAGCAGTTTTGAACATGGGAGATGGAAGAAGAGGAAAGTAGAAGAGGAAATTGAATACCACTAGGAGGGCATGAGTGGCATGACTTGGAGCCACGGGGCCCTCAAGTCATCTAATCCAGCTGAAGCAGACACCCAGCCCTCCCTCCCGAGAGTCTGGCCCATTAGTTCTGGGTGGGGCCTGGACATCTGTGTGTATTTTGCTAAGACCCACAGTTGGTTCCAGTGCACAGCAAAATTTGAGAACTATCGATGCAGTATAACCCTCTATAATCACATAAAGGAGGGGGATCTCACCGGAGTTTAGAAAAATTTGGTGTTGAGGAAATAAGACAGTGGACAGAGGCCAATGGATTGAAGGACTTGAGATCCCAAGGAAGGACAGAGAACTGTCTGCAGAGGCGATGTGAGTGAGCCTGCCTCTCCTCCAGGAGCTCCAGGAGTGGAGGAGTGCGGTCAGGAGTCAGAGGGAGGGAGCACCAATCAAATCCATAAAGCCTTCTTATTAATCGCTGAGGAATGGATGCCGCCCCATAGAAATAACGGGCATTTCACAAAAGAAATATAATGTGCTAGTAAATATCGATGGAGGACATTTCATTAGCTACTTCAGCATTTAGCCAGAAGTGAAGTTACATTTGGAAGTCAAAATATGGCAAACGCTTTTACCTGGGCTGTAAGTTAGACCTAGAAAATTTATATACAATCTAAAATTTAAGACTACATCCATGGATGTGTCTTAAAATGAAGTTGCCCCATTTGAAATCTATCGATCTAGCCCTAATCTGTGATGTGATTCTCAGCTTTGATTGACTATGCATTGAAATAACTTGGGGGAACTTTCAAAATTACTGTTACCTGGGTCCCATGCATTTTAAAAGGATCTGATTCAGTTAATTTGGAGTGCAGCCTGGGCACCAGGACTTTTCTTAATAAGTTCCTCGGGTGATTCTAATGTGCAGCCAGGGGTCTGAATCACTGGACCTATATGAAATACTTACTGGGAAATTAAAACAAATTCACCTTACCCTGAAAATGGGGAGGGGCAGAAATGTTTAATTACCTACCTAACAATATAGAAGAATGGTAATATCAACAAAGTAGAAATTTATTTCATTTTTAAAATTTATGGATGGGTTCTATCTCTCTTGAAAAAAATTCTCTAAGTAAACAATGGATACTGTTTATTACCTGCCAAATTGAACAACTTTTGTTTTAAACGAAATATTATGCACTGTTGAGGGTGCAGGAAAATTGATGCTCACGTGCTGATGACAGCATGAATTTGGAAGGACTTTTCCTGGAGGATGGTTTGGTACATGTCAGAAAGCCTTGAATGTTCCTAGCTTTTGAGCCAGACATTTCACTTCCAGAAACGTGTTCTAAGAAAATCGAGGATGGAGTGTCTCGAGTAAGAGCCTAGGTTTTAGGATTGTAAAGGGAGGCTTACCTGGTTTCCACTGCTGGTTTGTGCAAGGTACTTACGCCATCTAAGCCTCAGTTTCCCTCATTTGTAAAATGGGAGGTTGTGAGGGTCAAATAAAATAAGGTGTAAACAAGGGACTTAATACTGTACCTGGCCCTATTAAGTGGGCAGTAATGGAGATGCTACTTATTTATATTATTAGTTATTTTGGTATTATACATGCACAAAGATTTATGGGCATTTATTGCAGCTCTAACAGCAAAATATTGGAAATTGCCTAAATGTCCAGTAACAGCGTTTGGTGAAATTATGCAGTGTCCATAGAATGCAGTGTCTACGCAGCCATTACATTTTACTTATGAAGAATATTTAATGTCATGGGAAAACGTTCATGCTAAATTAAGTTAAAAGGGCAGGCCACACAAGGAGCAGTGTGATCCAAGGTTGGTAAAGAAAATCTGTAACTATAGACATGTGCAGGAAAAAAGCCTGAAAAACTTTCTACCAGTGGCTCTCTGGCTGGAGGTGATTTTTCTTTTAGTTTCTGAGTCTTTCTGTATTTATCCAAATTTTTGTAATGAACTCATACTACTTTAATCTGGAGGAGTTGTATAAAATAAATTTAGCATCATGAGATGCCAGATTGAAACCGTAATGGACCAGATGGTGTGTTCTTACATCGTTTTGGAGCTTTTGCTCTGCAGCCCAATAGCAAGCATGGAGGCACGAGACTGGGGTCGCTTGAGGGGATTTTGGAGGAAATAGGGAAGAGATGAAAAAGTTTTGGGTGCTGGAGAAGAAGCATTTAAGTATTGGGTTCCCGTTGGTGTGAGAAGGTGTCCGGTTTAGGCGGGAGGGTGCCCGTGGATGGGTGAAGGTGGGCTGTGTGGTCTGTGCACCTGCCAGGTAGGAGGGGCGGCTGGAGGCAGGAGGGTAGTTAAAGGTGCTGTTTTGGTGAAAGGGGGAGCTGCTGCAACTCTGGGAGGGCGATCGGTGCTTTCTAATGCTGAAATCAGGTCAGGAGAGAACCACCTGGGCTGGTGATGTACAGAGGATGCTGGTCTTGTCTTTGGAATATGGCAGAAAGGCCTCCATGTGCTGTGGGTGTGGGTACTGAAGCATTGGGATGCAAATGCTCAAATAGCTGGCTAAAATTTCCCAAATCCTGTTTTGGAACAAGGCTGAGCATAAATAGGGAATAGCTGGATAGTCTTACTTTTTATTATTGCATTCGTGGGTTTGATAATTGTTGAACTGTGGGTATATCTATAAATGTAGTAAAAAAAGAAAAATCTATTCCTCTAACACCAGCTCATCTCTTCCAGCACCCACAGAGTGGGTTCCTAAATCTAGCTCTGCTTCTGCTCTTGAGTCTCCCTCCTCCTCTCCTCTGCGACTCCACTGGAACCAGAATATTGGGGTGCTTGTGGAGTCCCTGCAGAGTGGGCTCATTTATGTTCACGCTGGAAATAGCACAGATGCACTTATTATCAAACACGAGGCCCAGGGCCTGGGCAGCTCTCTGGGCCTTCCGGGCAGTGGACCTCCCGCCACACGAGGGGCCTGGCCTGTTCAAGCATGCGTGTATTGTCTGACCTTGCCACAGTTACAAAATAATTCCTAAGGTTGCTGGGAAGAATTGCTACCAATCTGGTGGAATCTCACCTGTTTATGGCTTAACCCTTACCTGACTTGTATGCGGCAACAATATTGCGAGTGCGTTACTGTATCAAATGTTGAATGGAATTTGATAGGGCTCTCCAGCGGATTCCAAACTAAGCAAACGAGGGTAGTATTTTTTTGCCCCTGCAACGAGGTTTCTCCTTATCTTAGAATCTGGGCTGCCTTTGGATTGTCTTATTCCTTGAGGAGGTGGGTTTGTGAGGAGATGGTATATGCATTGCTGTGTATTTTTCTCTCTAACGTGTTTTAGTCTGGATTTAGCAATGGCCACCCCTTGTAAGTTGGCTAAGGTGGCTCCCTTGGGAGTGCTTCTTTATGTTGAGAACTGCTTTTCACTGAGTTAGGAGGATCTGCCCCAAATCCGTCTTGGGTAAATATCTTTCAGTGCGTTCGGTATCACTTGAAATGCTGCCCAATTTGGAATGACCATTTGTTTGTCTTCTCCAGCTAGAAGTTGCTCAGCTGGAGGAAGGAAGCCACGTTTTCTGTTCTTGTCTGTCTGTACTTCCCTGTCCAGCTTTGCAGCCTTCCTTCTTTGACATTTGCCAGGAATGAATGTCACATGACAATTAAGATATGTTTCAGGGTGGGTTAGCTGCCCATACGTATTTTTGGCAGAGTTTTACACTGGATATTTTTTCTTTTAATTTTTTATTTTGACGTACTTTCAGATGGATATGAACAATGGAAAAATAGAATATGTATCCTTTACCCAGATTCCCCCGTATGTTAATATTATCCCATTTTCTTTTTCTTTCTCTGTGCGCGTGTGCATGCACACACGCAACACACACTCTGTCTCTCTCACATGCCCATATATATATTTTCTAAACCACGTGAGAGTGTGGCCTTTTACATTTAAATACTTTGGTGTGTGTTTTTTACAAAAAGAGGATATTCTCTTATATAACCACACTGCGGTTATCAAAATTAGAAAGTTAACATTGATAAACTGCGATTAGTCAATATACAGGTCTTATTCAGATTTTGCCCATTGTCCCAATTACATCCTTTACAGGAAAAGAAACTCCCATATTATATATGTTCCATTCATTTGCCATATGTCTCTTTCATCTCCTTTATTTTTTTTTTAATTTTTAAATTTTTTTAAAGATTTTATTTATTTATTCATTTATCCCCCCCTTGCTGCTTGTGCTCGCTGGGTCAGCTAACCATGCCGTGCGGGCGGGCTTGCCTTCACCAGGAGGCCCCGGGAACTGAACCTGGGGCCTCCCATATGGTAAACAGGAGCCCTACTGACTGAGCCACAGCCGCTTCCCTCTTTCATCTCTTTTAATGAAAATAGTTTTCTTCAGTATTTCTGTTTGATGACATTGACATTTTTGAAGAGTAGAGGACATTTTATAGGGTGTTGCTCAATTTGTCTGATGTTCCCTCATGATTAGATTCAGATTTTGCAATTTTGGCAGGACACCCATAGATAGGATATTGTGTTCTTTTCAGTACATCCTATCAGGAGGCACATGCTGTCTACTTGTCTCATTACTAGCGATGTTAACTTTGATCACTTGGTTTAAGGTGGTATCTGCCAGGTTTCTCTACTGTGAAGTGACTGCTTTTCCCTCTATAATTAAACAGTAGCTTATGGGGAGATATTTTGAGACTGTGTAACTATCTTGTTACTCCTCAAACTGTCATCCACTAATTTTAGTGTCTATCGATTCTTGCCTGGATAGGTTTTAATTTCATGGTTACCAAATAGTGTTTTCCAACTCCATAACTTCTCCTCCATTTATTAGTTGGCTTTCTAACATAAAATAGAACTTTTGCTTCTCTCACGTTGATTTTTATCTACAAAGGATGGAATTATGGATTCTTATTTTCTTCATTGGGTTGTAATCCTTTACTCTCACTTTATTTTCATGCTCAAATTGTCCCAGATTTGCCAGTGGGATCCTCTTCAACTTGCATCTGTCCTTTTGGCACATTGTCATCATTCTTTGAGGACTTCCTTACATTTGGACTCCAGAAGATGTTCTGGACTTGTCTTATGCTTTCCCTGCTCTAGCCCAAGATTTGGCCTTTTCTCCAAGGAGCCCTCATCCCATTGAGTGAGGAATGATTCCGTCAGACATTTCTGGAACTATAAGAACAGCCAATATGTTACAGGCTCATCCTTTTCCCTCTGGAAATGTTATAGTTTCTCCCACTATCTTAGTTTTCCCCATTGTTTTATCAAGTACCTTTTACATCTCAGATGTTGACTATACGGAGATAAATGAGGCCTGGTCCCTATTCTCAAACTGCTTGCATTCAAGTGGCAGAGGCAGACAAGTCAGAAGATGATCACAGCGGTGTGACAGTCACAGTGTTGCATTGTAAGGCCATTTGCAAAATGCTGGGGGACCACAAGGAGGCTAGTAGTAGTTCAATTGATAATCCTGGAATGAAAAGAATCTTCATGTTGAAAGGACCTGCCAGGCTGCCTGATGGAAACTCCTAGCCAAAGCAAAATCCTCTTCTACACCATTCGAGAAGCCAGGGAGTTCAGTATTTCACAGAGTAAACATTCCATTTTGAAACTTTGATAATCTTGAGAAAGATTTTCATTTATATTGAATTGAACTCGCATTCCTTATAAATTCCCCTCATTAATCCTAGTTAAACCCAGCTCTAGATAGAAAACATACCTGATCCTCCTCCTGCGTGGCCGGCGCTCTTCACATAGTTGGAAGTAGTTGTCCAGCCCTGTATTGGGCATCTGTCTTCTGCACTCCTGCTCATGGTTGGCCATTCTGGCCATGTTCCAGTTTGTCAGTATCCTTCTCAGGAGAGTCCCCAGAGTGTGTCCGGATATTCTTGGCTTAGGCTGAGAAAACGATGGCGCTGCAAACCTGCTGAGTTCTGGGAGGTGTAGTATGGTCTTGTAGCCGAGACCACATGGATGCCTTTGACAGCCACTTTGCTTCTTGGCTTCCACTGAATTTGTGGTCAAGTAAAACCCTTGGGTATTTTTTTTTTGCATGAAATCCTCTGTGAGTTTAGCTGATCACCTAAACATAAATACAGGGCTTCCTGTTCCTCTTGTGAGACCGTGCCCGTTGTTCCAACTTGTTGAGATCTTTTTCAGTCTTGATTCTACCGTTTAGCATATTAGTTATTCCTCTTAGCTTTATGCAGTCTGCAAATTGATGTGTGTGCTTTGACTCATCCTTCAAGTTGTTGGTTTAAAGGAACATAGCAGGAGCAAGACAGAGCCTGTGACACCTCACTAGACACGCTGAATTCTGAGCTGACACTTTGGCTCATGGTGTTAACCAGCTATAAAATCCGCCAGACTTTATTATCTGACAGATATTTTGTCATCCTGGATACAAAGAAATGATAAACTTTGGGATACCTTATTAAAATAAAAAAGTATTGTGTTTTTCAGATCACTGATTGTACATGAGGCTATTTTTCTGTTTTCTTCATGTGGATTTCCTTATTGAACCTAAGGTGAATGGCTAGTTCCTCAGCATCACCTATTTTTTTTCCCTTAGTGCTTATTCAGCAACTGTTGAATCTGCTCTAAAACTATGGGGAAGTTGCAGTATATAATCTATAAACTGTATCTTTTTGAATTCAGTATTATTACTTTAACGAAAATGAATACATACAAATACACACACACACACACACAATCACTCTGTCCCCTTCCCTTGCCTTTCACCACTTAACATTATACTTATTAGTGTATGGTCTCTCTCTCCCACAAAAATGTAAGCTGAGACCTGTGCATCATTGATTCCCCAGGTTCTGACCCATAGTAGATGCTCAAAAAATACTGAATGAATGAATGAATTTATTGATCTGTGGTTTCTGGAGTCTGCCTTTCTTCCTTTTTTAGTAAGCAGGATATTGGCTCTGTTGTCCAGTTCTTTGCAAATGGCTTCTCTTATCCCCATTAGCCCGTTTTTCCTGTCTGAAGATACCCAAATAAAGAAGTCCACTCTGAACTCTCCTCCCCATCACCCATAAGCAAGAAAAGGGAGTTTGTGTGACTTGACAGTGCTTTTAACACTAGTGGTCCTTGTGTCATGTGGTCTTAAGACAGTCCTTGGGGGCAAAAAAGTTGAGTGCTAATGTCAGATGTAGGGAGCTTCTGAGTTCTGTTTGGAGAATAGACAGTAAAGAAAAGCACAGTAGAGTGGCTAAGAGCACACATTGCTTGGTTGTGTCATTTACTGGCTGCTTAACTGTGGCGACCTCAGTTTTCCCATCTTTGAAATAGGGATAAAAAATAGCATCCATCTCATAGAGTAGTTAGAAGGATCAAGATGATGCTATACCCAAGGGCCTAAACACAGTGCCAACTAGACAAATGATGGTTTTCATTTTGAGAAGCTTTGGGAAGTAAAAGCACGAAGGGGTAAATGAAGTCACCCATAACCCCATCTCCTGGAAATTACCATTGTTAAGTGTGTCACATAAATTTCTCATATTTTCATATGCATAATATGCATATGTATGCTTCATTTAGCATGCTATGTGAACATATTTTCCCATGCATATAAGTATTTTCTTTAAAAAAATGCTTTTTTATAGGAACATATGGAACGCTATGCACAGTATTTGGAGTCCCTTGTTTTTGCCAGATTATTTCCATTTATTTCTGTTATAAATATTAGGGTGAATAATCTTATATCTTATTATATCTATACATCTTATATCTATATCTTTTTTTTTTTTTTTTTTTTTTTTAAAGATTTTATTTATTTATTCATTTATCCCCCCATTGCTGCTTGTGCTCGCTGGGTCAGCTAACCACGCCGTGCGGGCAGGCTTTGCCTTCACCAGGAGGCCCCGGGAACCGAACCCGGGGCCTCCCATATGGTAAACGGGAGCCCTACTGATTGAGCCACAGCCGCTTCCCTATATCTATATCTTATATCTCAAATTGCTGTCCTTAGGATAAAGTCCTAGAATGGGGGAATTGCTGAGCTAAAGGTTTTTGATACATCCTGCAAATCGCTTTTAGGAAGGTGGTACCATTTATTCTTACCCCAGTGAAATAGAGGAGCTCTGGGAGAAACAAGCATCTCTTCCCTGCTGGCTTACATCTCTCTGGTGATGCCACATGGGTTATTAATGGAGGCAACAGTTTCTTGCTGTCTCTATTCTCTCTTTGTTTTTCTTTCCTTCCCCCTTGTTTCCCTTCTTGGTTTTCTGCCAAACAGCCTCTTGTGAAAGGACCGCCTAATTAACCCTGTGCTAATTAACAATTTAAAATTACACAGTGCGACTGTTCATGTTTAATTCTCCAGGAGCTGGAGCAACAGCAGGAGCCCCCTCCCCTTTTTAATAGCTCCCCCCGCCCACCCCATAACTGTTGCATTTTACCCAGTCCTGTCTGCTGAAAGCAATAGGATAAAACTGTCATATCACATGTCAAACAGTCTCCCCGGCTTTTAGAATCTGATTGTCTTTTTAAAGAGGGAAGTGGATGACTTCGAGACTATTGCATGAGGTTACTGGGGAGCAACAAGGGAGCCGAGCGGTGTTTTATCATTTTAAACAATCTCTGAAAAGTAAAGGTTGATATTTGCAAAGATGCAGTGGGCTTTGCAGGTGGTTTCCAAGGAAACTAACTTATGAGAAGAGCAAGTGGGAGGCAGGGTTCTTGATGAAGATATTGGAACTTTTCTTATAAGATTACTTGGCAGATTTAAATGCTGGGGGGAGGGCGGGGAGAGATCATTCCCAGATCTTCCCTTCAACTGTTTAATTGGAGAGAGATGCTTTATTGAAATCTGGATTCTGGAAGCACAATAAACCCTACCCGTTTTGAGTACACAATTGTGGTCGTGAGTAGAGAAGGGCAGAGTAGAATGCCTCAACGGTTAAAGAGAATGTTGGGGTGTGACCAGCAGAAGAGAAGCAGCCTGCAGCGGTCTTGGGGGCTTGTGTTGAGAGAGCTGGCCCTGAAGGGAGTGCAGGACCAGGGGATGTGGAGACAGGTCTAAACACCAGGCTTGCTCACGCGGGCTGCCGGGGCTGCCTCTGAAGGCCTGGAGATCGCTGGGCTCCCAGGTTGCCCTCTATAACTGAAGATCATTGATTTTACGGGAAACCATGTTTACAGACAGAGCGCTGATCGACCTGCCGAGTTGACTTCTGCCTCCTTAAGTAAGAACTACCTTTTTCTTATTGACTGGCTGATAAGCAGAACGAGAGAGAAAGCCAGCTGGGTGGGAGAGTGGTGGATGCCCTGAGGTCCTGGAGCTGAAGGAATGGGCAGATTCAAGAGATGTCTTCATCTCTGTACTCTGGTCCCCTCCTGGCTGTCCAGTTCCTGCACCTCCCACACACTGGTGGGAGCTGAAGACCCTGCCCATTTATCTAGCAGAACAGGTGCCAAGTACAGCTGAGTTGGCAGTCTGGCGAAGATGTTGTAAAGCAGAGTTGCCCACGCTTTAATTTGAATCGCCTGGGGATCTTGATAAAATGCAGATTCTGATCCCATATGTGTGTGGGGGGGCCTGAGAGTCTGCATTTCTAACAAGATCCCTGGCGAGGTGGATTATGCGCACTTGGAGTAGCGAGGTTGTAAAAGGTTCCCAGCGTGGTAGCCGGTGTGGCCAGAAAGAAGCCAGAACAGGCAGTTTGGAGCCCAAGTGGGGATCCTTCTTTCCCACCTATGATTGAGTGGGCTCCCTCAAGACCCCTCTCCTGCAGCTGGCGCCACCAGTGTCATCCTTTCTTGACACCCTCTGCTTTGGAGTAGAAAACAAGGTGAGGCAAGTTTTCCAAGTCCCATCCCCTTAGCTGGATAATTTGTGGAGAGGGAAGAGGAAGAAGAGAAGACCAGAGCAAGAAAAGCCCACCAATTAATTGGTAAACGCTCGCAGGTTTCTCTGGCCTGGGCCAGGCTGGAGAGGAGATTGGCTTTGCTGTCGATAAACAAGTCCCTGGTGCAGCATCAAAGCTGTTCTCCTTTATCAGTCGCGGCCTCCCCTTCCCGCATGTTCCTGTAACTTACCAAGCATTTATGACATTGATTTTACAATCGGGCTGTTAACCCTCCCGCCCCTTCAGGCCTGCCAATCTTTTTGGCCCCAGATGTCAATCAGGTGTCATCCAGCCAATCGGGCGCATCCTGGATCTCACCTGTATCCCCAATAAGCCGTCTGAGGAAGTCCCATCACATTTGCTGTTTGGTTTGGTTTGGTTTAGTCATCTTTGTTTAAAATCAACACGGCTCCTCTAAGGCACATGCAACTTTGTTGTCATGGAGTTTGAGGTTATGAGCTGAGAAGTATGGGTGTGTGTGCTTGTGTTTATGTATGTGTTTTAAATAAAACCTGACACATTCTTCCAAAAAGTTATTTCTCCAGAGACTTCTGGTAAACCTGCCTTCTCTCTCTTTTCCCGAGGGGGAGCTGTTGGCTCACTGTGCAGTCAAGAATCAAGAAATGAAAAAAGAATGGGAAGATGAGGGGAGGGCGGGGGACCAAACCCAGCCAAAACCTTCATCCGCTGTGTATGAATGAGATTGTGGATGGGGAAGCGGCCAAGTGTTCTCCAGGAAGGAGGAACAGAGGGAAGAGGGGGCCTGGGATTTACAGGCGAAAGCTAAGGGCCGAACAAGGCGCAGAGCTGCCTGGAGGAGCAGTGCTGGGACGGAGTAAAATGCCCCTGAGATGTTGTTGCCACAGGAGCAGGGCGGCAGGCGATCTGATGCCTTCCCCCCAGGGACACAAGGTCTTGGAGGGCAGAATCAGCTCAGTGGCAGTTTGGAGTCGGAAGCGGAAAAGCCCCAAGGCTAAAGGACAGCTGCTTGGGTAGCGACTAATAACTAAGAGGCAGGTGTGGACCCGGGGGTGGCCGACCCAGCTGCCGTCTCGGGCTAGCCACTAAGATCCTGATAGAGAAAGTCATGGAGCAAGTGGGGAAGGGGATGGGTGCAGGAGGGGTGGTTGGCAGATAAGAGGGCCTGGGAGGCTCTTATTAGCAGCACCGGCCTTACATCTTGACCCACATATTTTTAGTCCAAAACCAGCTGAGTCCCGGGCAAGGGTGCCTGACCCGCTTGGGGCAGAGGAGATGGGAATTGGGAGGCGTGCCTTCTCTTTCTTTTCCACTGTAGTCAGGATGGTGTTGGGCCCACTTTTACATTTAGCGCCTCAGTTTTACTGCTTGTAAGATGGGGCTGCTGCTTCCCAGACTGGAGAGGACGAACGGGGCTGTAGGCCTGCCGTGGCAGGCTTAGCCAGCCCCGGGGCCTTTGCACCGCGCGTCCAGGCCTGCAGGCTCAGCGTCTGGGCAGTGCACTCCTTGGATACTTTTTTGGAACTTCTCAAACTAGAAACGTGGTCAGTACAAACTACAGCAGCGACCTCGCCTCTAAAGCAGTTGGAACCAACTCTGGGGGCTAACGCTTCATCCTCTCGTCCCTGCCTGGGGCCCCCCCCGCCCACAGGCGCTCACTTTTGGTGTCAGCCGTCCGCGGCTGGTAGGGCCGCACCTCTGTGAACGCGTCGGGGTCGGAGCCGTGCCACCGCCTGCCTTCGTCACCGCGACTCCTCGCCTTGCCCGGTCTCCCACGCCGTGCTTGCAAAGGACGGAAATCTGAACTGGTCTTCAGGGTAGAGCAGCAGACAGTCTGAAGGCAAAGAGGGCTTCTCCTCCTCTTCCTTCCCCCGCCTGCCCTAGCACGGAGCCCTCGGCACGCTGGACCGTGTGGGGTGACCGCCGGGGTCTCAGCCGCCTCCCGGGCCCGTCCTCCGAGACGCGGTCTCTGGGTTGTGGGTGTGGACGGAAGCCTCTTAGAGTACGCAGTGTGGGACCTTAGCCTCGACCCTCCTAACCTCTTCCTTTCTCTCTCTCTTTCCCCTCTCTCCCGCCTCTCCCCTTGCCTCCGCCCTTCAGGTCCGATCCGTACTGGGTGCAATGAAAGCTCCACGCAGGCCTTACCATGGAAGGCTGTGACTCGCCCGTCGTCTCGGGGAAGGACAATGGGTGCGGTATCCCTCAGCACCAGCAATGGACTGAACTCAACAGCACCCACCTCCCCGACAAACCCGGTAGCGTGGAGCCGTCCGCAGGCGAGAGCCCCGGGCCCCTGGACGGCCTGACGGCCCCGTTCAGTGAGCGCCTCGCGGGGAGCAGCCCCTCGGCCGGGGCCCCCGCCGAGCCCGCCGGCAAGGAGGTCAGCTGCAACGAGTGCTCGGCCTCCTTCGCCAGCCTGCAGAGCTACATGGAGCACCACTGCCGCAGTGCGCGCCCCCCGCCGCCCCTGCGGGAGGACAGCGGGAGCGACACCGGTGAGGAGGGGGACGAGGAGAGCGACGTGGAGAACCTGGCTGGGGAGATAGTCTACCAGCCTGACGGCTCGGCCTACATCGTCGAGAGCCTGAGCCAGCTGACCCAGAGCGGGGGCGCCTGCGGCAGCGGGGCCGTCCCCGCGCTCTTTCTGAACTCTCTCCCCAGCGCGGGGGCCAAACAGGGGGACCCTGCTTGTGCTGCACCAGCCTACCCACAGATCATCAACACTTTCCACATAGCCTCATCCTTCGGGAAGTGGTTTGAGGGCCCCGACCAGGCTTTCCCGAATACCTCAGCCCTGACGGGGCTCAGCCCCGTCCTGCACAGCTTCCGCGTTTTCGACGTGCGACACAAAAGCAACAAGGATTACCTGAACAGCGACGGTTCTGCCAAAAGCTCCTGCGTATCCAAAGATGTCCCCAACAATGTGGACCTGTCCAGATTCGATGGCTTCGTGCTCTATGGGAAGAGGAAGCCCATCCTGATGTGCTTCTTGTGCAAGCTCTCCTTCGGGTACGTCCGTTCCTTTGTGACCCACGCGGTGCATGACCACCGAATGACCCTGAGCGAGGACGAGCGGAAAATTCTTAGCAATAAGAACATCTCCGCCATCATCCAAGGGATCGGCAAAGACAAAGAACCCCTCGTGAGTTTTCTGGAACCAAAAAACAAGACCTTTCAACACCCTTTAGTTTCCACAGCTAACCTCATAGGCGCCGGACACAGTTTTTATGGTAAATTTAGTGGCATTCGGATGGAAGGGGAGGAGGCTCTCCCAGCCGGCCCTGCCACCGGCCCCGAGCAGCCCCAGGCCGGCCTGTTGGCCCCCAGCTCCCTCCTGAACCTCGGCGGGCTCACCAGCTCCGTCCTGAAGACCCCCATTACCTCAGTCCCCCTGGGGCCTCTGGCTTCCAGTCCTACCAAATCCTCGGAGGGCAAGGACTCTGGGGCAGCCGAAGGGGAGAAGCAAGAAGCGGGCGATCCGGACTGCTTCTCCGAGAAGGCGGAGCCGGCCGAGGAGGAAGAGGTGGAGGAGGAGGAGGAGGAGGAGGAAGAGGTGGAGGAGGAGGAGGATGAGGAAGAGGAAGAGGAGGAAGAAGAGGAGGAGGAAGACGAGGGTTGCAAAGGACTCTTTCCAAGCGAGTTGGACGACGAACTGGAGGACAGGCCCGCCGAGGAGTCTGGGGCCGCGGCAGGTAGTAGCAGCAAAAAGGACCTTGCTCTCTCAAACCAAAGCATTTCTAACTCCCCCTTAATGCCTAATGTGCTCCAGACCCTGTCGAGGGGCACAGCTTCCACTAGCTCTAATTCCGCTTCTTCCTTTGTTGTCTTTGATGGTGCGAACAGGAGGAATCGTTTAAGCTTTAACAGTGAGGGCGTCAGGGCCAATGTGGCAGAGGGCGGCAGGAGGCTGGACTTCGCCGACGAAAGTGCCAATAAAGACAGTGCCACAGCACCAGAACCAAATGAAAGCGCCGAGGGTGAGGACGGGAGCTTCGTCTCCCATCACCAGCACACCGGCTCCCTCTGCGAGCTGGGGGTCGGGGAGTGCTCCTCGGGGAGTGGCGTGGAGTGCCCCAAGTGCGACACGGTCCTGGGCTCCTCCCGCTCGCTGGGCGGCCACATGACCATGATGCACTCTCGCAACTCGTGTAAGACGCTCAAGTGCCCCAAGTGCAACTGGCACTACAAGTACCAGCAGACGCTGGAGGCGCACATGAAGGAGAAGCACCCGGAGCCGGGGGGCTCCTGCGTCTACTGCAAAAGCGGGCAGCCCCATCCCCGGCTGGCCCGAGGCGAGAGCTACACCTGTGGTTACAAGCCTTTCCGCTGCGAGGTGTGTAACTACTCCACGACTACCAAAGGCAACCTCAGTATTCACATGCAGTCCGACAAGCATCTCAACAACATGCAGAACCTGCAGAACGGAGGGGGCGAGCAGGTCTTCAGCCACTCGGCCGGGGCGGCCGCGGCGGCCGCAGCGGCTGCAGCGGCGGCGGCCAATATCGGCAGCTCCTGTGGGGCCCCCTCCCCCACCAAACCAAAAACCAAGCCCACCTGGCGGTGTGAGGTGTGCGACTACGAGACCAACGTGGCGAGGAACCTGCGCATCCACATGACGAGCGAGAAGCACATGCACAACATGATGCTGCTGCAGCAGAACATGACGCAGATGCAGCACAGCCGCCACCTGGGCCTGGGCAGCCTGCCCTCGCCCGCCGAGGCGGAGCTCTACCAGTACTACCTGGCCCAGAACATGAGCCTGCCCAGCCTGAAGGTGGACAGCGCCGCCTCGGACGCCCCGTTCATGGTGAGCGGATTCCAGCTGGACCCCGCCGGGTCCGTGGCCGCCGTGGCGCCGGCTCTAGGTGAGGCTCGCTTGCTGTTTGTTTGATCGTTTAAAAAAAATGACATCGCTTGAACCGGGGAAGTTTGCGACTAGGCAGTCCCGTTGACTTGGTTGACTTTTTTTTTTCCTCGAGTTATTTTGTGTGAATTGAAGTGTCAAACAATTTACTAAATTCCATCAAGTAATTTTCTCAAGAATCTCTTGGGCTCTGTGTGTGCACACGGAGGATTTTATGCATCCTACAGAGAGATGATTGCATACCAGCTATGTGTAGGCCCGGGATTAAAATTTAAGTGTTTCTTCTTGTTTTGCCTTATGGACAGCCTTCCTTTCTGTGCCCGTTCTTTCTCGGTTTCTCAATTTGAAAAATTGCCATAATTATCTGAAACTTTGGGGTTCCATTAAATATGTATTGAAACTTACAGGAAATTGTCGCTGGGTTGTTAAATAAGGAGAAGCACCTCAGTAAGAGGAATTAGACAGTGGAATGTGCTTTGTTTAGATAACCAAAGGCTGGTTTTGTGCTGAGTTGGGAATCACCCAGCTAGGGCTTCTCAGAGTTCTCCAGTGTATCCGTGAGATTTCAGTGAAAGAGACATCCCCATTTCCGTTCTTATTTTGAATGAGTTGTTCATGCTTAGTATGGTTGGGACTTAATTGGGAATTAAATCACCCTAGGCATAAGTAATGAATGGTGTGATAGGTGAACAATGAATGAATCGTAAGATTTGTACGTAAAGGGAAGTTCAGTTTCAATTTCAGTTACAGCCTCTTTTATAGAGCCTGTTATCATGAAACATGACCCACATTTTAGAGAAGTTGGGTTAGCTACGTCCAGAGATCAAGTCTGACCAATTGGCTTGATAAATCTAGAATAGGACCAAGAGTATAGGATGTGGATTCTGGAAACCATGAGTCTTTACAGAGAAAGAATCACCCTGTTTTGGGAAAGAGCTTACATAACAAGCAAAGCTACCGAGTCAGCCTTCTTGAGGACCAGTGTGATGCGGGGGATGATGCCTGTGCCCATTGCCTGCCCTTACTCACCCGAGGTGGTGGCCTGAATCAAAGCCGCATCCCACCACTGATATGGAAATACGTTGCTCTCGGCAACAACAGCATGTGAGCAAATCTCTTCATTCTGGGATGATAAAGCCTAATGCCAGGGCACCAGCCCTCATCAGCCTGCAAATCCTTATCTGTGTGATGTTTTAGTGCTGATGGTTGCTGATGAATTTATTTCATAACATCTAGTTTGTTTCTCCAGCTATGTATTCAAGCTTAAAGCCTTGCCACTTCAATTGTTATTTCTACTTTGTAACTTTTACCTGTTGATCCTTTATTACCAAATGATTTGAACATGTTTTGCCAGCTGGTTCATCCATGCATGTGTAGGGATAAATTGTCTAATTTGCCCCCAGAGTGAGTCATGCACATTAGGGATGGGCATCGGTACTGTAAGATTTTTTTTTTTTTAAGCCTATAGGGATTGGAGTTTTCTAGTTTGGAAACTTAAAATTTTGGGGAGGGACATCATGGATAAATTAAAGATAATGTAAGTGATAATGCAAGCACAGAAAACAGATGGGTTCCTTTCAAGTCAAAATGAGATCATTTCGTTACCTTGAAAACAAACAGTTCCACCAAAGGCTTGAATTGAGAGGTAGGGAAACATTTTCCTTTTTCACTGAGTTTATGTGAGTCTGGAGGCACCATGCACTTTCTGAGCAAAGTGGCAGGTGCAAAAGAAATGGAAGATAAGAATGAAACCCTGTATTCTGGACACACACAGAAGATCTGCATTTTATTTCTTAAAAGAGAATAGAGCTCTTCCTTCTTTGGACTTCATCCAGCTTAGTCAAGAAGTGCCCTTGAATTTCCAGCATCACCACTTGTTAGCTGAAGTGAGCCTCTGGAATCCTGCTGTGGCTTCCTTAGGCCACGAGAGCTGTTGAGATGGAGTGAGAGCCACAAATACTTTATGCTGGAAGTTTGAGTGGGCATGGGTACAATAGGAAGTGTCCAAGGACTTATAATTTAAGTTGTACAACCTCAACGGAAGATTTGCAAATGGAAAGAATGGCAACCTTCAGTTCTATCTTTGTTGCAGCTCTACCAGTTCTTCCTTAGGCCGTTTCTTATAAGAAGGCTATAGGTGCTATTGGAGAGTATGGGGCTTTGCAGGGGGAAAAAAAAAGTTTTTGTGAAACACACTCCTGCCTACAAATTTATTATTCTCATACTTCCTTTGACAGAACCTTCTCTTTAGGGACTATTCAGCAGACATGAACTGTGGGAATGCTTCCTTCTGGAGGCCTTTAAAGAGAGGGGGGGGGGTACTACTTGGTCTGGTCTGGTTGAATTCGGCACTATTTGTAGACAGGATCTTAGACTCGGGGCCCTACAAACATCCTACCAAATATCCCACGAGACGCTGTAGTTTAGGGCAGCACTGAGGAAGGGGCTTGTGGGGGCGTCTGCATATTTCCCAAGTAGCCAGCCAGCCCCAGGACCCCTGCACAAGGTTTAATAGCTCCCCTGCTTCTGCCTTCCTTCTAGAATGTGCCTTTCAGTTCACATCCCTCTTTGAGGATGTGCTCAGGCGTGGGATCATGTGTGTACGTTTCCTGTGTTGACAGTAGGCACGTATGGGAAGGTGGGGGTCCCGTCCCCTCCAAGACCATATTCAGCATGGCCGGAGAGTGAAGACCCACTAAGTTGTTACTTAGGGGCTCTTCTCTTAACCGCCTGTGATTTGGGTGAGGGTCCTCTGCTCTCGGGGGCTGAAGTAATTCCTTGACTCCTAGGCCCCGGGTTTGTTTCTCCAAGGAAGAGTTCTTGAAGGAGTTTCGGCTTGCCTGTCATCCCAACTCATTCCACTGCTCCTCTGCGTCTGCCTTTGATTTGCATTTCATTTTTAGAGCTCGGAATGGGAATACGGGCTTATTTCCTCTGGTTTTTGTGAGGACTTCTAGTTTTCAGCCAGGCAGGCAGCAAGTGCCATCTGAATTTCTTTTTAGATATTGATGCGTGGAGGTTAAATTTTAAAAGTGGAGAGGGTCTGATGCTTCAGGTGGTTGGCATCAGAAACAAATACATGCTTGCTCCTTGTCCTACCCTTTGGGCCAGTGTCTTGGACTGAACACACACGTGTTTCATGGAAGTTTCCTGGCCTTCATCCCTAATAAGGGATGGAGCTTTTAGTTGTTCTCCCCCCACCCCCTTTTTCTCTCTTGTTGTAAAAAGAAAGTTGTATTCATGACTCTTCTCACCAGGGGAGATGGCAAGAGAGATGGCAAGTAGAAAGCTTCCCAAACCTTCCTGAATACATGTGCAAAGAGATTCTTTGGCTTGCTAGACTGTCCACAGGCTTCAAACGCAGCCTGTCTGTTCAGTAGAGACTGCACTGATCTTCACGCTCGTGTAGCATAAATAAGAAAATCCTTTTAAAGAATAGCATCTTTTCTTTGATTAGCCACTAACTTGGATTCTAATCAGTCATAAAAGAAAAAAATCCCAAACCAAAACAACAGACCTCAGCCAACCACATGTAAAGGTCAAGGTTAAATGTCAGTTGGGGTGGGGGCAGACATAACAGCCGGAGTGCATGTATTCATGTGTTTAGGGGAGAGGCAAAAAATAGAGAGCTCAGCTTTCTGCTTGACTCTACACTTCTAGGTAATGGAGAGGGGTTGCTCTTTCCAAGCAGTAAGAGCTTGCCGTATTAATTTACCATTAGCGAATGAGAGCCCATTTCTGGCTTAGCAGGTTGATGGTAGACTGGAAAAGAACCAGGGGCAGTGAGGGAGGAACACGCTTGGCTCTAACCCTTTTTTCTATACTGCGAACTGACCTGGCATTTCACTACCCATCTCCATCCACTTCCTGAGCGTGTAACATTTTGGCTCCTTTTGCCTCTTATCTGGCAGAGCCAGCCTTCGAGCATCTGTGCAGCAGGCTGGGCACCTTTAGCAGTTTAGCTAAAGGAGGGGCGGCAAAGAAGTTGGCATTGACAGACCAACGGGGTGTGGCGAGGGGTAGAGAGATCATTCCCGAAATCTTTTAGATTGCATTATCCAGTACCGTAGCCTCTAGCCACATGCGGACTTCCAAATTTACTTGAATTAAGATTAAATTAAAGCAAAGATCCAGTTCCTGAGTTGCACAAGCCACCTTTCAAGTGTCCGATGGACACATGGAGCTAGTGGCATCTGTATTGCACAGTGTAGATACAGAACGTTTCCACCACTGCAGAAAGTCCTGTTGCATGGCACTGCTGTAGCTAGATTCTGGGTCTAGTTCTGATCCACCCTGGAGGCTTGATCTCTTAGATTGCAGCTATAACCTGTTTCCAAACTCGATGCTGTTTGTTTGTATTTTCTTGGATCTGAGTGAGGGGTTCATTTGAAATGGTCAAGGGGCTGTGGTTTCTTAACCTTTTCTAGGTATTCTGTTCCTAAAGAAAGGCAGTGAGCATAAAGCCTCCTACAAATCTCAGAAAGTTGGTAGAAAGGAGCCAAACACCTCAAGTTGGCTTTTTTGATTTTTCCGCCTTGTAGCACTTTGCAGAACCTGATATGGGATCTTGTGCTCCTTGAACCCGGGCTGAGGTTGGTGGAGGGCTGGCTGGTGCCTCCGTTCTGGCCTCTGCTGCAAGCCCGGCCCCTGACGCTCTTCCTCTCTCCTTCCCCGCAGTGGGCGGTGAGATCCCCCTAGACATGCGGCTCGGGGGCGGGCAGCTGGTGTCCGAGGAGCTGATGAACCTGGGCGAGAGCTTCATCCAGACCAACGACCCATCGCTGAAGCTCTTTCAGTGCGCCGTCTGCAACAAGTTCACCACGGACAACCTGGACATGCTGGGGCTGCACATGAACGTGGAGCGCAGCCTCCCGGAGGACGAGTGGAAGGCCGTGATGGGGGACTCGTACCAGTGCAAGCTCTGCCGTTACAACACCCAGCTCAAGGCCAACTTCCAGCTGCACTGCAAGACGGACAAGCATGTGCAGAAGTACCAGCTGGTGGCCCACATCAAGGAGGGTGGCAAAGCCAATGAGTGGCGGCTCAAGTGCGTGGCCATCGGCAACCCTGTCCACCTCAAGTGCAATGCCTGTGACTACTACACCAACAGCTTGGAGAAGCTGCGGCTGCACACGGTCAACTCCAGGCACGAGGCCAGCCTGAAGTTGTACAAGGTAAGTGATGGGGGAGGACTGGAGAGGATGTCTAGGTTACAGGAGGATGACCTGGGGTTGGAAGGGGAATTGGCATGCACTCGTTTGTGAAGCTGAATCGTGGTGATGGCGTTCAACGCATAACTTCAGGTTCTCCTTCTGGGGTGCCCCATTTTGGGGGCCTGGTTTTATTTAGAGCAGCCTGATCCTGCCACGCTGTCCCCCTTACCCCTTGACTGTGTCTACAGCCACCTTCTGTTTTCTTAACAGCCACTATTTCTCTCGTTCTGGTGTTTGTGTACATTCGTGCAATGTTTTCCCTCTCTCTTTACCCTTTCTGCTCTCCTTTACCATCTCTTTATTTCTTTTTAAATTCTTTCTCCTCTCTCCTTAGTGCCCCTGGGGTGGTTCATTCAGGCATTCATTCAACAGATAGCTATTATGCTCCTGATGTATATCCCAGCTACTATTGTGGCCATGTGGCTCTGCCATCACACAAAATAGACCACAAAATAGACAAAAAAAAAAAATCCCTGCCCTCATAGAGCTTTTGTTCTTGTGGTGGGAGATGGATGCTAAACACAATGAACAAATCATGTAGTAGGCCAGAAGATGGTAAACGTTGTGGGGAAAAATGGGTCCAGGAAGAGGGGCTTCCTTGGCTCTTCATTTTTCCTTCGCTTCCTGTGTTCTGTGTCCCCTTTCTCTTCTCCACTTTTCCTCTCTTGTTCTGGGCTTCTCCTTCTGTCTCCTTCTCTTCTCCCTCTGTCTTTTCAACTCCTCCTTCCTTTCTATTCCTTCTTTCTAATCCACCAGTCGTTCTCCCAACTCTGTAGACAGTAACGGAGGAGGAGGTGCCCTGGATACTGTAAATAGTCCTTTCACTTGCATGGCAGAATTGCTCCAGACGTTTCTATTGATTTTCACTGGACTTAAAGCCTCACCTTTTTCTCTAATCATCCCATAATGGCTTTAGTATGAACAATCAGGTAAAAATCACCATAAATCTACGCAGCCTCATTCAATGTACCTTCCCCTCCCTGGCGCTCTCTTCCCGTTTTCCTCATTTGAGGCTGTCTCTCCTCTCTCCTTTCACACTGTCTCTTGCGTCTTTGGGCCACTGAGTGTTTCGTTTCTGCCAGTCATGAACCAGTTTCATTTCCTTTCTACTCATCCGTGATTGCAAATGGAGATTCCAGAGAGGGAGGACTTCTGATTCTTTCCCCAGATTGGCTTCTGCCCAGCTTGATAACTGTAATTCATTTTACAATTGATCATTCTCAGGATGGCGGGAAGCCTGTGTATTGGATGTAACATGGATGTGCAGCTGTTTAAGGGAAAGGAGAAGAAAGCAGGAATGAGGTAGTGGGAACTGCCTGCGAACTCCAGCTCTGGGTGGGCTGGAGGGGTACAGTGAAGGAGGCCTGGTCCTCACGTGGCCACCCCCACTTAGCTCAAGTGAGCAAGGACCTCCGTGGATTGGGCTCAGGTTGGGGCCCCCATGGAAAGAAAAGGCTTTTTGTGGTCACTTTAAACTGCAGCTCTTAGCTCGCCACAGGATGGGGCTGATATGGTCAAGAGCACCTGGTGGAAAGCCAGTGGGAAAACAGGATTTCTAAAGGAACCAACTGAGTAATGTGGCACAGAGGACTCTACTTGGCCACTGATGGTGGAGCGCGGCTTTGGTGGAGGTAGTCTGGAGGTGGCGTGAGGTCTGCCTCTTCATTCTGAGGAAAAAGGGCCTTTTAGATGATAAATTGGGAGTGCTGGTGATGAGCTCTGCGTTGCCTCCTCCGTGTGGCCGGAGTCTTGAATAAGAGGACACCAGGTGTGCGTTTGGCTTGGCTTCTGAAGGGCCTGGAACTTGGAGGATTCCCTGAGAAGATCCCTTTTTGGCGCCCAGGCCAGTCCACAGGGCACACCTGGAGTCAGGTTGGGGGGACCTCCTGGGTAGCTGTGAGGGGAGCAGTTAGTATGTGTGCTTCTGAACTGCTAGCTTGGGCCACTCACCCTTCTAGCCCTTAATTTTCTTGTCAGTTAAAAAAAAAAAAAAGATGGGAAAAGTTAGAAGCATCCTAAGAGTTGGGTTATGGGGTAGAATGTGGGATCCAGTGCCTGAAGGAGAACTGCTGAAATAGCAGGTTTGACTGGCAAGTCCCCGGGGTGATGAGGACCCCCAGACTTCAGGGGAGAATTCCTTGCTTCAGAAGCCCAAGGTCATTAGCTTGGTCTCCTTAGCCCTGCCTAACGAATGTCCCTCTACTTGTGGTGGCTCTGCAGCAGGGGGTGGGAGCTCTCCCATCCATGCCTGGTGGCATGGAGACAGCAGGGCCATGCCCATGGTGGCCTTGAGCCTTTGTGTCCCTCCCTGTGACTTAGATAAACTGCCCCTGCCCCTGAGGGGGCTCTCTCTCCAACGATTTGGGGTGGGACTTGGAGGTGGCTTGAGAATCCATTTTTCTCTAGGCCCTGGTGTGGCCTGTAGTAAATGGAGATTGATTGCATGTTATTTTTCCTCTTGCTAATGTAATCCATTAGCTCGGCACATGCATAATCAGTTTAGAGCACAGTTAACTGGATGTAATCGAGTTCTTTACTGTCTGCTAGAGAACCCCGCTCCAGATGCTGCTGACCCTTCTCACACACAGCTTCCCTGCCAGGCCCCTGCCCCACGCCCCACCCCCATTCCAGCTCCCTTGTAAGTGATTCACTACAGGTTACTAGCTGGACTCCCCAAAGTTGCTTTCACTTCTGCCGCACCTGCTGGAGCGGCCTAGCCGCGTTTGGCTTCACAATGGGCTTCCCATCCCTCTCTTTCAACTGAGCCTTCCCCTGCCTTTTCTTTCTTTGTCATGTTGGAGGAGATGGAGTGGCAGTCTCAGGAGATAGAGTGGTGCAGCTTTCTGTTTTGTCATCAGACTTCACATGGGTCCGGAGTAAATTCTCTTAATGTCATCAACACTGGGATATACATCGCTGCATCAGGACTGAACTTCCCTGAAAGTGTGAGCTCACTTCCAGTCTGAACACGAGAGAGCTGGGCTGAGCTACACAACCCTGGTGCTGTTGTCTCAGTTGCCTGGAATTGTCTAGCTTTGATTATTGTGTGATAGAACTTCTTTTTTTTTTTTTTTTTTTTTTTTTTTTAAGGAGATACCAGGGAATGAACCCAGGACCTCGTATATGGGAAGCAGGCACTCAACCACTGAGCTACACCCGCTCCCTGCAATTTTTAAATCATGATTAATTGTCAATTGTCAGTGTGTTCTTCCTTCCCAGCCCTCGGAAGTAGAATGGAGTGGGGGAAATCTGGGAGCCCAAGGCATTTGATGAAAGCTCTGTTCTCTTCTCTGCATCCCAGGTTACTTCTGCAAAGGGCTCAGGATTGAATTCTTTGGGTATGGTTTTTTTTTTCCGGTGATTGTGTTTTGCTTTTTAAATAGTGGCTGCTGTGGTCCAGCCATGAGTAGCCGTATGCTTTGTGTTCGTATGTCCTGCCATTACTGGGTACTCTGATTGCTTGTCTCAGCAGAAAGGACAGCGGCTCCAGTGGAGCTTAGAGGCTGAGCTTTTGCTTTCTGTTCTTAGTGATGCATCTGAGCCAGGTTGGAAGTGTGTTGTGGAAAAGGTACTTGTCTCCCTTCAGGGCTGAGCTCCAGGACCTCTTTCTGTTTTCCTGTATAAATAATGGGACTCCTCATTTGGAGCCCTGCACTCTGGCCCCATACCCCTCGCCCCAAGATGTAGGGTGTTCTTACTTGTTAGGGGAGAAGGCAGTACTAACAAATCCAAGGATGCCTGCCATCTGCTCTTCTCCATGGCTTGGCTCAATTCTGAGGCCAGAATATACAGGCTCAGCGCTAGTGCCAGCTCTTCTGCATTTATCTGGACTTCCCTGTTATAGGGTGTGAAATTCGTGGTGTTTTCTGTTGGGGGAGGAGGGATGCAGAAAGGGCCACTGGAAATCGGGGCACACCTGCCAACTATTAGCATCTGCTTTTCACTTTGATGTTTTTCTTCACCTGAGAGTCATTGAATGGAAAGCCATCAACTTTAACAGATAGATTAAGAGCCCACCAGAATCTATTACTCAAACAGTTCCCAGCTGAAGTGCCTTTGATTGGGCCAAGACCAAAGGTTTCATATTAATCTTAAATTATACACAAAGAAGGTTGTCCCCCTGAGTGTTGGGTCTGGGCCACATATGAACTGCCTTGGGCCAGCTGGGCAAATAGGTGATGAGAAGGCGTTGTCTAAGTCACCTCTGCCATGCTTAAAGTAGGAAGTACCAGTTTATTCAAAGCAAAACAGAAGCACCTAAATTCTCTACACAGTGGATTTTTTTACTCTTGCCGTCCAATTAGGATTATGCAGTGGGGACGAGTATAAGAAACCCTCCATCAAACTCTGCATTACTTTAGAATCCGTCTTCTTGGTTCTTTCCGTGACACGTAGGGAACTCATGGAGGTCTGGTCTCCCCACAGGGCCAGAGAATGGTGATGGGCAGATCAGAGAAGTTAGGCAAAGATTTGATTTGAGATCTGCACCCTTCCTGCTACTTTATGAGTGCTCCTGGGAGAGGGGGTCTTGGGAAGACAGCTGCTTGCTTTATGACAATAGGTGGTCCCTGGCTGCCTTTGTTGTTCTCTGAAGGCAGAAAATATAACTCTGCTTGCAAGTCTTCTGTCCCCTGCCCTCCTTGTTCTCTCCACCCTGGGGTGGCTTGGTGTTTGAAGCACTGGTTCACATGTCATCTGGTTTACATTTTGATTCAGGAACCAGTTTCCTCAAGCCTTGTTTTCTCATTAGGCAGATTAAAAAAAAAATTTTTTTTTTAAGTGCATACTTCTACCTTCTTCTCCCCCTACCTTGTACATTCATCCAAAATATGAAAGGAGGAGAGTGCTTTCCTGTTGTTGATTTAGAAGGTGTGAAAGGCCAGATGTTTGGGTAAATATTAGCACATTTAGCCCATGTGCCCACATTTTCCTGGAGCGGCTGGAGGTTTGAAGCTCATTTTCCACAAGTTGATGGCTGGGGGCTCCTGGGATGTGGGGTCCCTGGTCCTGGGCCCAGACCTTGCATGTGGGCTCGGGGGCCCCTGCCTGAGATGCCCACGTGGGTCCTGGAAGTCCCTCTGGCCACCAGCTCACTTCAAGGGGACTCTCGGAGGTCACAAGAGCAAATCTGTTTTGAGGGGAGGGCTCATGCCGGGACCAAGCTCGCCCGTCACCTCTGACTGGAACGTACGGCCGACATATCACCAGCAGTGTGGGGTGTGAAGTGTTGGCCCCTCACTACGCAGCAGCTTCCCTTGTCCCCCTCTCCCTCTAGACCTGACCACGGAATCTCCCAAACATGTATGATTTCACACAACACACACACTCAGCTGATTGGCATTAGGCTCGGGCTTTGTCAAGATCACTCTGGTTGTGGTTTTGGACACACACGTCAAATAGGTAGCGTCATTGTGACCGTTTGTCTCCATGCTTTAGACACTACACAATGGAATTAAAATCTTATTAGATGTTCCTGTGTTTAAACGATTCCCATACCAAGCATGCCACCTGTTGAAAACCAGGTTTACAGACATTAACCATAGCATTTTTATTTTCTCTTTTTTTTCTAAATTCTTTTAGTATTTTTACTTCCTTGTTTTCCATCCTAAATCCTTTTGTTTTGTAGATGGTAATGAACTGATTAGATCCTTTTGAAACGGGTTCACGGAACCCCAGCGGGTCCACGGAAGGATTTCACGGGGCCCGTGAGCTTGAATTAAAAAAAGTCAGCTTATTATCTTTATTTTCTCTGACTGCCAGCTGAAATCTAGCATTCCCTTCACTTATGAATGTATGCAATAATAAATTATAGTAGTATTCATTTCACCTAACTGGTAAAGGAGTCCGTGGAACAAAAAAGGTTAAGAACCCCTGTTTTAGAATATTATTCTATTTATAATTATTTCTTGCCAGGTTAGCATTCTATGTTTACTTCATGTGTAAGCTAATAAAAAATGCAGAATTCTTATTTTTTTATGGTAAAAGTAATGTGAGTAATGTATGTTTACAGTAGAAACATTTGAGAAATCCAGGGAAGTTTAAGAGAAAATAAATATCAGCCTACCACAGAGCGAAATATTATTTCCTTCTTTTTGCGTTTAACATAGGCATTTTACAAAAGTGGAATGATGTGTTTATACAGTTTTATGCCTGTGCCCTTGCTCATACCTTTAAGCATTTTCATCAGTTTTTCAAGTGTAAGTCCTTTTCCTGTCCTCTGACTTTGACTAAAGCAACCGCTGTTAGTTTTAGTTTATGTTCTTTTGGGCTTTATTTCTATGCTTATACAGCTAGAAATATATGTGTATATGTGTGTGTACACAGCTATTCATCACTTCATATAGACACATGCTCTGCCTTCAGCTTGCCCTTTTCTTACAGCTGTTTATCATTGGAATCATTTCCTCTTAGCGCATATAGACTGTTTTACTCTTTTTTATGACTACTTAGTGTTCCATGAAGAGAATATACCATAATTTATTAACGAGTCCCTTTTTTTTTTTTTAAGATTTATTTATTTATGCCCCACCCCTCCTTGTTGTTTTGTGCTCGTTGTCTGCTCTCTGTGTCCATTTGCCATGTGCTCTCTCTGTCTGCTCGTCTTCTCTTCTCGTTTTCTCTTTAGGAGGCACCGGAACCGATCCTGGGGCCTCCGATGTGGGAGAGAGGCACTCAATCGCTTGCGCCACCTTAGCTCCCTGGTTCGTTGAGTCTCTCTTTGTCTCTCCTCTTTGTCTCTTTTTGTTGCACCAGTTCTCCGCACAGGCCAGCTCGCTTTGACCAGGAGGCTCCAGGAAACAAACCTGAGACCTCCCATAGGGTAGACGGGAGCCCAATCACTTGAGCCACCTCCGCTTCCCATGAGTCCCTTTTTGATGTACATTTAGGTTGTTTGCAATGTTTTGATATTACAGACAATGATGTAGGGAATAGATGTGTACATATATCTTTATACTTGTTCCTAGAGGTGGCTGGGTCCCGGGGTATGTGCTTGCAAAATGTTGATAGGGACAGTGCTTTCTACTGGCCCTTTGTTTCATTCCCTCAACATTCGGTGGTGCTCAGTCAGGCCCCCACACAGTGGTCCCACACAAGTGTTATTTTTTCTTTTCCTCAGTCTTATTGAGGGGTCTCTTTAATTATTAGATAGGTTAAGAATCTTTGGGTGTAATTATTGGCTCTTTGTATTTTGTCAGGGGCTCTTCTCTTTACTGCCCATGCGTTATTTGTCTCACTGTGTTCCTCCTTCTGATGGATTTGCCAGAGCTCTTGGTTTACCAGGCCAGCAATCCTTTATGTGCTCTGCCTTTTGCAGTAGTTTCTCCCAGTCCATTGCTCATCTCCAACTTCACTCATCGTGCATTTTGACATGTAACTTTTCACTTGTGTAGTGTCCAGTCTGTCAATATTTTCCTTTATGCCTTTCCTTTTTTCTTTTCCCAGGGAAACATGCTTTTGTCCAAGCCAATAAAATGATAAAAATAGTAACTAACAACTATGTAGCATTTATTACAAGCCAGGTGCTCTTCTACCTGCTTTACATATAGTAACTAATTTAATCTTTATTAAGCCTCTTTTCAAATGGGGAACCGAGGCACAGAGAGGTTAGAGGTCATAATCTGGAGAGTGTTGGAGTCAATATTTAAACCTAGGCAGCTTGGCCCTATGTCACCCATATTTTCTTCAGTGCTTTCAAATTGGATGGTTAATTGTCCCTCATTTCCTAACTGCTGTGAAAAGCCATGCTTATCATCCCTTGTCCTTTAAATTTTATAGAGGATCTCGTGAACACACAGTAAATTTAGGTCAGTCGGAACTTCTTTACTGAGTAGTGTTTGTCAAAAGCACTGGGGAGCAAGAAGAGGGAACAAAAAAGACACAGTTCTCTTCTCAAGGCATTTGAAGTCTCGTCGGTGAAGTTTCTTCCCCTCACATTTTCCTGTTCCTCTTCAGCATATTTATCAGAGTGAAACTTCTGGGATCAATTGCCTTTATTAAACTCACTGAGATGAGGGAGTTTCTATGAAAGGTGTGAGGGTTTGGAAGAGTTCTTTACTGTTTCTTAATGTAGACTGTGACTTTCCCCATTTATTTTGAAAAAAGAGTGGGGAACAAATTCTGAAAGTCACCAAAGTTCCTTTTTCTGAAGAAATTGTTATTCAGATAGCATGTCGTTATCATGACTGTATCTGCGTATCTACATTACCACTGTCTTTTGGTACTTGTCTTTGGGTCTCCTTTTGGGTTCTAAAGAAGGCATGCCACAGCCCCTGATTTGGATCCCTTACTCCTCAGCCCAGTTTCATAAAATCTAATAACTATCGGTTTGTTAAAATTCTCAAAAGCCCCCCAAATCCTCAGGCTAAAAACTCTAGACCTTCTTGTGGGAGAAGAATCTCACTTGCAGTGTACCGTCCCCCTAGAGGAATAAGTAACACTTGTGGAATTCTTTGCATGAATGACACCTGCTGTCTTAGGGGTGGTCTGTAAGCCTTAGAAGAATTTAGCTGGGGCTGTTTCATTGCCTCTGCATTCCAGAAGAACTCCTTGTGTTACAGTTGTTCTAGGTGAACCCAGTCTGGCAGGAAAGCTGTGCCATAGAATGGGGCAAAGGCATGAACTCCATTTGATGCCTTTCAGCTCACTGAGGACTTAGCTTGAAAGGCCAAATCGAATTTGAATATATCTAGTTCCAACAGGTGTTTCTGTTTGTTTGTTTTGAAAGGGAAATTGTAAGGGGACAATTAAGCATTGTCAGGAATGTTGACAGGACAAGGCAAGAGTTTTTAAATAATTACATAATACATCCGAACCATATTCTTCATTCTGTTTTAAACATAACTTGAAACTATAAATAGTATTTAAGTGTAGAGTGGGAAGGACTGTTCCTATGAAAATCCATCTTGGTAATATTGAGTAATTTTATACTTTAATATTTAATAAAACTAGATTTTCAGCACTTTTTTAAAAAACAACCAGGATGTACGATGAAAATTAAAGATTTTTTAATGACAGAAAATCTGTCGCTCACAGAAATGATGGAGATTATTGAAACCATTGATATTGGGGCGGAGATGCTTGAGGAGCAGTCAAAATGTGGCAGTGGAGACTTTCGGATAGGATTGCCACATTAAGCAAATGAATATATGAAATAAAAACATTTATCTGTCGTTCATCTGAAATTCACATTTAACTGGGCATATTTTTTTCTGGCAACCCTACACCTCTGGATGGTGAAGTAATTCTTTCATAGCAACCTGCCGAAAGGCCCCACAGGAGTATAGAGAGATAAGTGGCTTCCTTGTTTGTAAAACCTCTTTTGTTCAGCGTCTCCCAACAAAAGAAGAAAATTACAAATGCCTCTAATGATGATTTCCAATTTTTGTTATTTATAGAAAACTGTCCTATCAGATTTTCACATTAAATAAAATGCTTTTCCTATAATGGAATCTGAGATTTTTTCTTCTGGAGCTGTTTGTTCAAATTCACTTTTCCATAATTTTTCCATTATTTTCTTTTATTGAAAAGCTTTTGTGGACATCAGAATCCGCAGTTCAGGTTTGCAGGTTCCTCACCCATGGGCTAGCTGAGCCTCTTTCCGCAGTTGCTTATGTGTAGGCATTCAGATTGCCGTGCCGAGCAGTGGGGCTTGTACACTGAAGACCCCTAGAGCCTGGGGTATATAGGACACTAATCGGAAAAGCAGAAAGCAGATTTGAATTGGGACCAATCATCAGGAACCTTCTCTAGGGTGTTCATCCTCATCCTATAAAAGGCAAACTGGTTAGAAGGTGAGAAATGTTTATCTACTGCTCGTGTTTGATGTGTAACCTGTTAATTAGCAGGGCAGGTTCCCAGACCCAGGATGAGGGCCCCCAAAGTGTACCTGGTCTCTTAGGTCAACAGACTGAGCAGCATTTCATTTGCCGGCGGCCTGGGCATGGGGATTGCTGGAGGAATTGCTCATCCTTTCGCTGCCCCTTTTGTATTTGTGTTCTGGCTCTTGGGCCACCGGCTCCTTCTTGTGGATTGCCATTTCTTTGTGACCACTTCTCAGCCGACCTCTGTGGGCTTTCCTGGGAGACAACTGTCATCCCACATAGTCCTTGTCATCATATCCCGCAGAACAAGGCCTAACACTGGGCCAGGGAAGATGATTTCCACTCGTCCTGTTGGCTCAGACCCCAGAGGGCCGGACCACGGATTTCCCAGACCACTCCCCTGTGTGATCCATGGGAGACAAAGAGAAAGAGAATTCTTCCTCTGAGTCAGCAGCATTTCTTTTTTTTAGGCACCGGGCCCAGGGAAGCAGGTGCTTAACCACTGAGCCACATCGGCTCCCCCGAGTTGGTTTTTTAGTTTTTGTGCTTGTTGTTTGTTTTTTGTTTTTAGGAGACACAGGAGACCAAAATGGGACCTCCCATGTGGGAAGCAGGCGCTCGACCGCTGGAGCCACATCTGCTCCCCGAGAGCATTTCTTGAGTGCCAATTTTGTACAGAGCCCTGGAGTAGGATTTTGTGTTGACGCAGGCCCGTGATTCTGTAACCTGTTATTTAAAAGTCTCTTTTGTTTAGGGAACTGTTTGTTAGTGGCATGTACTGGGAGTATGTTTCACCTCCAATTTCCACTTTCTGTACTGTGGATTCCCAGTCCCTGCATGTTTTTTTTTTTTTTTTTTTTTTTTGCTTGCTTCCTGCGTTTCTCTTTTTTGAGAAATTTTGTTCTAAGCATGCCATTTGGCCAACCAGGGGAAGACGAGTATATAATCAAGTATGGGTCTGAATTAGGAGATCATTATTTTTCTAAAAGCTTGGAGCAAACAAGACCTAACTGTGGGACTGGAAATTATTTTCTGGTACACCTTTCCTTCCCTTTTACCTTCCTCCAGCCAAAAGTTTTTATCCTGTTTGAAAAGCCCCAAAGTCATTCAAGATTCCACACCTTCTCATTTGCCAAAGGAGCACAGGTACCATCAAGCAGAGGGTTGGTTGCACAATCTTGGTGCACACTTACAGGTTTTGCTCACTTCATTTTAGGTAGATGGACAGATAGGTAGGTAGATAGATAGCTTGACAGATAGATGGGCCTTGGGAGTCAGAATATTGGAGTTTGGTATTTGCTCCCAGGACACCATGACCCTTTGAAGGGGCTTGAAAGGGAGCATATGTCACTGCCATGGCCCCGTAGATAAGATGTCCTTTCTCCTGAAGATCAAGAAAAGGTCTGACTTTGTTTATGGCAGAGATCGTCCTAGCGGAATCTGTCTGCCTAAGTTTAGAACTTGTCTGGTAGATTTATAATAGGGTTCATTTGAATGCTTCGTGTTCCAGACTCTGTGAATTATTGGCTGTAATGGGCCCAGGAAGCTTCTCTGAACAGCGTCAAATGTTTTTTTCTTAACCTCCATTTAAGGCATTCTGTGCTCTGTGTGTATGTGTGAGATAGAGGAAACCCCCTTTCCCCCACAGGGCCTCTTCCAGCCAAGGAGTTCCTTGCTCCAAGATGGTTTTCAGTGTCATCTTCCCAAATCTGCTGTGCCTTCCCCTCTACCACTACCCACTTCTTTTTCTAAAATAATTAAAGAGAGAAAGTTGGGGGAGCATTCCTAGGCTTTTTTAGTGATTTCCTCACTGTCCTAGATATTAGGCAGCAAGTGTGACGCTTAGCCAGCTGTGGTTTAAGAAGCATCGTGGGGAATGATTGGGCCAGAGACATCTGCCTGTATCTGCTCGTTCACTTTCTGTCTCTTGGATTATGCATGCTCTGACCATTTTTGTCTCTTTTCTTGCCCTGCCTGGGTTTCCATTAATGATGTTGACAGCTGCCAGTGTAGGAAGACCCTCACAGCTTTTCCAGGGCCGAGACTTCCGCCCTTTGTCCATTCTCGTCATGTATAACTTTGAAACTTTGAATCTATACCCTGCTCTCTCCATCTCCATTATCTGGCTGTGATAATCAGCAAGTCTGAGCCACTGGTGCTTAGAGTTTATCCAGTGTACAGACTCAGGCATCTGCAGGTTTGTTCTGAGGTGCCGAGCCCCTGAATCATCCCGCTGGGAGCGACTTTCCTCTCTGAGTTCTAGCCCCCTAAACGCCCCCTCTCCTCCTCCCTGCCTCCCACAAACACGGACACTTTTCTTCTCTGTGTGGTCTGCCCTGCAGTCCTCTTGGAGCATGGCATGTGGAACAAAATCTCACCTGGGAAAGTTTCAGACAGAAGCGACAAAGCCCAACTCCACCGAGAGGAGGCTAATTACACAGCTAATTAATCCAGCAGATGTCACTTTAAGGGCTTGTTTCTTCGTGATTTGGCTGCACACATTCCACGTAACTGAGCTAGGCGTCGGGGCTGTTGGAAGTGCCTTGTTCATCAGGCTTTAGGCAGCAGCATGTTTCCTGTCTCTCCTCTAAGCTGTGGTGACACAGCCCTCGTTTTCCAGCAGCGGCCTCCAGCTCTTGCGGCCACAGACCGCGTCCTTGTCCTGAATCCTGCCACGCCTCCCCGGGCATTGAGCACGTCTCTGTAACGTGTGTTAGTTTGTTTCCCCGAGCTGTTTGTAAACGCTTGACAATCTGGCTGCCTTAAACCTTGTGGGTCTCTCTCAAGAGTCCAGCACAAGACAAGACAAGCCAGATGCTCAGGAAATGATTGCAAACTTCTTTCCCCTCGCTTTCTGTTCTTTACTGAAGGCAAGTTTGTTTGAAAGGAAGGTAGCAGAGGGAATGTTGGAAAGAGGCCCTTTAGATGCCAAATGGTTATAGCGTATAGATCAGTGACTTGACTAGTAAAATCCAGCAACTCAAGCACAGGCCACAAAAGCATTCTTAGAGGTACAGGAGCAGAGTCAGGAAGCAGGAAGGAGGTGGTGTTTTCTTTCCTTCCCCTTGAAGTGGTGGACACAAAATAGAATAGAAAGATACTGTTTTCTGTAGGTGGCTGGGGCAGCTGTAGGTGTAGATGGCAGCTGTTGACCTGAAGCTGGCAGCCTGTGCTAGCAGAAGTTGACCTGTTCTTGGTGGGGGCAGTGGTGCCCTTTCAAGGCCACATGGACTCAGTTCTCTTTGCCCTCAGTTGCACCCACCCTGGGAGTGAACCCACCATGCATCCCCACCCCCCACACACCCATTTTGTTGTGGATGTGACAGGTCCGGCGGCCGTGCTCTACTCCCCATGACCTGTCAGTAGCCCTGCTGGGGTTCACGCCTCCTCCTTCAACCACCCCTCTCTCTTGGCTTCTTTTTCCAGACCCTCTCTGGTCCCTTTTTCTCATCTCCTTGCTGGCTTCTCTCCCATTGATTAACTGCAAATGTTAGCACCCCGAGAGCTTGGCCCAGGTCCCCTTCTTTCTATCTGTAAGTCTCCCTGAGTGGCTCATTTAGTCCAACAGTTTTAAACCCCATCTACCTTCTGATCACACTTAAATCTATATATCACTACCCCTGCCTACTCCCTGTGTCAAACTCCCTACTCGACATTTCCATTCCTCAGACTTAACATGGCCTAGACAGAACTCTTGATGACTATAACCGCTGAGCCTCTTTCTACTTTAGGCTCCCCCATTGCAGTCAGGGCCACCTCCAGTCTATCCTTTGCTCAAACCAGAAGGCTACGAATGATCCACAGCCCTCTCTTTCTTTCACCTCTCTATAGCCCAGCCATCAACGCGTTCTGTATGCTCTACCTTCACAGTTCATTCCCACCACTCTTCTGTGCAAGCACCCATGGTCTCTCACGGTCTTGGTGTCTCCCTGCTTCTACTCTGGCCCCTTAAAATCTACTCTCTACACTGTAATTTTAGGAAGGTGAACATCAGGTCATATGATTGCCCTGCAAAGACCCTCCTATAGCTTTCCATCCCACTTAAAATCCAGAATTTTTACCATGGCTTATAAATGCCTCCATCATCTGGACTCTTACTGGGCCAACCTCATCTTGTAATATCACCTTCTTTGCCCACCACACCTCAGTCACACTCGCCTTTGGACTGTTCCTTCAGTGTGCCAAGTGTGTGCCTGCCACAGCGCCTTTACACCTGTTCTCACTGCCTAGAATGTGTTTCCCTGACCTTGACATTCAGATTCATGAAATGCCTGGTCCTCAGAACAGCTTTCTCTGACCACTCACTCTCAATTAGCTACATGTATGTTACTTGCTCTCACCTCACCCATGTTTACTTCCCTGCATCATGTTTATTATCTGTCTTTTGTGTTTGTTCATTTATTATTTTGCCTCCCAAGAGAGCCAGGACTGGACCTCAGTTGCCTTTTTGGTGCCTGTGTCCTTAGCGATTAGAACAATGTTCGACACCAGTTCCATAAATAATTTTTGAATGACAAGTGTACCAGCAGAATGTGCCCTACCCTAGAATCTGGCATAACAACCCCCTCTGAACACTTGGCTTTTCATCACTTAGAGTCCAAAAGCACATGCTGGGGTCACCCGGATGTCCTGTGTGGACCAGGGGACTCTAGAGCTGTCTGCAGCAGCGCCACTTACCATCACATTTACCTGGAGTTGTTCCTGTGTTGACCTGCTGGGAAACAACCCTGGCAAGATCGCGCAGCTTGTGTCAAAACATTTTGAAGATTCCCACATGCGACTGGCCTTGGGTCTGTATCTCGAATCCTGCAGATGGCTCTCATACAGACTGATGCGGTGGTGGAAAAATTAGTGGCACCTTACCCCTTTTACTTGGTATTAGAGTCCAATTTTACTGAACTGTTTTTTCTCGCCTCTTTTCAGTCATAAGATCCTTAATAGCAGGAAGTGATTATTCTCATCCAACTTTGTATTCTTCTCAGTGTCTGCAAGTGTTAGGTAGACATTCAGTGAATGTAACTTGCAGACTTGGTACCCTAAGACGGAATCTTCTAGGTAGGAACTTAAAGATTAGATTTAGACCCCCGCCAAAGCCTACTCTGTTTCCTAGGATTTTCCTCTGCTCTGCTCTGTTCACTCCCTCTTTTTCTGAGCAAGTGTCTGCATCTAAGTGATGCTAATTAGTGCTAGATCTGGCTGTTCCCCCCGAGAACCATGTTCCTCGTAGTGGAACATTCCCATAAGAAAGGAACTCCAAGCTGCTGCTTGCTTCCTGCCACACGACTTTCAGCATCTTCTATGAGCAGGGTAATGAGCTAGCTCTTTTAGGGCTCTGGCTTTTAAACTTTGTTGATCCAAAAGAAAATACATTTTATGTTGGTGACCCAGTACATACCTGTAGCTAGATAATTTGTATATATAGTATTTATCCTTACTACACTGTGCTACATTCTGATTCTTTCTATTCTATCCTATTGTATCTTGTTAAATTTTTTATTTGTATTTTTAAATTTATTTTTTTTAAAGATTTATTTACACACACACACACACACACACACAGTGTTTTGCACTCGCTGTCTGCTCTTTGTGTGTTCTTCTGTGTCTGCTTGTCTTCTCTTTAGGTGGCACCGGGAACCGATCCTGGGACCTTCTGGAGTGGGAGAGAGGCGCTCAATCTCTTGTGCCACTTCAGCTCCCTGGTCTGCTGCGTCTCTTATTGTCTCTCCTCTGTGTCTTGTTTTTGTTGCTTCATCTTGCTGCACCAACTCTCTGTGTGGGCCAGTTTGCCTTTCACCAGGAGGCCCCAGAGAACAAACTCTGGACCTCCTATATGGTAGACAAGAGCCCAATCGCTTGAGCCACATCTGTTTCCCTGTTTGTATTTTTGCAAATGCTGGTTGATCCCCTGCATTGATCTCTTGATGCACTACTGCAGGGACTCTCAATCTGGGGAGATTTTTAAAAATGCATCTGCCTGGCTCTGACACCCCAGGCATTCATTCTGCTTTTGTTTTCTGTGGGATTCTATAGTGCAGCCCAGGTTAAGAACCACTTGCACTGACGGGTCATGAGCTAAAATTTGAAAACCACCTCAATATGGGATACAGAGAAGAGTTGTTATTTTAGTAAGAGCAGTCAATTATGTGTATCAGTGTTATCCAAGCCTGTAGAAAGAGGGAGCATCCCTCTTTCTACATCCAGTTGGTTAGAGCAGGAAAGACCTCATGGAAGAGGAGAAAGCTGGTGTTTGGGCAAGATTTGAAGGAGGGAGTCATCACTTAGAAGGGCGAGCTGGGCAGGGGACAAGGTAGATCCATCCTTTGACTGAAGGAACCTGAGGCCATTGCTAAAGTCATTCCAATAACAGAATTTCCTTTCGTATACTTATGGTTACTATAACTTTTAAAAGAAAATCAGTTATGAGCTTAACATTTTGTACTAATAATATATTTGCTAGTAGGGAGGTCTAATTAAATATTCTGTTAAAATAATAAAAATACAAAAAAACCCCACTGGTAAACAAATATTGAACTCTAGTTAATGCCATGCAGGTTGAAGTATTTGGAGGTAGAGTGCACTGATATCGCCAGTTTGCTTTAGAATGCATCAAAAATATAAGATGCATTGATACACGGACACAGGACTGGATAGATGGACAGGAAAGTATTAATTTTAGCATGTGGATATTGGAAACATAGGTGTGTTTCCCATGATTCTTTCACCTCTTTTCTATGGTCAGAAAATTTCATAATACAATGTGAGAGAAAAATACCCAATTGTAATGGTCAGGTGGGCTTTTCCCTCTGAACTCCACCGTGGAGAAGCCACCTGTTTGGGGTGAGGTATTTCCTTCACCACCGTCTTTCCCTCCACTTTCCCACTCCATTGAGAGTAATGTTGGTTTTCTGTTGTGTTTCTGAAGACAGGGCATAGATGGGTTATTTCTGGTTTTGCAGGCAAATGCGTATGTTCCACTGGAGTTACAAAGACCTATTGAAACCTCTCAATCAACTCCCATAATAGGCAGCGGAAGTCCAACGGGCTCTTGGTCATTCCAGAAGTATTTGGATGCCCACTCGATGCCAAGCACTTGTATGAGGGGTGCCTCCTAGAAGACTTGGAGATAGGAAGCCCAATTGCCTTAAGAGCTCTTGGGGTTTTAAAGAGAGACAAATTCCCTATGTAAGGCTGCCTGGGTTTGAATCCCAGCTCTTGCACAGAGTTGTAGCTTTGAACATGTTATTTAATTCCTCCCTGTTCTTCATCTGTAAAGTGGGCTAATGAAACTACCTGCCTGATAGGGCTGTTGAGTGAATTAGATGAGATAATACATGGAATGTGCCTAAAACGATAGTCCACATATAGCCCCAAAAGTGTTATTTTTGACGAATACCTTTTATCTGTATTTGATTTTCCAGTTTGGTTTAGCCTACGTAATTGAAGTCATTTTACAATTTGGTTTTTATTAGCTTTTGAACTTGACATTTTTGGTTTGGAGGACTGAAAGGCTGTTTTTTTGTTTTGTTTTGTTTTTTGTTTTGCTTTTTGTTGTTGTGTGTCTATTCGTGTGTGTGTGTATGAAGGGGAAAGCACTTACTTTAAGAGAAGTGTGGTTACTGTTTAGTGAAATGACTTTGGGCAAGGAATTTAAATTGGCCCCATCTGAAGAATGATGGACTTTGACAGGTTGCTTGGTCCCTTGCAGTTCTTAAAACGCTTTTTTTTTTTTTAAAGGGATACTTCAGTTTCTTCTCCTAAGTGATGGGATGAGAAATGACCCAGTGAAGTATTTTTGAAAGCTAGAATGTTGGAAAATATTCCAACTCTGATTTTCTTTTTGCTACCACTTTCTCAGCCCCTTCTTTGAGAATCACCCAAGTTGGTCTGCAGCAGAGGGAGAAATAAGGAGTGAAGTTACTGACATAATTTTTCAATATAGTCCTGCATAACTGGGGGATTCAGTATTTGATTCTTTTTAAAGAACAGTACTTCCCTGCAACCACCAACACATCCGTTTTTCCTTTATGTGACCAAAATAAAATGCAAATGGCATAGAGTACACAGCATACTTAGAGAGAACTATATTATATTTTTTCCTTCCTTTATACATGTGTATATGGTTTCCTTATGGAAGCTAATGCATATTCATTCTAAACACATCCAAACACACACACCCACAAGTTATACTCCAGAAGTGCACAGCAGGAAGGTGAACAACGAAATCTGGAAGTTAAATTCTAGTTAGATTAGAATGTTTTTGACGTTGGTGTGTTTCTGTGTTTTGTATTTGTGTCTATTTATATTTTGTAACTTGGCAGTACCACCTAATATGTTAAAGGGGGAGAAGCCTCTGAATGCGAGTGAAGTGTTAGCTGGTGCTGCAAAGCTGCTATCCCCGCCTCGCATAAATGAGTTCACTTATATTGAAAGCCACAATGTCACTGGCATGGATGACTTAGCATTGCCCTAGGAGTCATCTTTTCGTGTTTACATTTGTGACCCTGCTTGTGGCTGTACCATCCCAGCCTCCATTCACTGTAGCAAACACCTGCAGTCAAGGATGCAAAACCATTTCCATGGCAACCCTTTGTTATCTATTAATTTCAAATATACCAAAATTTTTCTTCAGCTGAAACTTTTTTTTTAAAGCCATGTATCCCTGCCTTTCCCTATTTATACACTGGAGGTTAATCTCCTTGGCTGCTCAAGTTGTGGGTGTTTCCCCCTTCCCCCCACCTCTTCTGAAAGCTGATTTTTTTTTTTTTCTTTTTATGATGTAAGCGGCTCAGCCTGGGATCTCTGATTGCAGCACCCAGGCACAAGTGGGAGGAGATGCCTCCCTTCTTGATTTAAAAGAAGCAAAAACTTAATGTGAAACAATCTTTAATGTCTGAAACTATCTGCAGAAAAATCTCACCAGTGCATTTTGCCTGAGGATTAGATCAGTGTGAGTGGCTCTAGAAGCATACTTGGAGAGCAGAGCAGCTCTGTGCAATTTGAATGGTGAATTTAATGCATAATCTGACGACTGCGTTTTGGCAACATAAGTTTCGTGCTGGTGTCGAGATGTGTCAGGAACCTGCCCATGGCTTATGTTTGGAAACACCTATGAAATTAAATGCAAATCAATGGCAAGAAGATTACAAATTTGAACACAAATGAGGAAATGCAAAATGAAGTTTTGCATTTCACATGTGGTAATTATTACTATCAAATAGGATATTATAATGTCCAGGATGTATGGGGTATAGCTCAATTATTACCCCTTGTTCCAAACTTTACATTTTATAACTTTTGTATGCAGGCGTTTTGCATTTCTTACATGCTTGGGTGTAGGTAATGATTCTGTCACTTATTGTAAGTATAACCGTAATCTTCCTCATTTTTTAAAAATGTAGAGATACTATCCTTGGTTTCCTCCCTGGTAAGTTTTATGGGTATTTCTAATTGTGCTGATTCTGATCTGTTATTCACTGTTAGCGATGGCAGGTGAAAGCAAGAGCCAGTTTTGTCCTGTAGCTGTGTAGATTGGAATTATATTATCTCCTCTTTAGCTGTTTAATTTTTGAAGCGTTCTTGCTATTCCACGCACATCTTTTGTCCTGCTAATTTTCCATCATAGGATTTAGGCTGTTGTGGGCCTCCAGATACTTTGTACTTGTAAAACCTGTCTGCAAGAGTAGATCCCCCCAGAGCCCATATCTTCTTTCCTTTCCCCCTTTTTTGGCAAGTTGACTTTCGTTTTTCTTTTTTCCTCCAGTTCTAAATATTTGGCAAAGATGTTGATGTGCAGAAGAATCTTAAAGGAGCACTTTACCAGCTACTACTCCTCGCCTTTGGGTATATAGAAAGGACAATATAAAGAATGGGCAGGGAGCTATATTTGTAAGAGGTATGTGTGTGAAGTGTGTTCTTAAAGTGAATGTTTCTTTTCCTCTTGTCCTCCCTGTCGTGTTGGGGGTCTCAGAGCCTCAGCACATCCGGTGACTGTAGTTGATTCAGCATAATTGATGCGGTCTCATTTCCCACGGCTGATGAGGATTATATCAGCTTGGTTTAACAGTCTCATTTTCTGCTCCCAGTGCACCTTGTTTTAATGCGTTTCAGTTAATGAGGTAGAAGAGAGGATGAGGTGTTACTGTTGATACACAGACAGTGAGCTTGTGCGGAGGGCTCTGGCTCTGTCACAGCCCATGTGGTGGCCCGGGGCGTCCTTCAGGGACAAGTCCAGGGGAGCAGAGCCACCTTTTTGGAACACAGTTTTTCATGGCTAATACAGGTAACAATTATTACCTATACACTTTGCCAAATAGTCTTACTGGTACTACTTCTTTTTCTAGAAGTGTCTTTAATAGGTAATGATAAACAGATTATAATTTGCGTCAGGCCTTGGGATGGAGTAGAGAGAATCAAGCAATCCCCTAAAAGCTTTTTCAAACCTCGCACTCCTGTCACCAACCCCTCACCACCACATGTGCCCCTCCCCAGTAGGAGTCAGTTAATTTGAAGTTATGCAAATAGAAATAATTTCAAAAGTCCAAGAGGGCCCAGACCTTTGGGTGTGGACTAGTGCTCATTGGAAATAGGTAATAAGAATGTGTGGCTTTTGTCCCATGAGTCCCAGCAGTGCTACTGGTGAGGGTGGGAAGAGGAGGAATTTTATATGAACAGAGGTCTGGCCTAGGGACAGGACTTCGTGCGTGCTCATTTTGGGAAATGAGGCCCAGAGGTGGGGGCCTGTTGGAGTTGAGGTGCAGACACCCCACCTCCCTTCTTAGAGCCCTGTGGTGAGCAGGCTGCCACCTCAGAGCAGCCAGGAAACCAAGGCTGGGTGGGTGTTTTGTATGTATTCATTTCTCCAGCTTCTGTACACCTGGGGAGTAAGGGGAGCCCCAGGGCTAAACAAAAGGGGCCTTTCCCCCATTGGGACCAACTTAACCCATTTACGACAACATCTCAACCCCGTCCCCGCGTCCATCTTTCACTTCAGCCCTGTCCTGTTCTCTCTCTCCCTCAACATGCAGTGCCCTAAATGGTTAAACCTGTGCAGGCCTTGGCGGGAGGCCAGCCCCGTGGGGCGCCGTGCAGGGTGCGGGACAGCACCCCAGTGCACCCCGGCTTCCCGGAGGCAGAAGGCAGAGCGGCCCTGGGTTTCAGCAGGAATTAAACAATTACCAAGTCTTAGTCCTCCCCACCTTCCGTGGATTGACTCTATAAATTGTCAGCCTGTTGACATTTTAATGCGAATTATGTCATGTGGTATCCCCTTTGATTTCGACATGCCTCAGTTTGTAAATACATGAGCCACTCAAAGGCTTGTGGTTAGCGTTCACCCCCGAGGGCCTCGGGGTTTTTGGTGGGGGAGAGCGCTCCGGAGAGAGCACAAAGCAGGGAGTGTGCCTGGCGCGGAAAGCCTCTTACAGCTCCCCTGGGCGGCTCCCAGCACAGCAGGCTGGTGCCATGTCCCTCACCCCCCAGCCCCTGCGCGGGCACCTGCAAGGCCACCGCCTTGCACCTAAGTGATGTGGTAGTTTTATTGGGTGCATCGATGGAAGAACGTTTCGCCAAAGGCACACTGTGTGGCTCTGCTCCTCCTTCTGTAAAGCATGCGGTTGCCTCCCTCCATCGCTGGCGGCCCCCGGAGAAGAAATGACTTTTTCTAGCTTCAGCAGCAAACCAGGAGGCCAGGATAGCATTACTTGGAGCAGGTGTTTCCCTTGAAAGGACTTGGCTGGCCCAGTGGGAAAATGATTCAGGAAGAAATTCTTGAAGAGAGGATTGATAGGAATTGAGAAACTATAAAAGAAGAAAGATTAAGAGTAAGGGCTGTTAAGATGGTACTGGGAAAAGGAAGGCTTGTTATTTGTGTGGGAGAGGAAGAAGGAATGGAAGCCTAAAGATTCAGAATGTTTGGATTCTGAAAGTGAAATTCAAGGGAAGATTTAGTGAAATAAACTCTCAAAGGGATTTTTCCAGTGAGAACAGGTGAGAAGCCCTGTCCCACGATGCTCTTCCAGCTCACTCTTCTTAACACCCTATTTTCTAGCTCCCCATCTCCAACTTATTTGAGACTCTTCTTAAAATTTAACCCTGGAGGGGCTAGCTTCTTCTCAGTGATCATTTGTGTGTAAAATATCAATGCTCAGAAAAGTTAGATTTAGCCATTTTGAGATTTGATGTGTTGTGTGCCAGAAGGGGCTGCCCGGATGATGTCATCTCAAGACCCTAAGAATGGGCTTGGAGTAGGGCAATTCGTCTCTGCTTCGCACAGAAAGGGCGGGAGCTGGTGATCTTCCCCCGACTGACTACAGCAGCTCTTTGGTCTGGGTTGGAATTTGGCTGACTTACAAAAATGTCATGGGATCTTTAATGACTATGGGTGGTCGGGACCTATTTCCCACGTGCTGAGTAATTCCAGTTTCATGTGTGAATAATGCCCATATTAAAGCAATTACAGCCATACAAAATCTGTAAAGGAAGAAAGGGCCTCAATACCTGTTGTCAGAGACTCTTTCAGCTCATTAGAGAAAGAGTTTCCAGTGGGTTCTATGTTTTAGTCCATTTTTAAAAAGTTGTAATAGAAATGAGTGTTTGAAAAGTGGAGATGCTGCATATATCCCTTCTTTTGCCTCCTTCTTGGATGTATCTGGCCTTTATCACTTAGGGGAGTGTGTTAGCTTCCTAGAGCTGCTATAACAAAGTACTACAAACTGGGTGGCTTAAAACAATAGAAATTTACTCTGTCACATTTCAGAAGGTCAGCAGGCCAAAATCTAGGAGTTGGTAGGGCTGGTTCCTTTCAGAACTTTTGAGGGAGACTCTGTTCCATGATTCTTTCCTAGCTTCTGGTGGCTGTCAGCAAACCTTGGGGTCCCTTGGATTGTAGCTGTAGCACTCCATTCTCTATCTCTGTCCTCACATATGCGTCTTCTCTGTGTCCAAATCCCCCTCTCTTTTCTCTTATTACAAAGACATTAGTCATTGGACATAGGGCCCACCCTAAGCCATCTGACCGCATCTTAACTCCATTTACAAAGACGCTATTTCCAAATAAGGCCACATTCTGAGGTTGGGGAGCGGGCGGTGGGGCACAGTTTAACTACTCCAGGGCGGAAGGTGAGTTAGAGGGTGGGATGAAATGTTTGTGTGTGTGAGTGGGGAGGGGAGGATAAAGGAACAGAAAGAAAGAAAGAAATCCATTCACACAGTTTCCTTCTGAAATGCTGGGAAATTATATTGGGTACCTGTCCTCCATCTAGTTAGAGTTTAAACTGTAAGAGCATGTGCAAAATAAAATGACAAGACATTATAACGATGGCCCGAAAGGGTATTACTCCCCGCTAATTTTTTAGACGTTCCAATGGATAAATGTTTTTTCAAAGGAAAACAAATAGTATCTTCCCATGCTTAGAAAATTCACAAAATGTTGTTTGCAATATGTAAATTGGTCTCAGTTTCTTACTTCATCTTTATCGTAGTAAATGTCAGTTAACTCTTAGAAACATGTTTTCACCTACAACTTGAGAACTCTTTTCTGTAAACTGATATTATATAACTTGCTGGGGAGAGAGGGGAGCTGCTCGGGCCTCTCCTTTCATTTGTCTCTTTCAGAGTGTGTAAAACCCCTGGTCACTGCCTGTACTTGGCTGGCACCCATTCCAGCCCTCTTAGGAACTGGTGAGGGAAGGAGTAGGCCAGAAGGCGATGCTTGGCTTTGCACCTGTATAAATGAGGAGAAGTCTGGATGTTTGTAGATTTAAGGGGTAGAGGGATCAACTAATTTGCTTTCATTCCTTTTCCCCTTTCTTTCAAACTCATATTCCATAAAAAAATAAAGGCCAGTCACAGCAGCATTACTCATTATTCACAATCGCCACAAGGTGGAAGCAACCCAAGTGCCCATCAACAGGTAAATGGCTAAACAAAATGTGGTGTATACATACAATGGAATATTATTCAACCACGAAAAGGAATGAAGTTCTGATACTTGCTACAAGTATCAGATGAACCTTGGATGAACCTTGAAGACATTATGCTCAGTGAAATGAGCCAGACACAAAAATGACAAATACTGAATGATTCCACTTACATGAGGTATCTAGAACAGGCAAATTTGTAGAGTCTGCAAAAAGTAGATTACCAGGGGTTGGTGGGTAGTAGGGAATAGGGAGTTATTTCTTAATGGATACAGAGTTTCTGTTTGGGATGATGGAAATGTTCTGGAAATCGATAGTGGTGATGGTTAAACAATGTTTTGAAGTACTTAATGCCATTCAACTGCAAACTTAAAATTTTTATGTTATGCATATTTTATCACAATAAAAATTGTTTTTTTAATAAAAGGCAACTCAAGGTAAAGGAAGGTAATGGAAAAACCAGGTCTGGTAAGATAAAGGTGTTGGTGGGGTGGGCAGGGTGCTTCATTTTGGCACAGCTGTTCTGACTGTCATCGCCTAGGTCATCCATTCTTGATCTGATGGCACGAGTATGTGGCATTGATGCTGCAGTTAGGAGGCTGTTTGCTCTGACCAGTGACACACTCATACCCCCTGAAATTATCTGGTACCCAGAGGCTCTAGAATTTTCTTGCCCTTCCTAGAGTTAAGATCCTCAAGATGATTTTTTCTCCAACTTTGCAACAAAAAGGTATAGCTAGTTAGCAGAATAACTGACAAGGTAAAAATGCACTTGCCTCACACTAGCCAAGCTGAACATGAAACTGTGTTGACAGTGGCTGAGAATTGTTCAAAAGGAAGAAGTGAGCCAGCCTCTAGGCAGCAAGGGAAAGTGGGCAGCCAAGTGACTGATTTCTATAGCACAGCAATGGCTTTGTCTTAACTCCACATTCCAATTTGTTCCAGCCCCAGAGGTTATTTGCACAGCACACAAACAGCAGATTGTACAACGTATACAGGTATCGCCGGCCGTGGCAACTGACCATGAATATGAATGGAACTTGTGTGTCTCTGTTGTAAGACCTTCCCAAACCACCCCGGTTAGTGCCTGGACAGAGTTCAGACTTACCAGTGGGTGCCTGAGTAAGAGCCATCTGTGTTCTTACGTCTCGGGTCTGAAAATGCATTTGTATAAAGTGTAGGAGGAGATGGGATTAAAATCCCATAGGAAAGACGTGCCTCCAGAAAGAAAACCCAGGAGGTTAGTGTAATAAGAAGAGGGAAAAGGGGAAGCTAGAGGGAGGCGGGGGATGAATGGGAGAGAGAATGAGAAAGGTTTCTGACAATTAACTAATTCTCCTTGCTCTAACCCATGACAGAATTAATCACACATTAACACACTGACAGCAAAATTAATGCCATATGCAAATTCCTAGTGCAGGCTTGGCATTCAACAGCCCGTTGGCTTCTTAAGGCCAGCGTTGTAGTCACACCCAGCAGCCCATCGGTTGGTGTGGTACCACTCCTCATTCTGCCAAGGATACTGGGCAACTTCCTGTCTTAAGTGACATCCCATCCACTGGCTTGAGACAACTTAAGTCAGATGCTGTAACTAATCCAGCCTTGTTCTTTTCACTGAGTCAGGAATAGAGCTATGATTAGAACCCTTTGGTGCTAATATATATATTTTTTACGGCCACCATAGTTTTACCCTCAGTGGATATCCTTGTGGAAAAGCAGTGGTTGGGTTTCTAGAAATATTCGTAGGAAGGAGGAGCGGTAATCAGATTGCACAGTCAACTCTCAAATAATTCTAGTTTTACTTATGAACCACAAAGTGAATTATATTGTGTAGGTTCCAAGAGGTTTTAACTATCGAAACTAACTCTAAAAGAGAAAATGCAAGTCTTTCCTTGATGTTTAAAAAAAAAACCAAGAAGAAAGAACAGCATGTTTTATAAGGGTTTGACTGCTTTAACTTTAGTGGCCTGGGGGACGCGTGGGCTAGACATCAGCCAGTGACTAACCCACTTGTGAATCGGCCATCTGTGATCGTTATTAGTTTGACATTTCATGAGTCATAGCATTGTGAACTAGGCGTTACGCAAAACGTCAGGACACGATCCTGCCCGGCGGGTGCGTCATTGAAGCCAGAAGGAAAAGGCAATTCACAGTAGGATAAAACTGGGCGACTGTTTATGTTGATTGGCAATGAGTATTGGCATTTTCTTAGTGGTGCTGATTTCCTTAGCTTTTTCATTAGCTCCCACTTCATCTACTACCAAGGAGAGGAGACTTGAGATTGATGAGGTCGTGACAGAGATCTGGGGAAGAAACATTGCTGGCTGTAGATAGTCTTAATTCTTGGACATGCTGGTGCTTCCTTTTCATTGTGTGTATAAAACCGTCATGGAGATGGGCTGCCTGGTCTAGCTCAGAGCCAGAGAAATTGTGGCCTTGGGAAGTAGTCGGCAGCCTTATACTTTAGTTTTATAAATGAAGTGTCCTAGGAGTTTGAATAAATCAAGGATTGAAGATTTGTGTGTATGTAGGGCAGCTTTTACACAGGTGAACGTACATATACATACATAGATATATGTAAGTATATACATATACATATTTGTGTGTTTGTATCTATTTTTAAAGCAGTTTTATTGCAATATATTCACATACCATACACTCTATCCAAAACGAGCAATCAATGGCTTATAGTATAATCACAGTGTTGTGCATTCATCACCACAAAAATTTTTTGTGGTGTACTTCTATTTGCTGTAACTTGTGTGCGTGGTAGAGTGCCTTAGTTCTTTTAATTTCATCAGTCCTTATGGTGGCTTTACCGTGTTTGGGCTGTATCTAAAGAGCCTGCTCTGGAATGGACAGAGCAGGAGGCTAGAGGGGGCATTCTTTTCTGGCCCCAGCTCTGACCTGTGCCAGCCCCAGACTCTGAATAGGTGCCTTAAGGTCGCCTGTAAAATGGAGCTGTTTGCCTCCCAGGCATGATCTCATGTCTTGGTAGATGTGAAGGAGTGCTAGAGCAATTATCTTATGATGAATACCTGGTCACACAGGGCAACTCCATCGACAAAAACCTGGGAGTGGGAGAGCACTTGGAGTAAAAACACACTCCATTAAGCCATACAATGCCCCTGGCCGTGCCCAGGCTTAATCTGGCGCTCACTTTTACTCCAGATCCTATGTTGAAGGTGTCACCCAGATGGATGGCCTTGCAGTACATCTGAGGCCAGCTTTAGACGGGTAGCTCTTGCCTCTGTGCACCTTGGGGTAGGGACCTTCTCTGGATTGTCACAACTCTTGCTTGCATTCTGTGGCATACTGGCCTTAGTATGGACTTAGGCTGATGGAGAAAGGAACGGGTGGCAGCGTCCAAAGGAAAGGTCATTTTCCGAGACAAGTGACATAGAGCGGGCCTCAGTGGAGCTGTGGGGAGGATGATGGGGCACTAAAGCCAGCTCTGAGAGGGTGTGTTGAAGTAGCTGTAGAGGGAAGAGTTAGGGTGGCATTGCCTGTGATTAAAGTCCTCAGAAAGACAGGTGTCCACTTTCTGGTTGTCGCATCCCTGAAATGTGGACGTGTAGGCCGCTGTTTGTCTTCCTCGGTGCCAGGATGTCGGTTCCCAGCTGCAGCTGGGTTCTGCAGATGCACAGAGCTGAGTAGCTAGTCCCGAAAGATGCCTGCCGGTGGTTCCCCTGGCTCTGGCACTGTCTGACCGGCTTCTGAGTGCCTCCATGTCCTGCTGGGAGCCAGCCCCGCTTCAGTTTTGCATCTGTGTGTGCGTGTGGCCATTTAAATTTTTCCCTGGATGGCCTTGCCTGGGATACTACAGCCTGCTGCCAGCAAGGGTTGCTAGGAAACCAGCAGAGGCCCGTCTTCTCCTTGCTCAGGACAAGGCCCCAGCCAGCTTCCCAGGGCTTGAAACTAGCATGCATCACGAGGAACAGGAGAGCTGAGCCAAGCACTCCCCACACCCCTTGCTCTCTGCCCTGATCCTTTCCCTCAAGACACCTTGACTCCTTTCTGCACATGCAGCGGCTGGCTGCCCCACAGAATTACTCAGAGGAGGGTATGCCTGTCATGTTAGGCCCAAGATGCCTTTAAACAAGGAGTGAGGGTAGCCTCAAATCCAAATGAAAATGACATGCCCTCTAATTTTTCCCCTATGATCATTTTAGGATCACATCTTAGCAGACCAAATCTTATTCTCTCTCAGCACCTCCCCTCTCCCTCCCCACCCCCCACCCCCCACCCCGGATGTTTTCCCCATATATCCCACATATCCCAGCGCCTTCTGCCTTTTGAAGAAAAGAAAAACTGGACACACTTTTGGCCAAATGTGTCCTGGAAGGTAGACCCAGGATTGCACTTGTGTGAAGAACTTGTCCAGGCTTCTAGAAGCTGCCCCTTCTGGAAGCTTTGTGGATTACATTGCCCTGTTACCTTCCATACTGTCTAGGCATAGTGGTAGGGCAGGGTAGTGAAGAGGCAGAAGAATGGCTGTGCCTTCTGTGGAGACGTTCCCTCTGGGTTCTGTCTGATTTGTTCAAAAGCCTAAGAAAGTTTTCTTTCATTTGGGGAGACTGGTCTGCAGGTTATTTAAATAGGCAGTTTTCCCTGAATGCTTATTTTATCTAGATTGCATTCCTAATTAGGAGGGAATGCAAGGGTTTCTGTGTCCTGTTATGTATGTAGATTAGTTTAACTTTTCTGTTGACACTTATCAAACCGTAAAGTGGGTTTATTTTTTTGGTGGGGCAGCCTGACCTCCGGGTATTTATATTTAATGTGTGTAGAATGCTCTTCATCACAGCTTTGTTTATTCCAGTTAAAAATTGAAAGTTGGTAAGCTGTTCAGTTGGGCTGGTTAAATAAATTATAGCATCTCCTTGCTGTGGATCATGATGCAGCTGTTAAAAATGATGCGGTATATATATTTTTGTAGTGGGAAAGATGACCTCAGCACAGTATGAAATGTTGCATGTATAGATTATCCTCTTTATGTAACATTGTAGCATATTGTATAGCTATGTAGAGACATCCAGAGGATATTGTTCAGAAATATTTATCTTGGTGATTTTTACTTTCTTGTTTGTTGTCCTACATTGCCCCCTGCTTTGTGTGTGTGTGTGTGATCATGTATCATTTCTTAAATAATAAAAAAAAAAAAAATCCAATAATTTAAGATATCACATAATCCAAGGGTTCCCAAACTTGGGTGAGTATCAGAATCACCTGGTGAACCCTTAACAAAATACGGGTTCTGAGGTCTCGTCTCTGAGAGATTGGTTTTCAAAGTTTGGGTTGGGGCAATAGAAGGAATCTGTGTTTTTAACAAGCTCCTGATACAGCTAGGCCTTGAAGGGCTACTGAACTTGGTGAAATAATGTCATGTAGAAACACCTCTGCACCACAGTCACGGAGAGTGCCTCTGAGAGTTCCCACCTTCTGTGTGCAGATGAGCCCATGCACCTTTGGTTGTTAGAAAGCCCCCCTTTTATGTCGCGAGCTTGCCTGCTTGCTTTGTTTCCTATCCTCTATACGTACCATCATCTATTCCTCTTCCATAAGAAATACCCATAGGAGAGAAATATCCATGAGAGAGAGATATTCCTTGTGATGGTCTTATTTTGGAAAATTTAAATGGTACTGTGAGTATTTTGTAACTGGCTTTTTTATTTTAAAAAACTTGGCCATATGTGATTTTTGACTGTCACTAAATCTTTTTCTACAAGTGATTTTGATAGTTGCATTGTGCATTATTGTGTGAAAGTGCTATGATTTATTTAGCTAACTGCTCCACCCACTTTTTTTGTCATGTTGTCCCTGTGTATCTTCTCCACTCCACTGAACACACATCCCTAGTGTTTGTAACTATTCTTCCTTTGAAGTGGTTTCCAAACCCCTTACCTCTCCAGGCACCTGCCCCCATGTGTTTGCTTTCTGAATGGTGATGCTACTTGAGGGACACGGTCTCCTTGGTGAGACCTCACTGCAGTTGATTACAGCCAGACTGTCCCTTTCCTTGATGCAGACACCAAATTATTAACTTTTGGTTCTTTTTGTTTAAACAGCCACATCGGACCCTTGGTTCCTATCATACTTCTAGTCCACCAAAACCACCAGGGTTTTGTTTTTGTTTTTGTTTTGTGGAACTGACAAATTACACCTGGCCTCCTCTGTCCCCTATACCTGAGGACAAGGCTTGGCATTTATTGCTGTTTTCCTTCATCTTTTTTATTCCATTGTTCCAGTGCATTAGCTGGTTGGCCCTCCCAAAGTTATGACATCTGGAAATGTGACAATGAGGGTGTCATCTTTTTACACACACACACACACACATATTTATGTATTTTTTTCTAGGTTTAAAAGTTCTTTGTGTTTGTTGTCAGGACATTTGGAAATGCAGAGAAACACAAAAAAGAAAATCACCATAATCTCACCACCCAAAGATGGTTTTAATTGTAAACATTTTATTATATGTAATTTTAGTGTTTCCTGCACAGATGTGATATTATTTTGTAGAATTTAAATGATATGTATTTTGTAACTGCTCTTTTTTCAGCTTAACTGTGTAATTGTAAATACTTTTCTACATGATTTTCCTTTTTTTCTTTTATTATGGTCAAAAGATATGTAACAAAATGTGCCATTTTAACCTTTTTAAAAAACTGTACAATTCAGTGGCATTAATTTGTAGTCACGATGTTGTGCAACTGTCACCGCTGTCTATTTCCAAAAATTTTCATCACCTGAAACAGAAATTCACAACATGATTTTTTTTTTTTTTTATTAGGATTGAACCTGGGACCTCGTACATGCAAAGCAGGCACTCAACTGCTTAGCTACACCTGCTCTGCCACAACATGATTTTTTAAAGGTGTATAGTGGGCCATTGTATGAAGGTGCCATCATTTATTTAGCTGTCTTCCTTTTTGGCATTCAGATATATCATTATAATAGTGAAATATAAAACCTTAGTAAATGCACAATATAAACAGATAAATTGAGTTCTTTCTGTACCAAAGACGTTTGTTAAACATGTTTTTGCACTGTTACAGTTCTCCCCCTAACTTATTATTATCTTCTACTGTTAATTATATGCTTTGAGAGTCCAAAGTTTAACATGTTTTATAGCACAATCTTTTCATTTTTGTTTCCTTCCCCTCTGTTAAACTTAGCAATGCCTTCTCCAGGCCAAGATCATGTTCACGTATGTTCCTTTATAGTTCTTTTAATGGTTCCATGTTTGGACACTTAACTCCATAATCCACTTGGAGTTTATTTAGGAATATGTTGTGAGGCAAGGATCCCTCTACACTTGTTTTTTCTCAGCTGGTTATTCGTCATGGTCCCTTGACTAAGCAATCTGTCCATACTTTTCTTTCTGTGGGAGCAGTGACACACCATATCACATTCTAAATTTTTATTTGGATCCATTCTAATTGCCTATACTTTCTCTTGTTTCATTAGTTTGCCTTGACTTGGGATGGTACAAAACTGTTTTAATTATTTGAGCTTTGCTCTGCCTGGCATTAAAGTATAATACTTTTCCATCATTCATCTTTTAAAGTTATGTTTTTCATTTCTTTTTTTTTTTGCCTGTTTATTCTTATGTATGACTTTCAGACTCTTTTTGTTGGGTGGATGGGCATGACTTCTGTCTCCATTCATAATCTTGTTAGAAATGTTGGACAGGAGATGTCCAATTAGACAATATATTCTACTGTAGACATTTTCCTCCAGGCTGACTTTGAATCACGATCAGCATTCCTTGGGCCAACATTTCTAAGTACAGAGACACCTTACCATACTGTCATCAGGTCTGCCTCTAGCAGATTGTTCTCAAAGATATCAGGGCAGACAAAATCAAAGGGCATTCATTTCTGATGGCCCCTGATCTCAAGTAATGTAATACTCACATTATTTGAAAGGAAAAAAAAATGGGAAAGAAAAAGAAGTTAGTCTCTTGTTTTAAACTTGGTGAACTTATATTTACTTCTAGAGATTCGTTGTTTCTCTTTTTTCCCCTAAGTCCCTACAAACATCTGTTTCATAACTTGAGATTTTTGCCATGTATAATGTTTCAGTGCATAATTTTCAGGTTCTGAGCGCCATTAAAAATCAGAAAGCGTGCCCCTTTTCAATGCTATTTTATTTTTTCTGCATGTGGTGAATCATTGAAATGTATAGAAAGAATACACTGAAATGTTCAGTGTCCTCTAGGGCGGTTGGTGTTGTATGTGGTTTTTTCCTTCCTTAGCACAGGACTTAGAACTGTGCATGGGACATTATAAACACTCAAATAGTATCTGCTGGTAACAATGCTTTTTTTTTTCCCCCAACTTTATAAAGTGCTTATATATGATTTTTTTTTTTTTTTTTTTTTTTACCGGGAGGTACCGGGGATCGAACCACAGTCTCTCCATATGGTAGACGGACACCGAACCTCTTGAGCCACATCCGTTTCCCAATATATGATTTTAAAACCATGCTGAGACTTTGTCTTGAGGGGTGGCATTCTGTTTTCCTAGGCTAGGGTGAAGTGTTTGAGCAGAGGCAGGTCACACTGACCCAGGGCCTCTTAAATTGGGATGATGGCTAGCAGTGTCCTTCTGTCTCTCACGTTCCGTGGTTCTGGGTGTTTATGGAAGATCTGCTTTTTGCCCCTCGTGTAATGGGATCTATGTGGCATTAGAAGAATTTGCATGGCATAGTTCGTTATTAGTGTCATTTTAAAAGCAAAATTTTACAGTAGAAACAGTTGGAGAACAATCCAAGGCAGTGCTAAATGGAGTAGAAATACGTGCCACATATTTGGAGAAGACAGCGTGGATTGGACTTCCAGGAAGGGGGTATTTGTTGCCTCCGGCTTACTTCATCCTTATTCTTTTCTCTGTGGCAAAAGGTAACGGTAAAGGTCAGTACTGGAATTTTGGATAATGCAGGCTCTCTAGGGACAGGTGGCAGTTCTTACCCGAGCTTTGCCAGTACCTTTCTTATTTTTCTGGAAGCTCATTTCCCTTTGTCTCTTTGAGGTCAGAATATCAGCTGTGGGGAAGCGGCTGTGGCTCAATCAGTAGGGCTCCCGTTTACCATATGGGAGGCCTCCGGTTCGGTTCCCGGGGCCTCCTGGTGAAGGCAGGCCCGCCCGCACGGCGTGGTTAGCTGACCCAGTGAGAACAAGCAGCAAGGGGGGGATAAATGAATAAATAAATAAAATCTTTAAAAAAAAAGAATATCAGCTGTGTAACAGTGGGGATTCAGCAGGCCCGCGTCTAGGCATATGCAGGTTTAGATCGGGCGGGTGTGTGGGGGTGTCGTAGTTCAAGTCCCTCCATTCTATCCAGGCTTTGGGGCACTTTCTGTCTTGGCAGCATCTCAACACTGCCAGACAACTCACTCCAGTTCTGGCCTTCTGGACTCTTTGTCTTCCCTCTTTGTTTGCCACAGTGAAACCCCAGAATAGTGGAAAAAGTAAATGTTTTCCATGAAGATGGTTCCAGGTTTGCATCTGTGATAAACAGAGGCTGAGATACCAGCAAACTTGATGGTTTGTGGATTTTAAGCATCTTCCGTGTCTGTTGATGAATTACCTTGACCATCTCAGGTGTTCTGTGTCCCTTGCCACCTCTATAAAGGTAAAGGAGGACTCTGTTCCGTCTGCAGTCCCCAGAGCGTCTTGGTTTGGTTGCACCTATTTGGTTGCTGTGGCAGCGGTAGCACCAGAACGCCCTAGCGGGTACATGTCCTCCAAAGAGAAGCCTCTGGCCTGTTTGGCTCTTGACATCATGTCCCAAATCACGCTTTTCTCCAAATTATATTTTGCTGCCCCGCAACCTTGGAAACCGGATAATAGAGTGATTGCAGGATGGTCTCTGGAGCCTGGTGGCCTGAGTTCGAATCCTGCCTCTGCCACTTAATAGCCATATTAACATGAGTAAGTTATTTGCGGTCTCTGTGCCATGTTTCCCACCTGTCATTTGCAGTTGGTTGTTGTCATGTTGCACTAGCAGATTCATTTTTTTTGTTGTGAGTATCGGTGAGGTCTTCTAGGTGAGTGCTGGAGACCCTGCCTTCCCGTGGTGAGGGTTTTGCCTCTGTTGGCATTTACTTCACCAAGCGGTCAAGGTTAACCTCATCAGCAATTCAGTCGGGGGGCTGTCTCCTACCCCTGGTACAGTGCCGTGAGAAGGCACCTCCCCCACTGCTGCAGTCTGCACAGGCTTCCCACTAGCCAACATCATACAAACCCAAATTCAGGGGTGTTCTGCAGATACCTGGCCAGCCTGCTTCAAATGTGTCAAGGTGACGAAAGACGAGGAAAGACCGAGGAACTGTCCCAGGTTGAAGGAGACAGAGGAGACATGACAACTAACTGCAGCGTGGGGTCCCGCATTGGGTCCTGGGACAGGAAAAAAGGCATTAGTGGAGAAACTGGTGAAATCTGAATAAAGTCTGTGGTTGAGTAATAGTGTCATCTCAGTGCTGATTTCCCAGCTCTGACAAATGTACTAGATGTGAAGACACAAGCTGTAACCCTTAGGGGTAGCTGGGTGAAGGGCACATGGCAACTCTGCCGTAACACTAAAATGATTTCAAACTGAAAAGCTAAGGAAAAAAAAAAAAAAAAAGAAAGAAAGAAACATAATTTCTGCTGGTTTAAAAATGTTTAATCAGTCGTGAAGAATATGAAGTTAAAAAGTGGCAGCCCCACCCGTTGCCTCTTTCTCTCCTGTCGTGCTTCCCAACGGCAGCTGCTGTTAAAGGTTGGTGTTCCTGCCAGACGTGTTTTCGAAGTACATGTAGACATTTTATTAAAATCTCAAATAGCCCTTTTTCTCCCACTCTGATTAAATATGCCTTAGAAGTTTAAAACCTTTTCACTTCAGTGCAGCTTATTTTCCACTTTCATTCCTTTCTGGACACATCTTGGCTCTTCCATAAGATTTTTTAAAAGTGGTATTTGTTTAGCCAGCGCTTAATTTTATTTTCCACTCATACTTCTAACCCATCCAGGTCCCATTTATAGTATCTCTGCTCTTGCCAGTCTTTGTAAAGCCTCCCAAATTAGCATCATCTGAGAATTTAATTAACTTGCTGTTTACCAACCCTCTCCTTTCAAGATAATTAATGAGGATGTTAAGTGACACTGGACCTGACATGGCTCCCCTGGTACCTGAGCAGGCACCTACCTGCGGGGTTGGTATCTCCCCCTTGTTTACCCTCCACCCAATATCTGGGTTGTGTGGCCGCACTTGCTCTGTGCAGGTACCTGTGGCAAATGTTTGCTTAAAATCAGGCTTCCCTGTCTCGCCTTTTATCCACTCGTTTTCTGCTTTGTTAATTAAAGAGCCTCATTTTACTTAGACTGGAGTACTTATTTTTTGTGTTATTCCCTAGACAGAGTCTGCATTACTGGGCTTGAAATTAAACTAGCTGAGAGTGTCAGGTGTTACAATTCCCTTTGGTTTCTGGGAACGTGGCAGCATCACATCTCTGCATTTTTCTCCCCACGACTTTGTACCTAATCCAGGAAACTAGAGGTTATCATGCACCTAGAAATTCAGCGCCATCCGCTACAATGTTCTGTGACGATGGAAACGTTCTGTAGCTGTGTTCTCCGACACAGCAGCCATGAGCCACATGTGGCTGCTGAACACTTGAAATGTGGTTAGTGAGCCTGAGGAACTGAATTTCTAATTTTATTTAATTTTAATAAATTCAAATTCAAATTTAAATAGCCACATATGGCTAGTGTCTACAATATTGGACGGCCACTGTTAGAAATAGTTTATCTGCCTTGGGTTGTCTGTGGTGGGTCAGAAACTCGCCCTCTTGTGGCTTTCATGCCCTCCTCAGCCCCCTTCTTCTCTGACAGGGAAGTACACTGATTTCACCATCACACTCAGCAAGCTGTAATTAGGAAGGTAAGTTTTCCGAAGTAAAAAGATGTTACTTTCTAAATCCAAATGTAAATGACTTGGATTATCCGTGTCACTGAGCACTTCATTCATGCAGATAATTGGGAATTGACAGTGTCCTTTTCCCTCAATTACTTCCTGATAGTTCCATGTGTTACAACGGGAGAAACACAGAGCTGTTTTTAAATAGCTATGTTAATGTCCTCATTAGTCTTACCTTTTTCTACCAATTAACAAATATTAACTCCTGTGGCAGAATTAAGTCGGCTTTCCTTAGGAAGCCACATTCCCTCTTACCTCCCTGGCCGCCTGGCTTGGGTGTAGCTTAGCTTTTGCCTTCTCTCGTGTGGTGTGAAACTGGCAGACACACTTCATTTTTCAGGGGGATCTTTGGTCTGGGTTATTCACAGCGTAGCATGGCGTGGCATGGCAAACGCCAAACCAGGACATGAAGACCAGGGGTCGACTTCCAGGGCCACCACTTACCAGCCACATACTCTTATACTCGTGGCACAGCCCAGGGAGTGCAAACCCAAATGTGTCTGGGGCCAGGCAGGCACCGTCACTGAGGGCCTAGTGCCAGACTGGAGAGCACTTCCCCATCTTATCTGGATCATTGTTGACACGAGGGGCTTTGGAGCCAGTTGACGGCCAGATATCCGCCCCCTTTTTTTCTTTCCGCTTTCTAATAGAAGCAGGAATTCTAGGTTAAAGACTGCACGTGAAATGGGCAGAATTTAAAATGTTAACCATTAATTAAGAATTTCTTAAAATTCTGAGGGTTATGCTGCCCGGTTGCTACAGTTTGCTATCTCTGGCTTAACTCTCTCTTCTGTCAATTAAACTGCAAAGAAAGGCACTTGCCCCCCTTAATCTTACAAGGCAGGTGTGAGGGTCACTTGAGCTTAGGAATGGCCAAACCTTTTGAAATCTGTGAAGGGCTAGAAACATGTAAGGTGGAATTCCCGAGAAACCGATTTCTCAATTTTTCTAAATCCACACTTCCTGACCACTCCTCCTTGGATGTCAAGATCATGGCTAGCATTCTTCGTTTAGGAGATGCTTAGCAAGCAAGAGCATGGCACGTAGGAAGATACACTGATGGGAGTGACCTGAGTTTTTACTTTCTTGTTTCTTGCCCACTGGCTAGTCTCAGCTCCTGGACAGTACAGAGGAAGGCTACTTTTTGTTGCTATTTGTAATACCATCATTGAGTTAGCTAAAAGTTGAATCAATTACAAGTATTGCTAAGCTCTGAATAAATCTATAACCTTTGCCCTTACTTGTCTGCTATTATTCACCTTGGTCATATAGTGAGCTGCAGAACTCACGAGTGAGTCCCAGTGACTGCAGAACGTACTTAGGTGCAAGCTCTTCGGTTCGAAAGTCTGAAAAGAGGGGATGGAGTTTCATTGTTCTGGAGTCATTTCATAATTCAGGGCTTAAAGGTCTTTAAATTAGTGCTGGCCTGCAGTTTGAAGCAGCTTATTTTTATGTGACAATTGCAAACCTGGCTTTTGCTGGAGTTAGAAAAAACTTATTTTGCATAGCAAAGTGTATGTGTGTGTGTGTGTGTGTGTTTTGTCCCCTCTTTATTGAGAGCAGGCACACAGTATTCCAAATGACTAAGTAAGGTTTTCACAAAGTTTTAAATCAGGGATCGGCAAACTATGGCTGGAGAGTGGAATCCAGTTGTCCACCTATTTCTGAAAGTAAAGATTCATTGGAACATGTCTATGCCGATTCCTTACATATCACCCCTGGCTCCTTTTGCATTGTGATGGCAGAGTTGAGTAGCTGCCATGGAGACAGTATGGTCCACAAAGCCTGGGGTACTTACCGTCTGGTCCTTTACAGAAAAAAAGTTTGCTGACTCTTGGTCTAGATGATGGAAGAGTGTCTTGTAAAGAGGCTGTGTTTTTGTGACTTCTTGGGAACCTGCAGACAAGAAATTATTCTACTCAAACCATCCTTTTAAAAATGCAATTGTCAGCTCTGGTTTACTTCTGTGACCTTAGGAATTTGCTTATTAGCTACTGAATGCCATGACCCTGGTTTCGTGGTAACTAAGCCTGCATCCGCTTCTCACTCATGTCTGCTAGTCATTTTATTCAGTAGACTGAGTAGCTTTCAGCTTTTCTAAGGTAGGACCCTGCTCATTGGTAGATGTATTCATCCTTCAGTTCAGCTGAAATCTGAGTGCTTTCTCAACCTGAAACAGTGGGTATTACTCGAAATGTTAAGTAATACAGCTCTCTACAGAGACAAAATGCTTCCCAGTCATTATTAGCTGTGCTCAGTCGTCATTCTTCACGATAATGCCGTGAACTAGGTTCTCAGTGTTGCTGTCCATATTTTATCACTGAAGCGGGGAAGGAAGGGTGACTCGCTGAAGGTCACAGAATAACAAAGCCCACTGGCAATTTGTGTCGTCTCATGAGTCATGTTGGCGCTGGTGGATGCAGCTGGCGCCAGCGGGACTTACCCCCAGAGGCAAGCCAGGCCTTCTAACAGGTTCTTCCCCGGCAAAACGTGACGATTTCATTAGTGAGGTAAGTGAATAGAGGATCAAGGAATTAGTTTGTCTTTGTGTAGAACTAGGGCCCGAATGAAATCACACGGTGAAGGCTTTCTGATTCTTCAGGTTTCCCTTTCAGCCAACTCTAATCACTGGACAGTGTTTTTGTTTCCTTTTGATTTTGCTTTTACCATTTATGAAGCACATTTGCCTTGCTTTACCACTGTAAAGTCGTGTTCTTTCTCACTTTACAACTGAGGAGACAGGCTAGTGTCAGAGCCCTCTCGGTTCTGTGTGTCTCTTGGTGTGGGTTAAATTGAGTCTCCCAAAAAGAAGTTCTCACCTGGGGACCTCAGAATGTAACCGTATTTGGTAATAGGGTCACTGCTTATGGGATTAGTTAAGATGAGGTCATTCTGGAGTCGGGTGGGCTCCTAATCCAGTATGACTGGTGTCCTTAGAAGAAGAGAAGATACAAAGAGAGAAGACAGTTGTGTGAGGGTGGAGACAGAGATCGGAGTTCTGCTACCACTACTCCATGCCAAGGACTGCCGCCACCACCGGAAGCCAGGAGAGAGGCAAGGAACAGATTCTTCCCTAGAGCTCTCAGGAAGGGAGCATGGCCCAGCAGACACCTTGGGTTTGGACTTCCAGTCCCCTGGTTTATGGTGCTTTCTTACGGCAATCCTAGGATAGTCATATAGCAAGGAACACCTGTCCGTGTTCTCTCTGCGGGGTGACCTGTGTCCTGTGCATCGAGCGCCAAGCGTGAGGACCCCCAGTCCCTACCTTCGGGAACCCTGCATTCTCACTGGGGAGTATGCCACTTACATAAAGCCGATAACCTGCACTAGGGTGTCAGTGTGATAAGAGGTGCTGAGAGAGGAGGACTTTGAGCTCCGAGGAGGAAGAATCACAGTCCACAGGAACAGGGTGTGAGGCGGTACTCTAGGAGTGCAGAGTAGAATTCGGATGCGTTGGGATGGAAGTATGCATGGGAGGGACTGGTGTAACCCCAGCCCCCACCCGCCAGCACACAAAGAGGAGTCCGTGAAGGATGGAGAATGAGTTGAGCTGGCTGGAGGCAGGGGTGGTGCAGGGGAGTGGTAGGTGACGAGGCCTATTCTGGAGAACCTTTCTCACTGGAGAACCTTTCTCATATACAGAGAACAATGAAAATAATGTTTAGAGAAGATTAAGCTGGCATTGTTTTGAGAGAGTAAAGTGTGAGGAGTCAAGAAGCAGGAACTGGATAGACAAATGGGAAATGAATGAATCAGAAGCTGGAAGAAGGACCACTGGAAAAGTTTAGATGCTAGCAGAAGCTGCGACTGGCTGTTGGTTCTGCTTGTCTTGTGTTATTACAGAGTAATCTGGAAAGGTCATTGAACAATTTGTGTTTTACCATTTGAAGGCTCTGAAATACCTACTAAGAAGAATGCCCCCAAACAATATATTAATACTCACACAGCAAACTGCTGGCCTTGAGATTCCATAAGACACCAGCTGCTAATCGGTGTGGTGGTGAGCCATTGGCTCAGCCAGATGTCCAAGATGCTCCAGTAACACAGTAACTACTAACATGCGTAGCGAATACTGTCGCATCCTAGAGCTTCAAAGCTGGTGGGCCTTTAGAGATCATCTAATCATGTGTCCCCCTTCCCCCCCACCAATGCCCACCATTTTGCTCAAATGAATTTTCCCAGGTGCCAGATTTTTAGGAGCAGCTTTCTGAGACTTGAATTCCACTGAAGAAAGTCCCTCGTGGCTTTCCAGCAGGTGCCATGAGCCAACACCCATAATACTCTTGACCGTACCCCCGTGTATCTTCTACTGTGGATCCTTCTCATCTCATCACTGGCTTTTGGGCCTGCTGGAGTGGAATGAGCTTACTCAGTACAAGAAGAGAGTGTTTTGGTCAGTCTGGACTTGCTGAAAAATCTTCTGTATCTTACCATTTAGAGATAAGCTTGACAAAATACCCAAAGAACTCACTGACCTGCTGTCTCATTCTCCTGGGGCAGCTACAGCAACGTACCACAGCCTTGGTGGCTTAGCACAGCAGAAGTGTATTGTCCCAGTTCTGGAGGCCTGACGTCTGAAATCAAGGGGTCAGCAGGGCCAGGCTTCCTCTCAAGTCTGTGTGGGAGAACCTGTTCCACGTGCCAGTCCTGGCTCTGTCTCAGTTGTCACATGGCACGCTCTCTTCTGTCTGTGTCCAAATTTCCCCTTCTAAGGACACCCGTCGTTTGAAAGGCAACCCTGCTCCAGCATGATCTCATTTGAACTTGCTGAATTCCATCTGTAACGACCCTATTTCCAAATCAGGTCAGATTCTGAGGTACTAGGGATTAAGACCTAACATATCTTTTGGGCGTTAACAATTTCATCCATGCAGCTTCATTCCATTGAGCGTTTTGAGAGCAGAACCAGGAAATGGCATCTTTAGGCTAATTCCCTGCGAAGGGCCTAGTTGCAGGCAGGGCTGGCCAGCAAATCAGAAGGCCGGCCCAGAGTGTGGACAGAAATTGGAAGGGAAAGAGGCCTGTCTGAGCGTTCAACTTCTGAAACCACGTGGAAAGCAGTCCCTTCCACACAGGCCCAAGAATTTGAAAATAGATCAAAGCGAAAGACTTAACCAGGCAGCTGGCCTTTCAGAAGCTGTACAAAATGGGGGTGCAGGTACAACCCAAGAAAATTGAAAGCAAACAGTACTCAAACAGATCCTTGTACACTGATGTTCATCACAGCATTATCTGAATAGCCAAAAGGTGGAAATGACCCAAGCGTCCATGACCAGATGAATGGATAAACAAAATGTGATATATCCATACAATGCAATATTCTTCAGCCATAAAAAGGAATGAAGTACTGACATATGGTACAACATGGATGAACTTTGGAAACTTTGTGCTGAGTGAAATGAGCCAGGTGGAAAAGTCCTCACGTTGTATGATCCCACTTATATGAAATATCTAGAATGGGTACACTCAGAGAGACAGAAACATACATAAACTATAAGTGTTCAGTAAACATCGTGAACTTACAAAACAAACATGCATAACATCATACAGGGCTTCCACATATCACCCCACCCCCACCCCCAAAACACCCTGCATTGTTGTGAAACATTTGTTAACAAATCATGAAAGAGCATCGTCAAAGTATTACTACTAACTATAGCCCGTATTTTCCTCCCCTATACATTTTTTTAAGGATTTATTTACTTTTACCCATTTTTACATTCCACCCCCCCTTTTTTTTTTTTTTTGCTGTTTCTGTGTCCACTTGCTGGGCAACTCTCTGTGTCCATTTCCTGCCCTCTCTTCTCATCCTTCTCCTCCTGTCTTCACTGGGATTTGATCCTCAGAACCTTCGATGTGGGAGAGAAGCATCCTACTGCCTGTGCCACCTTAGTTCCTGGTTTTTCGGAGCACCTCCTCTTGGCTCTCCCTTGTGTCACGCTCCTGTTACGTCATCATCTTGCTGTGTGGCTCGCAGGGCCTGGTGTCACACCTGCACATGGGGCCTGGTCGCCCATGTGCCTTCTATATTTTTCTTTTTTTAAATTTTTACTGGGAGGTCCCGGGGATCGAACCCAGGTCTCTCCATATGGTAGACAGATGCCCAACCACCCGAGCTACATCCATCCCCCTGCTACATCTCTTAAGGTTGACAAAGATACTCAAAGTTACAGTCATTTCCCATACAGGATGGTCATATAATAAATCAGGCTTAGTTTATCACCAGCATTCTAAAAAACCAGACCTAGGGAGAAAAACTAGGTCTGGGGACAAATGAATGGTTTCTAATATAGCGAATGTTTAGCCTACCTGATTATCACAAAATCAGGACAGCGAGAATATTCGCATAAAGAAGGGGTCCTTAACAAGGGGTCCATGAACTTGAATTGAAATTCAAAAAGTCATTATTCTTGGGATGTGTTGGTACAGGTGTGATACATTTGTTCAATAGTACACAGTATAATATGGACTTAGTAAGGGGTCCGTGGTTTTCACCTGACTGGCAAAGGGGTCCATGGAACAAAAGGTTAAGAGCCTCTGGATTAGAGGTTTCCAGGGGCAGGGGGAGGGGAGTTTCTGCTTAATGGATGGAGTTTTTGTTTGGAATGATGAATTTTCGAAATAGATAGTGGTGATGGTAGCACAATCTTGTAAATGTAATTAATGCTGCTGAATTGTACACTTAAAAATGATTAAAATGGCAAAATGTATGTGACATATATTTTCCACAAAACAAACCAAAATCAAATAGAGGGTCCGGTTCCCAGAAACCAGTCAGTCAGATAGGAGGATGGGAAATTTAGGAAGAAAATGAAGATGGCCGCTGTGTGTGCATGTAAATTGGAAGTCCTCATCCTGCTGCTGCATACCTGGGCACAGTCGAGCTCTTTTCAAGAATCTGAGCATTATCACCCCTACTCCATTGACTTAGTAGACATTTTATGTTTAGAACTAAAATATGTACTAATATATATATATATATATTTTTAAAGATTTTATTTATTTATTCATTTATCCCCCCCTTGCTGCTTGTGCTCGCTGGGTCAGCTAACCACGCCGTGCGGGCGGGCTTGCCTTCACCAGGAGGCCCCGGGAACCGAACCCGGGGCCTCCCATATGGTAAACGGGAGCCCTACTGATTGAGCCACAGCCGCTTCCCACTAATATTTTTTTTATTTAAACAAAGATGTGGCCACTTCCCACTCATATTTGGAATCCTGGCAGTTTCTAAACTCTTCTCCTTGAGAGGCATCTATGGAGCTGCTTCCTAGCCTTGTCTTCTGTGATCTTCTAGATGTTTCTCAGTATATCTGCAGCTTGCAATTGTTTATTAGTAGAGGAGCAAAAGAGCTCTTGTAAAATAGCCTAGTGATATTAAGCCTAGGTAGATAACGTAGCTAAGTGTGTAGAAGAGATGGGGACCAATCAGGTTAAACAATTCGATGAGTCCCTGCCCTCTGGCTGGGGACATTTTGGCTGATTTGGGGGTGGGGGGGGAGTACATGTAATATCATATACTAAAAAATGAATGCAAAGTCTTCATGGCCTCTAAGTAAAGCCAATTGTAATTGTACTATGAAGTCTTATCTAAACCCACAGTAAATATAAGCAAATATAGCAGCAGAGAAGCTGCTGCCCCTGGGCTGCAGGGCCCAGAGGAGCAGTTGAACCCAGGAGTGGGGGAAGGCTTTGGAAGAGGAGCGGCCTGTGGGCTGGGATCTGATCTCTGCAGCTGTTTGTTTGTTTCTTTCCTTCTGCTCATCTCTGTACCTTTAAAAAGACACAGTTATCCTCATTTTACTTCAGTCACAATATGAAATTCAGTAGTGCGACCCACTCCATGATCTTTTCCGGCTGTTAAATGCAGTTCTCACACAGGCCTCATTCCATTGGTTTTATTATTCCCAGAGGCCCCACATTCTGGAGCATGTGGGTGGTGGAATAATCGAAGTTGGGAGAGCTGTAATAAATAGTTCCTCCTCTGATCCAAACCTCAGTGAAAAGACAGTTTTCTAGAGTATGTCTCAGACACTGAACTATTTCTAATTTAGAAAGGACCAATTTGTCAATTCTTTGAAACTTACTAGAAAGTCACCCCTATTAGGAGCCATCATGCCTAACCCACCCTCTGAGACTGGTCAGGAACTCGAGCATGCGTCAGAATCCCCTGGAAGGCCTGTGAAACCCCTCAGGGCTGGGCTCACCTCCAGAGTTTCCGTGTCTGGATGGAGCCCCAGCATTTTCGTGACTGACGTTCCCAGGAGATTCTGGTGCTGTCAGTCCAGGGACCATACTTCGAGAACCGTTCAACTGTGCGTCCACTGGGAAAAGGCACTCCTAGACTGTCTTGGGACCATCCCCTACCACGGTTCTTTCTCATGGACTTCCACAGCAAGGAGAAAGGGTGCCCTTGCCAGCCCATCACAGCAGGAGTAAACTCGAAGAAGCATAGTGGCTGGAGGGCGGCTCTCCAAATCCCCATGGGGCCCTCCTGGTTATCCTTGTGGGAGTTGAGACTCCTGCAAAACTGGTGGGGAAGGGGAGCGGACGGGATGGGATGGACTTCCAGAGGTGCTGGGCTCTGTGAAAATAGGAGTCAAGATCCTTGACCCCATGCCTCCTTGTCAAGACCAAGACTTGATTTCGGCGACGTGGATGTCCGTGAGTAGCGATTTTGTTCTCATCCATCCTCAGTCGCGATGTAGCTGCCAGCCCTGCTGGACTCCAAGGCTCCATCATGTCCTCATTCTCTCGTGCTGGTTGGTGCTGGGGTCTTCTGTGAGAGGCCCATCTTGCGACCTGGAAACGAGGGCACTGATACTCTGTGGCAACCCGGGGGAGCCTGGCAGCCACCCAGAGATCCTCCAGCCCAGCGGATGTTCACAGTCTTGGAGCTCATGCCCATTGGATTGATTAATTGATGCCCCCCATTCTGCTGGACAATTAAGAAAAGCAGGAGGAGGAGGGAAAAGGCTTCAGTTAGACATAATTTGGCACCATATTGTTTTCTGTTAATCTATTTTGTTTTCTGTCCGCCTGTCCCAAGGGGTGGGTGCCTTGCTGCTTGCTGAAGCATGCATAACTAATGTCCTCATTAAGGGCTGATCTGTTTATCCCGGCCGGCGAGGAAGCCAGCCTGCCAAACCTAGGCACGAACTGGGGGCCCTTACCTCCCCCTGGGCCTTAGCCCCACCTCATTAAGCTGGTCCCGGCTATTGATTGGGAACCGGTGTTGGGAAGAGTCTTACTTACTCCATGCATTATCTTGACAGATTGATCAGACCTGATTGAGAACCTCTTAAAGGAACGAACAGCTGTAATGGGAAAGTTGGACTCTGTCATCCGTTAGGATGATTCTGGGAGCAAGAAGAACAAGGCTGACATCTTGGAGCAATTGTATTTACAATTAACATGGCTGAAAACGATTGCCTCTATTGATCCCCCCTTCCTGCAATTACAGCCCCATTGTTTACATTCCAGCACTTCAGTTATAAAAAGGAAATTCAATAATTATTGCATTATTTAAAGTTAAAGTGCCACAGAGTTTGCTGGCTGCGCTTGCTGGTTGATTTAGCGTTCAGTAAAATCCATGCCGAGCTCTCCATCTTGAGGCCGAACAGTATCGGCTTTTAATGAGACTTAAAAAGGGGGGGAAGGAAAGCAAAGCCCTGTCCACAGGGTGTTTGTCTGGGTTATTTATGGCGGGAGCCCGAAAGCAGAGCAGAGAAACCAGCCGTGTCATTGTTTGTAAAACTGCATCCCTTCTCCTACGATGGGGCGGTCTTCTCCTGGCCTCCTGGCACCAGCTGTTCACACTCAGCTCTGCTTCCTTCAGGCAGCGACTTTCTCTCCTCTAGGTTCCTTGTCCCCCTCACACAAGTCTGTCTCCTTTAAACTTCGAGAATCCAGGGAATTTAAGGAGGAGAAGTGAAGTGCCCATGGCAGCCACAGCGGTCAGGGCCGGAAGTGTTAGAGGGGAATTCTCTCTCCTGTCTCATCAATCTGCCGTTTTCTCTTTCGGGGGAAGAACAAAACAAAATAAAAAGTAAGCACCTCTTATGAGGAAGACGTCAGCCCACGTCACCCTGCTGCCCGTGCCATTTCTCTTGAGGAAGGCAATGAGGGCATCTGTCAGCAAACCGTGGGAGCTCAAGAGAGGCCTTTGGTTCTGAGCGTCAAATTCATACTCTCAGCCACAGCAGCCAGAAGAAGGTTCAAGAGTGTGGGAGGAATTTTAAAGAGCATTTTATTTTTTTCATATTTGGTCGAAATTCTTCCCTGGGCTCTGGCCCAGCAAGACATCTGGACAGGTGCACCCAGCAGGATGCAGCGCTAGGGAGGAAAAAGTGATGCCTCATGCTCAAGAGTCATGTGTTCCGCGACCACCCCAGGAAAGTTTAGTCTGCAAGTGTGACAGGGGACGGGAAGGGAAATAGGGCCCATTCTGGCTTTCAGGAAGTATCTGGAGCAGGCCAGTAGCGGGCAGCTGCTTCCGTGTGACTTTTTCATTAAAGAGGTGACTTCTTGTGTGCAGGCATTACACGATGTATCTAAGTGCAGTTTGCTAGAATCTGAAATACTCTCTGGGGCAAGGTGGCTGCAGAGATTTTAGCTCTCTTTGTAAGGGAATGTCTATGTCTTCAGGCTTTGGTCTCTTTCCTGAGGCAGTTGCTGTTGAAGCTAGGACAGGGGTTCTCAAAGTGTGGTCCCCGACCAGTAGCGCAGCAGCCTTACCTGGGAGACTGCTAGAAATGCAAATTCTTGGGCCTCACCCCAGACCCACTGGCTCAGAAACCACTGGGATGGGCCCAGCAAGCTGGGTGTCAGGTGCTTCTGATGCATGCTTAGGTTAGAGAGCCACTGAGCTAGAACCCCGTCTCCGGCATTACCACCAAGCCCAGGGGTTGTACCTGCTGATCAGAAGTGAGGAGGCAAGGTCTGGGCTCCAGGGAGAAAGATGACAATAGTGCCAAATGGTGGGGTGACCCACCTGTCATATCTGCCAAAGGATTTTCTCCAAGATTCTTAAAATTGCCTCTGAGGCGGGCAGGGCAAGTCTACCTATCACCATTTTACAGCTGAGGTAATGGACCTGTGTGGTCACCAGGGAAATATTTTTCCTGCTGTGCTCGTTCCGGGTGTTGGCGGCACAAAGATTTGCTTCAGAGTAGACTTGGGGAATCATGGAGGTCCACCGCCCTTTGCGGCTGAGTTCTCCTCCCTGCTCCGCCCCTCACCTGGGATATTGGCAGACCCAGTAAAGAGCATGGCCCTTGATTTTTGTGATATTGGCGTCCGGATGGGCACAGAGATCCAGTAAGCACGTAGGGTTTTGTGACAAAGACACGGGCTTGGAGTTCGGATCCTGGCCTTGCCTACGTCAGCAGCATGACTATGGATAAGTCACTTAATTTCTCTGCATCACAGTTTCTTTACTGTCAACAATGGATTTCTCTTTGCAGCCTAGGAGGGAAATGTCTAGTTGGTACATTCATTTCCAGTCCTAATCCTAAAGCGTAACCAATTTGGAAAAAAAATAAATAATGATGATAACAAAAGCCTTATTTATTAGAAAGACCTAAACCTTCCGAGCTCTGTGGATGTTTGGTCTTCAGTCACTGTGGACTTTGCTTGTGACTTGGGTTTTGGTGAGCCCCTTCCATAGGTTGGGCCTGTCTCTGCCTGTCTAACAAGCTGCTTGCCAGCAGAGATTTGTATTTGCAAATGCTTGAAAGTGTCACCCAGCTGTAAAGAGCCACTGCTAACAGTTGTTGCGATCCACCTGCACAATGAGACAAATTCTCAGAGTATGCCCAGGCAGGAGGGAGAATTTGCTTCTTAAGAACAAGAACAGCATCCATCACGCCTGTATGTCAGTTGGGTCCAGAGAGTGTTCATAGCTGTCAAGTCATAACATCAAGTGTTTGAGCACCTACTGTGTGCAAGCCTCTTTTCTTACACTTCTTTCCCAGAGAGAACATCAGTGAGGGAAACTGAGGCCCTGAGCTAGACTTACTCTCCTTGCTCCAAGGGCAGAGTCAGGACTTCACACCCTTGCATCTTGTCCCTTACAAGAATGACATTTCCTGTTCCCTAAGTCTCAATATTAGTAACCCCCTTGAGAGATGTATGGTATATTCTAGGAGAAAAATAATTATATAAATCTGTAATTATCTATAGGTTGTGTCTGCCTGGGCTTTGAATCTTCACTGGAAAAACCCAAATGTGAACTCCTGTGGAATGTTAATGCCTTTACATAATTTCATTTCCTTCTATTAGGAAAACTCCAGAAAGGAATATGAAGTCACTATTTTTAAAAATTTATACGTGTGGTATTTTTATTAGAATTACAACCTTAATTTCATGGCTTGGCCTATTGCAAGAGAATCGGGCAAGGGAGACAGTGTGTGGGGGGGTATTGGGCTGATGGCCAGTGACCATCTTCTGTTAGAAAGGTACAGTGTCTCTGGTTAAAGTGGGCAGCAAGATGGAAATACAGCCTGGAGAAGCGGGCCACGATTTCTGCATGGCTTAGGATTCCTTTTCCAAACTTTATAATAGACTAACCATGTTTTTATCTTCTTTCTGACATCAAGTATTTGAGCGCCTACCTAACATCAAAGAGGGAAACTGAGGCACTGAGCTGAACTTGCCCTTGATCCAAGGCCAGAGTCAGGATTGGCTTACTGGCTAACTTATTTGGCAAATTGATGAAAGGGAAGCCATTTGCCAAACAAAGCCTTTGGTTTCCCACGTATTACAAATACTGCCTCGACAAGCTCGTGTTCAAGGGGCTTAGCTGTGCTCTGGTCCGGTGTTCTATTTGGCAGCAAGAATTTCACCCGTTTGACAAAATGGACAGGGGACCCAAAGACACTGTCAAGAATGATGTACAAGTAAACTCACGCATGGCGCCCTACTTTCAGGGAGTTCTCTTGGACTCGATTGTGAGAGAAATATATTTTGAAGAGGTCAAGACAGATTTTGATGTCATGCTGTTTTCTTGGAAGGTCTATGATTTGGATGTCTTGTGGCCATGCATGACGTAAGAACACAGAATCTATGTTTTCCTAAACATCTTTCCTCCCGCGTGCTCTGAGCAGCTCTGTGGCGGAGAGAAAAGGCTGATCCTTAAGGGAGTAGAGTGCACGCCAGGAACCCCAGAGTGTTAGGCAGAACAGTGAAGGGCTGTAGGCATAGGAGAGGAAGAAGCAACTGGAAACCATTTGGCATGAAATGAGAACAGGGATCTTGAAATTTAACTTTGAGCTGCAACCTGAAGGAAGGACAGGGTATGGTTTGGCAGAATAGAACGAGGAAGACATTCCAGAGGGGGAACAGGGACTGAGCTCACATACTGGGAGTGAACAATCAGGGCCTGTTCCAGGGGATGAGGAGTCCGGCCTAGAAACCGGAAAATAGGCCAGAGCAACCCAAATGGATTGATCTAAGGGAACATTTTTACTTTCTTTTACTTTTTCTTGTAAATCATGGTGGGGCTCATATCTTATGGTGTCTGCAGGGTTCCTACAGTGAAATAGGACTAAATTAGCATGTGCCAAGGACAAGGGCACGAGTGGATGAAAAGCTAACATTAAACAGAAAAAATATATCTAAAAAGTATACACACACACACACACACACACATTTCCAGGAGCCTTCCTAAAGATGTGAAGTTAAATTTGGAACTGTAACATAGTCTCACTGATTAAAAAAAATTAACTGTCCCCACCTGCAGTTGCATTTGACCTGAAATAATTTCTTTTTTAGGTGTTCAAGGTGAATATCTGGGTCTGGGGAGTCCTGGGTTCAAGAAGCACCTGTGGTCAGTGCATTGATGAGTGTGGAAATGGAATCAAGTCCTAGGTCAAGTCCTGTTTCTTCTATTTCCTGTGAGACCTTGGGAGAGTCACACGATCTTTCTGAGCCTTGGGTTCCTCCAAGGACATGAGCCAAATGCTGCCGTCCTCATAGGGCCGTAATGAGAAAATTAAAAAGCTTGTAGAGGCTAAAGGTTATTCGTTTCACTTTTGCCTATTTGATAGGCATAAGAATGTCTCATTCTTTTAATTTGCCTTCATTTGATTATTAATGTTTGCATGTTTAAAAAAAAAGAATACTGACTTTCTATTTTTAGTGGTGATATAAAGTTTTCCCTATAAATGTATTTATGTTACAACAATAAGCAAAAAAAAACACACCACCACCAAAACAAATGTTTATGTAGGTGCCTTGTCAATGGTGAACACCACAGGTATGTAAAATGGTTAATTCCTACCCGTTTACATCTTCTTTATTTCATCTTGTAATGTTGCGGAATTAGAAAACTGAACTTTGAAAGAATAATCTGGATGGAACCCTGGCTCCTCATCCCCTTCCCATTTCTTCTTCTTGGAGTTGCCAATAGGAAGAGGGCAGCGATGTTTTTCATAGTCCTCTCCCTTGTTTGCTGGGTTAGCAGCCCCCCCCCCCCCCCCCCCGGAGCAGTGGAGCCACAGAGGCCTGGTCAGTCCTGAGCCTGCAGGAGAGTGAGGCGGACGGGCCTTTGCGCCTGCCTCTACCTCGGCGTTGTGCTGTGCAGAGCCCTGACGGGTTCTCGGGGCTTTCCAGGACGTTCGCTGTGGGGTTTCTTCTCTGCTGGGTGGAGGTGCCTGGCTTTCCCGTGGGGTGGCCTGTTTGCCCTGAGGCATGCTTGGGAGCTGCATTTCCCATCAGACAGCCTCTTGGTTTCCATTTGCTCTTGGAATAGCATTGGGTTGTGTGTCCTGCAAAATGTGGGGAGAGAGGCTGGTGTATGTTTATGGTAGCAGGTGTTATTTCCTGCGGAAGCTTCATTTGTGAATCGTGTGCATGCGTGTATTTATCAAAAAGTACTTTGTCCATTTCTGTTTTAAGGGAAAGCTTTGACAAAACCTGATCAATATTTTGCATTCCATGCATGGAGAACCAGATGTTAGAAGTTTCCTGTTGTTGGAGGAGAGGAGGGAGCTGGGGCCCCTCCAGATTTATGGAAATCAGTGTTCTCTGATAGAAGTTGGTTAGTTTTCCTGGGAAACATGTAACAGGAGCACAGTTTTTAAAAAATTTTCATGATGAATTATTTTCTAACAAGAGCCTTCTTATCTCTTTGGCTTTTGGTGTTTGGCCAGGGTAAATGAGCAAAACACACGAATGGGGTAGAATCCCACAAAATAACATAGCCTGGGTTCTTTCCCTTTCCCTTTCCCTTTCCCTTTCCCTTTCCCTTTTCCTTTTTCCCTTTTCCCTTTTCCCTTTCCCTTCTTCTCTCCCTCCTTTCTTTTCCTTTCTCTTTGATTTGCTTGTCTTCTCTGCCATCTGACTGTTTGTCTTTCTGTCTCTCATTAATTTGATTTTTGCACCTGGCTTTATGTACCAGGCTCATTACCAAAGGTGCCTCATTGCAGCAAGAGCTTTTCTCTTTCAAGTTCTCCCTGACCTAGACCCAGAGACGAGTCATGGTGCTAGATGAGGGTGTGTGGCATTTCCATGTTAGGAACACAGGAGTGGCATCTCCCAGTTAAACCAAGGTAGGGAGGAGCATTTCAGAATCTAAACAGAATAGCTGTAAGCAGAGCAGAAATAGGTGCAAGACAAGCTCTTTTTGGCCAACATGAATAGAGACTCTTTCCAGCATGGGGCGCTGACCCCCCCCACGGTTCAGTCCAGTTCCTGATTACTCGTGATCTGCTGCCCAGTAGTGGTTTGTACATGTTGGAGATGGTTGGGCTACTTTTCTGCTTCCAGATAGGAGTCAAACTGAATACTTTTTTCCCCTTCCTATAGGTCATGGTATGTCTTTGAGCTCCCAGAAAGTAAATCCTGTTGCCAAGTATAGAAGTTCCTTTCACCGAAAACTACTATACATTTGCGGTTCATCTAATCCGGGCTTTTGCGGCTTATAGAGAAAATAAAAGTAAACCCTAGGTGGATTCAGGGTTATGAGGAGAAGCTGGCCAGGCCAAATGAGTTTGGGTGGACCTGAATTGCTCCTCTTTAGCTAGGTTGATCTTCTTTCCTTCCTTTACTAGTTTGGTCACGCTTCCTGGTTAGTAATTTGTGAGTACTCAGGGACCTTTCTTGAGTGAGCCTCTGGGGTTCTGTGGTCCAGGCGCTGTCTGCTCACAAAGGTATTCAGGCCAAAGGGAGGCGCTGGTCACGTGCCCTGCTGTATCTCCTGAGTCCCTGCTGTCTGGGCCTGAATCACTGGTAGGTTAAGCCCCTGGGGCAGGACATATTCTGTGTGAGTTTATCTTAGTGTCTAAAATGCTGCAGAAGCAACGAAACAAAAACCCCACAGCCAGTTTTCTTTGGGCCCACGTGTAGCTGGCTCCCTGTCGGCTAGCAACAGTTGAAGTTGTTGTTTTGTTTTCTTCTTACACGATACCCCCTGGCCTGACAGAGGTGAGCAGTTAGGAGTCTTGAATACAGAGTCAAGAAGAATGGAAAACGTCAAAGCCTGGGCCCCCCTCCTGGAGGATGGGGGAGCCCTGTGATGGAGGCAGAGAGGGTGGGGTGGGGGGTGAGGTTTCGGGATTTGAGTGGGAGAAACATTTCCTGCCTGGCAAGGAAAGTGAGAGCTCTGAAAGGAGGCAGCTCCTTTATTGACTGTACCACTGGGATTTGTGCCTTGGTGGATTCTTCTTATATTACAATGAATTTAATTAAATACATTGTGATCCCAATTGAGGATATTCTAATTAGCTGGGTCAGGAACAAATTATTCTCTCTCTTTCCTCAAATGAAAACATCTCCCACTCTCTTCTGCAGCTAAAGCATGTCCTTGGCTGAATGATTTGCCCAGGTGGAGAGCTAAGCTGTCTCTTTACCCCCCCCCACCCCCCACTGCTTTTTATTAGGCAGGTTCCAGGGGGTAGAATTCTGGGGATGGGAATAGTGCCCTCTGGGGCCTTTGGAGAGGGGCGTGGGGCATGGTCAGCAGGGGCATGGGATCGATCCTGTTCAAGGCCTGCTCAAGGCCTGGGAAATGACCCAATGGTGTGGAGAGGGTCACAGAGGTCAGAAAACCATGCTTCTGCTATCTTCAGATCCCTGTTTGCTCCAGGTTGGATAAACTGTGAAGAAACCCGTGAGAACTTACAAAGCTCAGTGAGAACAGGATCGGTCACATGCTGGTAGACATCAGGAGACCCAGGCTGTGGGCAGAAGCTTGGGTTGGCCTGTAACCTTTCTAAGCAGGTGTTTCTCAGCAACCAAGAAATAGTTTCTTCTAGATTTTTGGGGGGTGTGTCTTGGAGAATGAGTTTAGCGTGAAAAGCAAGCTTGATGGTTTGAATTACGCTTTAGTGTAAGTCTGTCAAGAGAGGGCCCTTCATGCTTCCTAGATCAGGACCAGTGGAAGAGTCTGGGCCTCTGTTTTCCTGATCCCTTCTTCTCCCATTTGCTTTCATTCTTTCCCCCACAATTTGTAGTTGGTACCCATTTCCCTTCCAAAACAGCTCCAAAATGACAAATTAAAGAATTCGTGGCGGTAAAGAGATTGTAGTTTACCAGCATGAGCTCGAGTACAGAGTGGTTTTGGAACATCTTTACAATATCAATTTTTAAGGAGTTCCCAGTATGACATTTTATTTCAATTTAGGATTTATGCAACTCTGTCTCCCAAAAGCCCATGTATTTGCGGATAAAAGACATCTGACATACCAGTTCTTATCCACATCATTTTGGCCATGCACTCTTCTCTCTTTTGGCAGGTTTGGTGATTGGAAACCCCAGTTATTTGGAATAGAAACCCCACAAATATATTAAAATTTATGTTTAAAATCCAATGCCTTATTGCAAGGAAATCCTATTTTGTGGGGCGGTCATGAGGGTTTGGGGTTAAAACTTTAGTGATTCTTGTTCTGATTTCTTGGTTCATGATGCCACTGACATCCCTTGATAGAATTTACTGCCTTGGATTCCGTGTTTATATTCCTTATTATTATTTTTAGTTGAGGCTTTATTATATGTAATTCTTTTGATCTTAGTGACCTAAGACAGCAGTTCCTGGCTCTTGGATAGGTTTCCTGTTCCTTGATCCCTAGCCAAACCCGTGCTCCCAGGAATATCTTGGTCGCATTTTTGGCTGTTTAAGGGTCTTCTGGAAGAGTTGGGGAGAATGAATGTTGGCAAACCCCTTTTTCCTTCATCTATCTCATCACCTTTCTTCTCCCCTGGGTTTTAGCCAACAGAAAGTATTGCTTTGATGCACCCCTTCCTAAAATCTTCTGCAAGGAAACTTATCTTAGAGAAGGCAAATTAAAGATAGATCATTAAAAAAAGTTTATTTCAAGTTTGTTTCAAGAAAAGTAGCTTTTTTATCAGCAGTTGAAATTCCTATAACACTTAACTTTGGGCCTGCTGGTTCTTCATACTCCTTCTGCCTGTGAAATTGTTCTAGGACAGCTATTACTTATGGGGGTTTTATTTTGCTCCAAGGTTCTGTATTCAGGTGTATTGAGTCACCCATTTGGAGGGAAAGGGGATATTTCTCTAATGGGTACATATGAAGCACTTAGCATTCTTACCTGCTGGTTGGTGCCAGAGCCAGATTTCTTGTGGAATTATTTAATCAGTTTCATGATTGAGGGCCTTGACCCTGCTCCAGTGATTTTTCTACAACACTTAATTGACAAATGTAGGATGTGGGTTTGTGACATGTGAACCTTGGAGTAGTGTCATCAGGTGGGAAGCCCTCGTAGTGTCACTCTGATATTTTCGATATTCCAAGGAGTGCAGGACATTCTAACTACTCCACCTGCTCAGTGTCTTGTGTTATGAGCTGGACAAGAACGATAGCCAAGCAAGATTAGAAAGCGTGACCAAGATGTGTGCCCCAGAGAAAGCCCAGTGGGGGTCAAAGAGAAGACCAGAAACACAAAGCAGTTCTGAGGCGTGTTTTGGGCACTTTGCGTTACCTCCTGCCAGGCTCCAGTGACTGGGTGGGTGGAGAGCAAGAAGGACGAGGAAGGACAAGTAAAGACACGAGCAGATTAAACATGTAAGTGAATGGGCCTGGCCGTGTTCCAGTAAAACTTTATTTACAAGAACTGGTGCTGAGTTGGATTTGGCCCACAGGCCTAGTTTGCTGGGTCTTGGTCTAAATTAAGCAGGATACTTTGGAAAGTGAAAGGGGAAAACTTTAATGATGACACCAGGAAAACTGGTGTTGTGCTACAGGTGTCCAGCTCATCAGCCGTATTATCTGGCTCTTGGAAGACCTCATGGCAGGGGATGTTTGGGGGACACAGGAGTGAGGGTCAGTGTGGTTCTTGTCCCCAAAGAGCTGCTAGAGGAGGGTGCATTGAGGAAAACAAAAAATCACCCCCTAGGGAGCCTTATCGTCAACAAGTGTCCTGTTTGGCTGCAACCAGGACAGGGCAGTTACGTGGCAGTATGGACTTCGAGTGACTTACCAAAGGTGTGTCCCTCTCCTTTGTCCCCGCAGCACCTGCAGCAGCACGAGAGTGGCATTGAGGGGGAGAGCTGCTACTACCACTGTGTCCTGTGCAACTACTCCACCAAGGCCAAGCTCAACCTCATCCAGCACGTGCGCTCCATGAAGCACCAGCGCAGTGAGAGCCTGCGCAAGCTGCAGCGGCTGCAGAAGGGCCTTCCTGAGGAGGACGAGGATCTGGGGCAGATCTTCACCATCCGCAGGTGTCCCTCCACTGACCCAGGTGGGTGGCCTCACAGGCACAGAAGGCTGGTGCTCCTGGGGGGCACCTCCAGGAGGTCTCCTGAGGGCTTTGTTTTGAGGAAGAAGGGACTGGCTGTCTCGGTTTCCCAGGTTTGCCATCACAGAGTACCACCACCCAGGTGGCTCAAAGTAATGAACTTTTTGGCCTCACAGTTCTGGAAGCCAGAAGTCTGAAATCAAGGCATCAGCAGGGCCAGGTTCCCTCTGAAACCTGTAGGGGAGCATCCTTTGTCTCTCTCAGTATCTAGCGGTTGCTGGCAAGCATTGGCATTCCTTGATGTTCCTGGGCCTGGGGATGCATCACTGCAATCTCTGTCTCCTCTGTCTTCACGTGCTCTTCTCTTTGCTTTTTATAAGTCTGTGTCTGTGTCCAAATTTCCTCTCCCTATAAGTAGACCAGTCATATTGGACTAGGGCCCACCTAATGAACCTCGTGCTAACCAATTACGTCTTCAGAGACCCCATTTCCAAATAGGGTCACAGTCATGGGACCAGGGGTTAAGACTTCAGCAGGTCTTTTTTTTTTTTTTAAACAAATCAATTTTGTTGGTACATATTAATAAAGCATACAGTTCATCCAAAGTGTGCAATTAATGGTATTTGGTGTAATCACATAGTTGTGCATTCATTTCTTCAGTCATTATTAGGGCATTTTCATTATTTCAATAATAATAAAAACAAACAAACAAGAAAATTCTTCACCTCTCAGTCTCTCTGTGCTTTTTGAAGGACATAATTTAACCCACAACACAGGTGTAGTTGGCTCTCGTATCCATTACTGACCTTCCTGGTGACCATTGTCTTCTGGAAGGGGACATACATGTCTTGTTGGGTTTTTTTTGTTTGTTTGTTTTTGAAAGAACTTAGCACTACTTTTCTTCAGTATCCTGGCTAAATGCTCAGCCAATAGACGTGGTATGCCCTTTCCCACATTCCTCCCGTCTGTATTCTAGAGTCAATTTATTTGTTCAAACTGATATAAAACAAATATTAAATTATGTCTTGCTTGGTATAAAGAGGAGGCAGTTTGTAGCCTCCAAGTCTGGTCTGTAAAAATGAACTTGAGAGAGCTTTAAAACCATGTATACTTGTTATAAAATTTAAAAAACTGTACGTAAGAGTGATTCCTCTTGTTGTGTGGGCTTGTGCTGCCTGTTACTTCCCAAAGAGAGTAGAGACCATCCAGTGGGAGCGGCCCAGCTCCTGCCTCCCCAGGCTCTCATCTTGGCTGCAGTTCCCCTTTTTCTCCATCTCCCTTCCTGCGCTTTGTGAATCGTGTCCTCACTGGGACCTCACTCTGGAATCACACTCTCTCTCCTGTTCTTTCAGTCTTGTAGCCCTTTTCTCTTAACGTGTCAGCACAGAACAATCTGTTGCCTCTTCAAAAACAATAAGACAGAAGCTCTCCTTTAATCTTGTGTGTCCTCTCTCTACAATCTTTCCTTCCCTTCGAGATTCTTGAGAGAATAATCTGTAATCACCCACCCCCCCACCCACTCTCCTAAAGGTCACCCTTGACTTTCTGTTTACCCAGCTTGCTAACTTTCTGTGGCGTTTGGACTTGTTGCCTGTTCCCTTCCGAGGCTCCCTTCCCTTGGCCTCCAAGGCATCCTTCTGCTTGCTCTCCTGCTGCTTTTGACCTTTCTCTGTGTCCTTCCTAGGGTTTTGGTCCTCGGCCTCCCCCACGTGCCGGAGTCACTGGGCTAATTTAGTCCCTGGCTTTTGTCTCCCAGCCACTGGACTCTTGGCTCTCTCGGTGTTGCCAGATGTCTTTCAAACAGCTTCTTGGATGTCTCCTTGGTGCCATGTCAGACACTGAGCCCTTTGACATGGAGCTCTCTGTTTTCCCCACCAGACTTCTTTCTCCCTCTGATCGTCCACCTTGTTTTATGGCCCGAGCAAGCCAAAGTCTTGGAGGCCCTTCCTCAGCCATTGAGTCACTGTGGCCGAGTGGGGTTTCTAAACTTAAAGCTATTAAATTATGTACTTTCATAATCTGTGAAGGAAAAAGTTGTGTAAGCCTTACTAGGAAAAATAGCATGCCCCTCTCTCATTCAGTTCTGGGGGTTGGGGAGGATGGCTTTCAACTTGCAGTGTTTCTTTTGATTCTTTTTTTTTTTTTTTAAGATTTTATTTATTTATTCATTTATCCCCCCCTTGCTGCTTGTGCTCGCTGGGTCAGCTAACCACGCCGTGCGTGTGGGCGGGCTTGCCTTCACCAGGAGGCCCCGGGGAACTGAACCTGGGGCCTCCCATATGGTAAAAGGGAGCCCTACTGATTGAGCCACAGCCGCTTCCCTCTTTTGATTCTTAATTTCATTTTTTTTTCATTTGCACTCAAAATATGATAATTGAACTTCATTGAGCTGAAATGTTTTACTGATTCCCTTCTGCCCCTCCGGGAACAGCCCCCCAGCACACAGCAGGCCCTGCCCACAATGCTGCCACCCTCCTGTAGCGTGGGAGACCTTGGTAAGGGTGGGGGGGTGCCGCTTGTTGGAGTGTCATGGTGGCCCCACCGCAGGCACTGCCGCCCCCACCCTTTGCCCCCACATCAGCTACCAGTTATTGCAGGCAGTGTGTTAGCACTGACCAGCTTAATTCTATATTTTCTGAAATGTGTATGCTACTATTTCTTGATTTTTCTTTTTTTTAAACGGTTTAGGTATTATTTATTGGCTTTTTATTCTGGAAGATGAGGATTTTGCTCTTGTGTCATTCTACCCACTTAAACCCACCCGCACATACCCACCTACCCCCACCCCACCCCCGTGTTAATACACATTCACTCACACTCCACTACAAACTCACAGTGCTACAGCATATACCCCAAACATACTCACACACCACATGCACATATATCCCACAGGCAGGCACTGTCCACACACACCCCTGCCCCATACATGCTCTCACATGCACATACACATGGACACTCACAGCCCGCACCCCCCTCCACATCACACTCAGCGTGCCCCCACTCCCCTCCAACTCCCAACCTTCCTACACCCTCAATCTTCCCCTCCTTCCGTCTTCCATTATGATTAAATCATAATTTGGGGTTATATTAATATTCAGTGTTTTCATTATTATAACTCTATAAATATTAATCACAACTGAGCCATGTAGAGTTTTATAATTTCATTTACCTTCTTGTACAACTTTTTGTTTTCCCTGGTTTTCTAGGTACCTATGATTAATTCATGGCCAGCTCTCTGCCAGCAGCAGACATTTCATCTCTGAGTGCGCTGCTATGTCAGATTTTCCATCAGTTTCATTTCCTCCTGGAGACGTCCTCCCTGAGCCCCTCGGAACCCCCCTGCCCCCCTGCTCCTGTCCTGACCATCCGCTTGTTTCTTTGCTCTCTTCTCCATATAAATGAAACTGGGATTTTGCTTTCACTCTAGAATGATAAAACGTTAGTGTTTGCCTCTGACAAAATGTCCCAAGGTTTAAGAATATTCCCTGCTAGAGGCTTTTTATTATATTTTATTATTTTTAATTAATTTATTTTTTAAGCACAGTGGAAAGGCAAGTCCTCCTGACAAGGTGTATGACTCATTTGCTCAGGAAAGTTCTTTTGGGTCACCAGGGCAATCTTTGTCACCTCCAGGTCACTGCAAGACTGTCCCTTCCCAGGTGTTTTTCAAGTGCCTCATCCAGTTAGCTTTTAGATGCTCCCGTCTCAGGAGCTGCTGCTTTGTCCCTGATCCTGATCCTCCGCCTGGGAGTGCTCTGGGGGTGAGGGACGGGCTGAGCGCCCCACACTCCAGTCCAGGCCTGGGGATAGAGACCACGGTGCCATCTGGCTTTGGGGATGGACGCTGTTCCCCCCCCGGGACGTTTTGGCCTCTGATCCTGCTGCCCTCAGTCATTTCACTGCTGAGTCATTTTGCAGGATTCTCCTTCCTTCTACCAGTCTATGCTGACCTGTTTATTTCTGGGCTTTGGGGGTTTTTTGTTTGTTTGTTTGTTTGTTGTTTTGGCTTTTTTTTTTTTTTGGCCAGCTCTGCATTAGTCATTGTTTTAAGCTTCCGTTAAAAGCTGCTCCTTTTGCCCCTCAATTCTTTCTTTCACTCTGCTCAGAATTCCCTTTTTTATTAATGAGGCGCCCCAAACTAAATAGTGTACAGCTGCCATTTCACCCGGGGTCTATGGACTGGAACAAACAGTCCCCTGTTTTATAATGTAATACTTCTATTTATGCACTCTGCTCTGGAATTGCTTTCTTACACCATTGCCTTCTGGGTTTCTCTCATTTAATGCGTATTAGGGTTTTTTTTCCCCCTCTGAAGTGTATGAGCAGCTTCAGTCTACGTGATAGACTTCCTTTCGGCATTTCAAAATCCTTTTGTATTGTCCTTGGCCTGGAGTCAAGTTTATGCTCCTCCTCCCTCCTCCTATCCCCCAACCCCCTCCCCCAGTTAACTTTAGGCTTTTTACTAATGATAAAAAGAAGAAATTGTTAGGTAATCTTCATCTTGATAGTAGCAGTAACTCAGTTACCTGTAAGAAAACTCTCCTAAAAAGCTATCCTCCCTTGCCCCAGGCTCTTCCAAACTTCTTCAAAGAGCTTCTTAAAGAGAGGAGACATTAGGGATCCGGTAGAACTGAGACATTTAAATTTCTCCACTTCAAATTTCAGGAAGGCAGACGTTATAAATCATGGCCGGCTTTCTCCTCTCTAACATGGTCCCCGCCTTTTTCTCCAGCCAGAGCTGCCATTTGCCTCGTGGGGGGCGCGCCAGGGGCCTCAGCACCTTTAGGTGCCTGAACTCTCTGGCTCTGTGGCTCGAAGCTGCCTTTGAAAGGTTGTGCTGCTGGAGCCTTGCTCCTGGCCATCGACCATCATTTAGCTAAAGGACATTGCTGGTCCGCAGGCCCTTTCCTTTCCTTTCCTCCTCTGCTGTCCACACACCCCCGAGTTTTATACAGAATCCATTAGAAGTAACTTCCTTTCCTTTTTTTAAGCCCATGACCTCGAGCCCAGGTCTCATGTCACGGTCTACAGGTATCGTGATTTCCCTTGCTGAGGCCAATGGGGTGAATTCTAGGATCATTTCTTTCCTGTGGATGAGAAAAATTTCTCTTCTGATTTCACATGTGGCTTAAATCACCTGTTTTCTGGTCAGGTGGGTTTTCCACACAGCCTGCAAACGCACAGGGACGTGTGGGTCTGGGAGGTGACACGGAGGCAGGGGCGATGGCAGAGGTCTCCTCAGTCCTTCAGAGCTCTGCAGTGGTGGCCAGGATTTACGTCCACCCCCGGCTACAGAGCACCTTGAGAGACTTCGGGGCAAATACCTACAATCTAAGTCTTGCCTGCACCCAAAGGGTGAGCCTGGGCTGCCGGGCACTGCGTGGCCCTGTTTGCCATTGGTCAGAGGGCGGCAGAGGGCTCCTCGTCGGTCCCTGTGTGTTTCTTTAGCTTGGTGTGGTGGGCTTCAGGTTACGCTTTCCACCCTCGCCCCCACACTGTACATGTGCACGTGTGCACACATGTCCACGTACACGCTCGTGTTTTGAAAAATAGCTTGGAAATACACATCTCGTACAGAAGAAGTAACCTAACTCCGTGAGTTTTAATTTTATTTTTGGCTTTATTGCATCTTGGACTTTTGGTAATTGGCTAGAGTATATCTTCTGCAAGACCAAGCAGCCACTTGCCTTTGCTGGGATTTAATCTTCTCATTCCCCACCCAGATGCGGCGGTGGAGGAGCCTGTCGCTGTCGGCTGATGTCCTAGCTTACGCCTCTCAGTGGCTGGCGTTGCCTCTTGGCCTCTCCTCAGTCCACCAAAAGCTCCTGATCACTCTCCTAGGTGGGTCACGTGAAGGATCAGCTTCCCTGTGTGCTTATTAAAAGGCCTCTCTGGCTCTCTGGCTCCCGGGTGAAACTGTAGTTAATTTCACTCTATCAGGGCTCTGGGCTTGAGAAGACAGGAGGCCCTTTGTGTGACTGCCCTCAGCCTTTCTTGTCCTCCTCCTGCTGCTGTTTGCTATCTAACCCTTCCCCAACTCCTTTTTCTTTCATGTAGACGCAGGTTGCTAAACTTTGCACAAATGTGATTCAATTGAATGACTCTTTATCGAGGGCCTACTGTATACTGGGACTTTTACGAGTTGGGGGGGGCAGCGGATGGCCCCCTCCCAGCTCTTCACACGGTTAACCCACCAACTCAGAGCCATCCGACCATGACTCGGTTTCCATGGGGCACCATCATTCAGAGTTGAAGAGAATACTTTGTGTGGAGCAGAAGACTGTCCCCGTTTACCCGATACATTTTGGGGCTCAAGGGAGTGAATTCCTGGGTCATAGGGAGATGGAGGCAGCTTTCCAAGGGATGATATGCTTTTGGTGAGAGCCTTTACCAAAACGCTCACTGGCTTGAATTGATGAGTCTTTTTTTTTTTTTTCTTTAAACCAAGTTTCTGGGAGAAGTTCTTAACTCAGACAGCTTAAGAGAATAAGAAAAGATACCATTTTCAAGTTTCTTATTTTGTTTTGTTTTTATTTTTCACAATTGGCAGAAGGCTGCCCTTTAAATATGAAGTATGTCTTTTTTGTAAATAGCTAAATTATATGCAATTTCAGTGTAATTTTTCTCAGCACACTAAAATATGTTGTGGCTGGGTCTGTAATTCTGGAGCATTGTTTTTTGCCTAACCAGTAAAGCTGTACTTTTCGTTTTCCCTTTTTGTTATACATTTTGTCCATGGGGCTTAGGGCGGGGCATAAGGATAGAAAGTATTTCTGACTAGAGAATTTTAGTGGAAAAACACATCAGAACAAATTGGGCTGCTAGAAGTTTTAAGTACTTACAGAGGAATGAAGAAGATAGGACTTTATCGGGTACTCCCTGATGAGGACTACTTGGACTAGGACTGTAAATTTCGGGTTTCTTTTTTGGAAGATGCTTTATAGTGCAAGCATAGAGATCATTATGTATGGAAATGAAAAGAGAATATCATGTTGTAAATGAAAAATGGAGTTTTAAGAATAGCATATAGTTTGATTCTCTTGTTTTTAATAAGTGTGTTTTTCTTGCAGCTTTTAAAATTACCACTTAAAGCAAGAAGTTTGTAATTTGTGTAACTGCCTGTTTCATGGGTGGGATCTATTTGTATGGAAACTAATACAATATCTGGCACATGGCAAAAGCTCGGATATTGGTGGTACTTGTTGATATACTTTTTAAAGCAAAATCACTAACAGTATGCCAAGAAGTGAGTCTCCGTATGTCTTTTGTTCCTGGAGATAGTTTTCTTTTGTCAGTATGTAAAACATACATATTTTGGGTGGGTGGCTGATTTTCTTGCGTTGTGCCTCTACTTAGAGAGGACAGCAGTAATTTTCAGAGTGTATACTGTCTTGTTTTTCTGTTGGAACAGAGTTCCTGATTTGCCTTAATTAGTCCTCTAACAATCTACAAAGGTCAGTGCCAATTGCCTGTTCATTTACATTGGTAATTGTGATGGCTTCTGATTACATATTCCTTGTCTCAGTCCTTCCTCTGAATACATGCTAGTGTGTCCTCCCCCCCCTCCACACACCCAACACACACACACGCACGCACACACGTACATACACGAAGCTAAGGAAACCTTTGTTGCAATGGTCCAGGCTTCCCTGGAACTTGAGTGTCTGTTATGGAAAGCCATCTTGGACAGGCTATTGCTTGGAAGTTGGGGATATAATGAAGCCAGAGTCAGGGAAATTACATCAATACCAGGCAAGGAATCTGAGAGCCATTAGCTAGGAGCCTTCTTGAACTGGGTAATTAAGGGCAATTAAACTTTTCTGCTTGCTCTCTGCAAAATGTGCTAATGACCTGGTCTTTTGGAAGGTGGACATAAGCAGAGTGCTCTTTCTCGTCTGTCAGAGGCTGCTGGTCTAGAAAGGCCCCACTGGAGCGGCTGTGACGTCGCCAGGAGGCTTGCTTGGGCAGGGGGTTCAGAGTCTGCAACCATGTCCGACCTCCTCTTTCCTCTCTGTCTTCTCCAGGAGAGATATCTGCACCAGGATGTTGGACCTGTTTAGAAATTAGGCAGGACCTGGCTGCAGTAACCTGCGTTGTACTAATTCTTTGTCATTCATCCTTTCATTGTCTAGATCCACCATTTGCTAGCTGCTTTATTTCGTATGGAGCTCCCAGGTGTTTGTGTTTTTGTTTTGGGTAGCGCATGACATAGGAGAACAAGGTGGGACTGAGCACCGGTGCCATTGCCCTGCCCGCTAGCTGTGTTCTCAGTTGGGGGCTCCAGCATGTCTTCATGGTGTCCCAGTGAATGGTGAGTAATATGTGCTCACGGCTACCCAGCACTGCCCACCCTGAGAAGCTGCAACCCAGGGGCTGTTCCCTGCTAGGGATGGCGGTGACAGGTGGCATAGCAAAACAAAAACAAAAGACCCTGGGAGTGTGTGTTGAGGGGTGAGCATTGGCGGTCCATAGTTTAAGGCCGTGAGCATGCTAGAAGACCCCCAGGTGGCTAGTCAGAGCCCAGAGGCACAGACACCCAAGGGAGTTATAGAATGTCAGGTCACACCAAGTGCTAGTTTAATGAAACCTTTTATTTCAAAAGATCCCAAGTCACTTGTGAAAGAGGCATCCAAGGAGCTTGAAATTTTGAGGCTTCAGTCTCAATCAAAAGGCTGCTAAGTTAGCCAGGAGTAGATGCTTTTGCTGGGCTGGGGCTTGGGGCTTCTGGACCTGGGTTTTATTTGAGGAGAAGGGCCTGGCGAAGACAGTGCATGCAGCGGCCGCCCACCATCTCCTGGCCCCTTCAGATTTGCAGACCCTCCCGAGTCCTTCCCTCCCCCAATTGCCGGCATTTAACACCTTTTTTGTTGCCCCCAAAACGTATTTTCCAAGAGAAATAATGATTTCTAACTATTTTTCACGGAGGGAGACCCAAATAATCTCTTTCTTGGACTCCTGACATCCTATATTAAACTTGTCCCCTACCTTGGTAGGGGGTGAGGGAGGAAAGTAGAACATCCACCTCTTTGGGTACAGAAATAGCTCAAAGGCTTTTCTCAGACTTACAAATGTTAAGAGACCCCCTTCAAACTGTGACCCAATTATGAGAATTACAGTCCCAAATGATTTTTTTCCCCAAACATTTACTAGCAGCGGAAAGTTTTGTGGCCTCCCGAAGCAGCTGAAGTTCAGCCCACATTTCCCTGATTCCTTATTTTCTGATCCCTGGATAGCAGCAAGGAAGCTTCTCCAGAATTCTCTCTCTGCCTGTGCAGTATGGTAGTCATGTGCCACAGGTGGTTATTTAAGTTTAAACTAATTAAAATTAAATAAAAAATGGAAATTCAGTGTCTCCATCATACTTGCCACATTTCAAGTGCCCAAGAGCCACATGTGACTTGTAGCTGCTGCTGTGGATGGGGCAGATATATAGAAAAGTCCCATCAATGCAGCAAGTTCTCTTGGAGAGTGCTGCCCTGGTCTCCCCACTGGGATCCCTTGGATTTCTTGCAGGCCAGGCTAGGGTGGGAATGGATTTTCCATACTATGCTTTGACTTGCTTTTAAAGAAGGGTGGTTACCTGCGGGCCACATGCTTTCTTCCAGCCTGGTGGGTTGTATTCTTTAGTGTCTTTCCATCTTTTCTTTCTGTTTCCTTTTCACTGTGAGAGAAATATGTTCCCAAATAGGCATTTAATATTGGTTTTACTACTTGAACCTTATTCCATTAGCAGTTTTGAAAGAGTTTGAAAAGACTTCTGCATTTTGGTAGTTTTATATCTCAAATCTATCTGGAGACCTTTTGTGTATATATTAATAAGAGGAACTATTTATTCCTTTTAAAAGATCCTTGAGTGCCACTGTAATTAGAATATGAAAAATTGAACAACCTTACTTATGTGATTTTCTTGGAGGAGGCCTGTCATTTTTACCCACATTTTTTACCTCAAATTGTTGTCCTTTTATAAAGTGAAAGACGAATGTGTGCGTTTGCCTCTCACCATTTCCTGAGCGACTTCCTGACATCTGAGGCCAGTTCCTTTTTCTGTGGCCATTTGCAGTGTGGAAGGATATTCCTTCTGCTGAACCTAGAGGCGAACCTTGGACATACACAGCCTCGTCAGTACCTGCCAGCCCCCGGTGGGTCTTTCTGTTCTCAGCACGTGGTCCTTGCTGCGAGTCCTAGCGTGCGAAGAAACAGAGTGAGCTTCTTGGAAGGGGACCGCAGTTGAAGCTGGAAACTTGGAGCTGAAACCCTAAGAAACTTGTTAGGATAGGAAGGGGGTCAGAACACTGTCAGCTGAGCCGGTTCACTGTGAGTCTTTTCTTGTCTGCCCTGACACGGCATCTCCCCACCCCACCCTACTGGTAAACCCCAAGGGAACAGCCAGCCAGCCACAAGTAGGAGTATTATTTTGCCTGTAAAATTTGCCAGTCTTAGCATCACTAAAATGTGTCCTTGTTGAGGGGGCTGCACAGGCTGAAGTGTGATGGGCTTTCGGTATGTAAGAGATTTATAGACATCGTGACTCCTTTCTCCAGCCCATTCGTGTTTTTAACAACAAAGCAAAACTCATTGGCCATGAGGGCAGTGTTGGGCAGCCCTGTGTATTTTGTTCAGTTTGGGGGAAATGCCCCCTAGAGCCTTGCCATATTCTGTCACCTGCTACGGCCTAGCCTTCTATATGGTCTGAATTGGGTGGGCTTCCATCCAAAGGGCTTTAGTTGCTGAAAGTACCCGAAGGACTTATTATTCCTCGGTTTTACTTTACTCTGTGTCACATCCTCCAGGCTTGACGTTATATAGTGTTTCCAGTGTGTAAGTTTTACATAATAACTTTCGTTCAGGGCCCGTCTGCTTGTGTCTCTTGGGCAGGTATATCCTCCTCCCTAGCCCTTACCTTTCTCAGATGCGAGTCTGCGAGCCTGGGATGTAGGCATCAAGGCTGGCTCCAGAATGGTCTTTCCTTACTGCGCGAGTGGAAAGCAAAGGCATGTTCACCCCTTCCCAGCCAGTTATAAGTTACTTAAATCTCTAGGTTCCCACTGTTCTAGGACTGTTTGTGTTCAGTAGCCACGTGTGGCCAGCCAGTGTTTACCGTATGGGATGGTGCAGGTGGAGCTCGCTTCCTTTACTGCAGAAAGTCCTCATGGACAGAGCTGCTCTAGACAGAGGCAAAGCCAGGACTCAAAGCAGGGCCTGGGGCTCAGGCCGGGCCTCCACCTACTGTCTTTTGCTACCTTGCTGTTGTCGTTTGGATGAGTTTAGCAGGTAAGGGATGGGCATCCTGGTGTCTAGAAAGAGAGAGAGTTCTTTGTTGGATTCTCTCAGGAGAGAAGTGAATCTGTAAGATTGAGGCTAGAGAAGGGTTGTGGGAAGATGATGGGGTAGGAAGCTCCAGGAATCAGTTCCTTCACCAGAACAACTAACTATTCAACAGGCAGGAACTGTCTGTATCAACTATTTCAAAGCTCCAGAGTTCAATAAAATACCATACAGCATCCAGGAAAAAGAGGGAGGAAGAGACTAATAAATTGTGGTAAATACCAGAAAATTGTTCTTTCTGTGTGGTGGTCACTGGTGCCAGAGAAGGACATAAAAATTCATTTTTCCAAGATCCAGGGTGGGCATGGCCCATTGTTGATCATAGTTTTGATTAGCTACTTCAGATCACTTGAGGACCTGGCCCTGAGGGCACCCATTGTTCCAGTCTGTCTCTGATGAAGGCAGTAGAAGAGACTTAAAAATGATACGCTTCCTCAGAGCTGTGGAACAGTTGAAGGGCTGCATTTGCTGGGCATGGCCTGAGTCAAGAAAGCACAGCTTTGGGGAGCTGTGGAAGAAGCTCCTGGCTCCCTTCCTGGCCCCTTCCTCATCCCCTCTCTAGGGTAGTTTGGAGCCAGCTGGCATTTGGAAAAGACGGACTTTGGAAGCTCCTTTCTGGCACACCCTCCATCCTAGAATTTGTTTTCCAGACAAAAGCAGCTTGAGACAGCTAAAGCAGTATAAGAAACAGTTGAGGTGAATGGCCTGGGGCAAAGTCTTACCTGCTTTATCTCCAGTAGTGGAACACCCAGGAGAGGGAAAAGGTTTGTCTCCTGGATGTAGAGGGGACATTCAAATTCCTGTAAACAGGGAAATTCGTAAGGCCACTAGTAAGTACCAGCCCAGCACAAGACAGGCCTACAAAAGGCAGAGAGGACCCTACACTTTGCATTCACCTTGGGCAGACCTTTCCAATAGGAGGGCTAACACTCAAGAAAATCTCTGTCATGTTACCAGCTGGTCACAAACTCAAGAAACAGATATCTCAGGGAGTGAATCCTAGAGTTAACATTAATAAAATTAGAAATGTACAGGTAGCAACAAAAGATTATAAAACAAAGGAAAAGGAAATGATGGCCCATCCAAACAGAGAAGATAAAACTCCAGGAAATACTAACAAAGAAGACCAGATTATGGACATACTGGACAAAGACTTTAAAAAATGATCTTCGTTATGCTCAAAGAGATTAAGCAAAATATAGAGAAAGAACTAAAGGATATCAGAAAGACAATGAATGAACAATATGTGAATCTTAATAAATAGAAATTTTAAAAAGGAACGAAACAGAATAACAGGTTGAAATGAAAAATTCATGAGGGTTTGAACAGCAGATTGCAAATGGCAGAAGAAAGAATCAGTGAACTCGAAGACCAGACAATTGAAATGAGTCAGGATGAAGAGTAGAAAGAAAAAGTTGTGGATTTACAGAACAATTAAGCATAAAATATAGGATACTCATATACCATCCTCTTAACAGCTTGCATTGCCTTGGTACACTTGTTACAACTGATGAAAGCACATTTTTATAATTGTACGATAACTACAGACCATGGTTTAACTGTGGGTTCACTGTTTGCACTTGCAGTTCCTTTTCTAGTATTCCCTTTTAACCTGCAGAAATTGACTTGTCCTCTCTATGTCCAGGCACTGCTCTGGACCCTGGATCTGCCAGTGGGGAGGAAACAAAAAGTCTGGAGGTTTACCTCCAAGTTGGGGAGGCAGATGCCAAGTAAACAAACAGTCAGTTGTGCAAGATGCTATAAAAATAGAGTGGGGTGGGGTGGGGGTAGGGGAACGAGGGGAGCTATTTTATATAAAGGCGCTCAGCAAAGGCCTCTCTGGGGAGGTGACCCTGGAACCGAGCTGGAAGGTGGGGAGTGAGAGTGGCTCCGCAGGGGGCCCATCTCAGGCCAGCAGCCTTGGCTGATTGGAGGAACAGGAAGGCCAGTGGGTGGCTGGAGGGGCGAGAAGGTGCTAGGAGAGGGGGATCCAGTGGCTGACCCTGATCTCATGGGTCCTGGCAGGGTGACAGAGGATTTGGATTTTGCTCCCATTCACATGGGGTGAGGTCTGAGCAGGGGAAGGACGCAGCATGGCTTACACTGATCAGGTTACCATGGAAACTTGGCTTGCACATCTCCTGTCCTTCAGATCCTTTGCTTGCACATCACCTGTCCTTCAGATCCGGCTTGTCTCCCAGCCTTACCGCCTAGGTGAAGGAGAGCAGAGGAGAAGCAGTGTGCCATCTCTCCAGTGGCCTTGCTCATGGGGACGACTGCAGGTAGAAGGGGTTTCCATTGACCCTCAACTGTGAACAGTCTATGTGTGTCTCTACCTGAGATCAGTGAAGCTCTTCGGGGTTCTCTGCTCTAGCTCAGTGGTCATCAATTTAAAAAATGCAAACAACAACAACAAATCCTTTCCTGATGACTCGTTGCCTAAAGGTGAAGCACAGGAAAGACTTTGGTCCCTTTGACTTTAGGATGCTGTGTCTTTGCTCTGAGAAACCAGCTGTGGTCAGGGTATGTGTCACAACAACTAAAGCTGAGCCAGTGCCTTTCGCCCATCTTCTGGCCTCCACCTTCTGATGGGGGGCACATTCCATAGAACGTCTTGTCTATAAGATCATGGTGTTTATTTCCAGGACACGAATTTCATTTCACCATTGGATGCTATAATCCAAGAAAAGTGCTGTGCCCTAACACCTCTGTTTACTTGGTGTCCCCAGTGGTGCGTGTCCAGGGGTCATTATTCCATCCCAAGGGCTGGTGACCCAGTTCTGACTTCTGTGTCTAGCGGGCTTTGACGGGCAGGCTGAATCTAATTTTGCAGCGTCTTATCCTCTGCAGACATGTGCCCAGACTTCCTCACAACACATGAGACCGGAGAAGTTTATGCCCTATGTCCTATTTTCTCTGTTTTTTTTTTAAATCAGAAATGCAGACTGGTTTTCTGTTTCATTTTGCTTTTTTGGAAATGGTGTGTGAGAGCAGGACTTCCACGTCACTTCTGCAAGGTGGTATTATGTGGCTAATTGGGAAATAGGGGTTCCTTTTCAATAGCTATTTTGGGGCTGCTGCCCCTGTCCCCTACCAGGTTCCGCATCCCCACAGGACTCTCGGGCTCATGTTGAAAGACCCCTGTGGGGCAGGAGGTTGGTGTGTATTGCACCTATTTGCAAAGGTTTCAGCCACCCCTGGTTGCTATGTGTGAGGGCACGTTTAATCTGTCTTAAAAATCTGACCACTGGCAACTTATTTCTGTTTCTTTGGGAGGGAGGGAGTTGAAGAGCAGCAGCACGTGGTGCTTCTCATTTGTTTTTGTTTTTGTTTCCCAGATTCAACCAACCAGCAGAAGAGAGATTATCTCTAAAGGCTATGAAAGGCTTAATTGTTTTAATTTTGTTTTTATTATAGTTTATCATAACATTTTTTTCCCCAGAGTGCCCTGGTAGAACAGAAGGGAGAGAGGAGGAGGTAACATAAATATACTCAAAGCCCGCAGCAGTTGGTTAATAAAACTCCAATGGGTGGCACCTTGCAGGAAGGAAGCGATCGGGTGGCTGGGCCCGGCAGGCGGCACGTGGCAGCACGCCCGCGTGGCTGGCATCTCACAGTCCCCTGGCCACCTCTGGCACACACTTGACCGGGGAGCCCATAGCTTTTTATTAAGTCTGGATGAATCCCCAAGCTAGTTCTAACTTAAAGAAGTCTGGATTTACAGAGAAGAATGCAGTTTGCTCCTATTAGATTCTTCTACCCCCTTTGTAACAATGAAATATTTGAACCTGGATATTATGAGGAAGGCTTGCTTTGGGCCAAAATCTGTGAGGTTGTGTGTGTGCAGGGAGAGGGAGAGAAAGATTTTGAGACTGAGACTTTGAGGAAAGAGCAAAGTTGAGATTAGTCTTTATGTTCTTAGGTAGAAAAACTATCCTATAAATTGTGGTAAAATTGTGAGTGACTGAGATCCTAGATTAACAGGACTTTTTGGCTCAGTTTCCCTTTAGGACAGTAAATAACCTTATTTCAGATTGTCAAGAATCACATGGGTTGGACTCAAGTCATTACAGGCTCAGCTCAGTCTCCCCTCTTCTGTGGCTATAAAACTCTGCAAAAGGATTCCAGTCCCCGGACCAGGCGGGACGTTGCATCACCTGAGAATGACGAAATTTTGTCCACTATTCTGTTCTTACAAAGGCTGGGCATTTAACTTGCATACTTCAGACACATTTTTAAGCAGAAGAATTAAAGCATCGCCATCTCGTTAAACTCAACTTAAGCAGGCAGTCGAGTTAACCCCAGTGTATATCAGTCTTTAAATTTTCAGCTGCCTGAAGACTTTATAGTACATTGCATACAGTTTTTATGGGTAGAATGGTTTATTCATTAGAGGAGAAACAGCTTTTCTAGTGGCAGCTGCAACTCCAAGTCCTTGAGTTAAGTAGAAACCACATGGAAGCTTTGACCCAGCAGCTTGTGTGAGCAAATGGACTGTCTGCAGGCTGGCCATGGGGGCTGACAGGTGCCCCCTCAAGGTTTCCTTGGGGCCTAGTAGCATTTCTGGGCTGTGCCTAGCACTGAGGGCTTCCACAAGGGTCTTCGCTGGGTCAGAGACCTCCCTGCAGGCCTGGTCCAAACCAGGTCTCCCCTGTGAGAAAGGGACCCAGAGCCCAGTGGCTGCCCCAGCTTGGAGGCATCTGCTGTGCCCAGCTGGCTGTGCTTCGGGTGGAAGAGCGTGCCAGCCTGCCCAGCCCAGAAGCTTATAATTTTGGAATTCCTTTTGTGTGAGCTGTCTGAACAGGTGAGGGCCAGTGCCATTGGTCACTCTCAGTTGGAGCTGTGTGGGCAGTGAAGCGCAGGCCCGCATCATTCTCTGGGGGCCTCTCGATAGAGCCCCCTCATCAACAGGCTCAGCAGCCCTGAGAGGACAAGAGACCAACAGCTCAGCTCCCTGTCCAGGGTTTCTGTCTCAGGTCGGTCTGGATAACCACAGAAGTTCTGGTTTGTTTGCCAGGTCTTGGCCTAGTATTTTTGAGGCTGTGTATGCTACGAAGATAGAATGTGGAGAAACAAAATTATTTTAATACAATTTACCTGTGAGTTATAGTGGCATCCCCAAACGTGACTTACATAAATTATGGGTTTCATTTTTTGCCTCATGGAAGCAGAACCTGGAAAAGGGCAGTCAGCACAGGAGTGAAGGCTCCACTGGCCTAGGAGGGCCTCGGTTTCCGTCCGTCTTTCCACACAGCCATTCTTAGCAGGGGCCTGTTGCCTCATGTTCTCAAGATGGCAGCTCACCTGCGCTCCAGGCAGAAGGCAGTGGGAAGGCGAAAACACGAGTGCCATCTGAGTCCCCCTCTTTGAAGGGCTTTGCCAAAAGCTCCACCCTGCTACTTGGTCTATCTCACTGGCTGGAACACAAACCCAAGGCAGGAGAGGCCATTTTTACCTGGCAGTATTGCTGTTCTGGATAAAGTGGGTCTTCTGCTAGCAAGGAAGAAAGGCTGGACGGGTATTAAGAAGGCACTTAGGAGGCTCTGCCACTCCTCTTTTAAAAGATAAGGGGACTAAGTCAACTGTGTTAGGGTTACAGGATGGAATAATGTTCTTGATTAATATTTAAGGATATGGAAAAAAGCTCAATAGACTGGGGGAGAAGCAAGACACAAAACCATATATAATTGTCCTAATTCCCTTTAAAAAAAAAAAAAAAAATATATATATATATATATATATAAACAAACTATCCTGACATGCTATCACTGATTATTTCTGGGCATTGGTATTTTGGGTTTTTGTTTGTTTGTTTGTTTTTGAGGTACTGGGGATTGAACTCAGGACCTTGTTGTGGGAAGCTAGCGCTCAACCACTGAGCCATATCGGCTCCCCTGAGTTGGTTTTTTTTGTTTCCTTGTTTTTTGTTGTTGTAGTTGTTGTTTTTGTTTTTTTAGGAGGCACTGGGGACCCAACCTGGGACCTCCCATGTGGGAAGCAGATGCTCAACTGCTTGAGCCACATCCATTCCCTGTGGGCAATTTTTATTTCATTCATAATTTTCTATATTTTTAAGCTTTTCAACAGTAGATACTTACTGATTTTATGATCAGGAAAAAAAAAAAAAAGGTAAACTTTAAGTGTAAAGAATAGAGAACCTGGTAATTACTAACTCATCTATGAAACATACTTGGAGATGATGGAATGATAAGTAACCCTAGTGGTACAAATTCGTCAAGAACAAACCTCATCATCATAATAAAAAGTGAAGTCATGTACATGAATTTTCACTGAAAAGGAAAATAGTACCGTACAAATGCAAATATATTCCAGGGGAATCCAAACGTACTTCAGATACACTCACCATTTTCCCTAGCATCCTTTTGAGCTTACTCACTGGCAATATTTTCCCCCATTTTTGCATTGGAAACTGGGGCATATTGTGCTCACAGGTGCTATTTATGAAGTACCTATTAGTTGTAAACACTTGTAACTGTGAGGGTTGCTTTTTCCGGAATGTGAGAGGCACACACAAGAGCTAACAGGGCTCAGGGTGACCCATGGCAAGTGCCAGACATAGAGGCAGGACAAGAAGTGTCCTGGGTCTTCCATGGCCAGAAGGCTTCTTGGGTTGAACGGTGGGAAGAGGCTCCAAGAAGATGGTTAAACTGCCCTAGGAAGGATTTTGGATAGAGGAAAGGAGGGGAGAGGAAAGGCCTTGGAGGTGGATCTAGGCGTATTGAAGGAATTGAGGGCCTGGGATTACTGAACAGGCCAGTCTAGCCAAAGAGAGTATCTTGAGCAAGGAACAAAATTTACAGTTCCCGCTTTATTCCATCCTCTGAACCTGCCTCCACCCCCCCACCCCCGCCCCCACTCTTCTGTCTCTGCTCTTGTGAAAGACAAACAGGATTGCAAGTGATAGATTTATTAAAAAACCAACACATAAAAAACTTTTGTCTTTTCCACGGTCTCCTAAACAAATTCAGAGCCTAAAAAGGAAATTGCACACATGTTGAAGCCTGACTGCAAGAAAAACTGATAAATAAGAATAATATATTGATTTCTAGGCTATTTATGTTGATGGGGGACTGCAGGTGCTGGTATGAGCTCTGGTCTTTTTTAACATTTCCATTAATAACTTGGAAACAATAAACAGTAAGTGAAATTTGCATCTAATCTGAAGTATATATGCAATAATGTGTATAATGGCAAATACTTAAGAATAGAAAAATCATATAATTGGACTAGAGATATTAAGAATTATATTTTATCTTTAATTTGTACTTTAAAATTTTTTTTATTGTGATAATGGCTTTGACTTACAAAAGAGTAATGTAAATAGTAAAAAGAATTCTCATATACTTCACGCAGATGTCCCCAAATGTTAACTTTTACCATATTTGTTTAAGTGCCTGGCTCTTTTGCCACCTCTTCTCTTCTACCTGTATATGTATTACACACACACACACACTCTCACATTCACACATTTACACTTCGTTATTTTTTTATAAACCATTGAGAGTTAATTTCAGACACAGATTCCTTTGATCTCTAAATATGTTGATGTTTATCTCCTAAAAACAAGGATATTCTCCTAAATAACTACAGAACAATTATCAAAATCAGGGAATTAACATTGATACAAAACTGTAAGGTAATCTATAGATCCTATTCAAATTTTACTATTTTTCCCACTAATGTCCTTTACATGAAAAGAAAATATCAGATCACAAATTATATTCACTTGTCCTGTCTCTTTAGTTTCCTTCATCTGGAGCAGTTCCTCAGTCTTTCCTTGTCTCTGATGACCTTGGCATATTTGATGAGTACAGAGCAGTTATTTTGTAGATTGTCCTTCAATTTGGGTTTGTCTGATGTTTTCTTATGATTAGATTCAAGCTGTGCATTTTTTTAAATAGAAATTCCAAAAAAGTGCCGTCCATTCTTTCTAAAGCATCATAGTGGGAGGAATAGGATATTAATTTGTCTCTTTAGTAACAGTGTCAACTCTGATCACTTAGTTATGGTGATGTCTGCTAGGTTTATCCATTGTAACTATTTTTCCCTTTGTCATTAATGAGAATCTTGTGGAGAGCTATTTTGAGACTATTTCATACAGAATTGAATTTTTAATGGTATTAAATTTGGAAAAATACATGGTAATAAAAAACCAATAGGTAGAAATATTTGGCAAAAAGAAAGTGATGGTCATTAAGGCTGATTTTGAGCTGATGTATTATTTTTGTGATTAGGTAATTCAGCAGGCCAGAATATCAAGAGAGTGGAAAGAATTGCCCAAAATGTCACTGACCACTGATGGTGTAAAGGAGGGTGGGGAATTTTGGAGATGCCAAAGAAAGAATTATAGTTTCAAAGGAAGATAAAGCAATAGCTAGGCCAGAGCCTGAATAGAAGGTTCTTAGAAATGTGCAACTTGGTACTATGATCAATTGTAATTCATTTCTAATTCCTTTATTTAAGAAAAAACAAAAACCTTCTGTTTTCATTGGTATGTTTTGCTTAAAGGGGCTCTGGCTGGCAAAGGCTCTGGCTTGCCCGTCCTCTGGAGTTGGCAGGATGAGTTGGTAGCTGTATATGAGAGCACAGAGGGGGCAGCGGCAGCTCCCAGCCAGCCTTGCTGGCCACCGTTTCTAGTTCCATCCAGTCTTAACAATATTTTTTAGTGTAAAACCAAGTAATAGCATTTGATTGACTTTTAACATTTCTCTGAATGTGGAAACCTAATGAAATTTCTAGGTCCCTGTTCCCTTACTTTGTCTCTTCTCCCCTTTTTCTGGAGGGAACAAATGAGAAGGCAGATCTCTGTCTGGGGACAACTTGGAAGGTACAACCTCATCTTCACCCTTCTACTCTTTTCTTTTACTTGGTTTGATGGAAATACAGGCTCTGATTTTTCTTCTTCTTGCATCAAATAATTGTCAGCCTTTTTTCCTGTCCTTTCTTATGATTCCTGCTGAGCCCCTTCTTATCGCCAGTCCTTTCTGGGGGTAATTCTTCTTTTCATCTTCAAGGCTGTGCATACAATAGGGCCATTGCTCCTCAGGTGAGTGGAGGCTTATTGAGCCTCCCAACCAGGTGAGCAGAAGGTCACTGTCTAACAGGAAAAGATTCCAAAGAAGACCATGGACATGGGCTCTGAAAACTGCTACTGTCTCTGTGTAGAGCGCACGGAAGTGTTCTCTGAGTAGGCGGCAGAACGAGATCCCAGCAAGGCTGGGAAGGCCTGTGTGCTGCATGAGAAGGGGGCTGGGACTTTCCTTTCCAGGCTGTGAGGAGCTGAGATGCTTGCCTTAGTGGAGTCACCTGAGCACTGCCTGCATGAAACAGGTACTGCTGCCCTGTCCCCCCGTGGGAAATTGAAGGATTTGAAGGGGAGCTCATGTGAGGGGAAAGATGAGGGGGGCTGGGCTAGTAGAATGGGGGATAATGCTTAGATGGTGACTGGTTGCAGCTGGGAGAAAAGGGGACAAAGCATCTAAGGATTGCGAAGTGTTGGCGTGGACCCTCAGAAGCCGGGTGCTGCTACCTTATAAGTGAGAGAAAAGACAGGACAGGTATGGATAAGAAAGGAAAATGAAAGGGTGTTGTCACTGGAAGCACTCCTTCCACCTTATTTCCCACTCTTCTCAACAAACGCACCACTTAATGTATACCACAGTCTTGCACATAATTATTTACTGTTTATCTCATATTGTTCCAAAAAGGTTTGACAACCTTGTCTGGCTGATTATTTAATAGCTGCTTACCATCCATCTCTAAAACTGTAAGCCTCTGGAGGGCAGGGACCATGCCACATGCTACATCAAAGCACCGTGTCCAGAATCTTCCCCACAACAGATGTGCAGTGCATTTGTAGGTTAGCAGTTCGGTCCATTCCACGCTCCCCTGGGGACCACCTTGCTGCATTCCTGCAGGTCCCATGATGGGCTCTGAGTAAGCTCCATCCCTTACATTTACTCTTCTGTGTCCTCACTGCTACTGTTGGATTTTTCCTCCCTCTGCAGTTAACCCCTTTTGATGATTAGTGAGAACTAGCCTGAAAAAACAACAGCAACAAAGAGCTTGATTTCAGGATGAGGCTTGTTCAGCAACCTGGGGTATCCTCAGAAGAGGAAAGCTGCCACCTTGAGAAAAATGCATCTTGCCATGCATGGCATTTCCTCACTTTTGTTTCTGTGAACCATGCTCTCCTGTGTCCACTTCTTTTCACTGTGGTCAGAAAATTGACAGCAAATGACCACATGAGCACAAACAGATGATTCAACCAAAGTAAACGTGGACTTGCACGTTCAGACAGGTGTCAGCAGTAAATGGAGGAAGAGTTTACTCACTGGCTCCAGAGGGCACCAGCTCATAGGATTAGTGCGCTGCTCCTTCAGACGTTGGCATGTTTGTCTTCTGGAAGGTGTTTCATGCATCTGTCCATGCTCCGGATAGAAAGGTGGCACATTTAAGAAACAGCACTTCCCACACAGGATTACGCAGACTGCACCTCTCCATGTGATTAAATGGCACATTTCTAGTGCTCTGTTACCTGGATGGATGCAACTTTAGACCCTCCTCTACCCTGCTTCACAAGGGTTGGTTTTTCTAATTTTAGTGTAACTATTCAGAGTAATCACATGATATGCTTACCTGCCCAAATTGACTCTTTGCAGGGTAGAATTAAGGGTGAGCGTCTCAGCAGAGTCGTGGGTGACTGCTTTCTAGTACATTTGGGCTGGGGCTGGAGAGTGCAGACTGGACAATCTCGGGCTGGGTCAGTGTGACTTGACCCAGGACCTGCTGGCCCACAGCTGGGAAACCTTTGTCTCAGCGTAATGCACCCTTAAATGACTGTGAGTAGCTCCCCTCCAAAAGGAAAGCCATAGGTGCTTTTTTTTTTTTTTTAACAATTTGTTGAAGTATATCATTCATACATGAACATACTTAAACTATAAGAGTTCAGTAAACATCGTGAACTTACAAAACAAACATGCATAACATCATACAGGGCTCCCACACATCACCCACCACAAATACTTTGCATTGTTGTGAAACATTTGTTAACAAATTATGAAAGAGCATCATCAAAGTATTACTACTAACCATAGTCCGCATCTTACTCCTCTCTACATTTCTTTAAGGATTTATTTATTTATTTACATTTATCCACCCCCCCACCCCCATTTTTGCTGTTATTGTGTCCATTCACTGGGCAACTCTCTGTGTCCATTTCCTGCCCTCTCCTCTCATCCTCCTCCTCCTGTCTTCACCAGAATTTGATCCTCGGAACCTCCGATGTGGGAGAGAGGCGTCCTACTGCCTGTACCACCCCAGTTACCACCCCAGTTCCTGGTTTTCTGGCACGTCTTGTTTTGGCTCTCCCCTGTGTCACTCTCCTGTTACGTCATCATCTTGCTGTGTGGCTCACAGGGCCAGGCGACGCACCTGCTCGCGGGGCCTGACAGCATATCCACTCGCAGGGCCTGGGGGGCTCACGCGCCTTCCATATTTTTCTTTTTTTAAATTTTTACCGGGAGGTCCCGGGGATTGAACCCAGGTCCCTCCATTTGGGAGACAGACGCCTAACCATTTGAGCCACATCCGTCCCCCTGCTACATCTCTTAAGGTTGACCAGATACCTAGAGTGACAGTCATTTCCCATACAGGATGGTCATATAATAAATCAGTCTTAGTTTATCACCAGCATTCTAAAAACCAGACCTAGGGAGAAAAACTAAGTCCAGGGACACACATGCCTGGTTTCTTATAGAGCAAATGTTTAGCCTACCCTGATTATAACAAAATCAGGACAGTGAGAATATTCACAATATGCTTATTTTTAAAATTGCAAATGTATGTGTATGGGATTGGATATTTCCCAGTCCCACAGGATGAGACACCTACTTCCCCCAAAGATAATGACTGTTCTTGTTTCACAGAACTTCTTTCCAGAAAAACTATATTTTAAGAGTCTGGTAATTTACTGTTCATCCTCTCATTCCCAGGTCATTTCCTGATTTGAAGTAAAGCTGGGACTCCAGGTGGGTGGGCTTGCAGCTGTGTCCATGATGATCCACGTGGGGCTGTTGGCCCCATGAAGAGCTGTCACTCCTGTGCGTTGAATACGTTCAAAGAAGACCCTCCAGGATGGAGTGAAAGGGCCCAGGGGATAGCCTGAGTCCTTCCGCTGGGACCCCGGCATCCCTCTTCCTTCCTTTTATATCCCCATCGACCCAGCAAACCCTTCATTGGTTCTTTTCCTTTCTCACGTAGTGCACATTGGGGACTTCTGGATCAGACCTTGCTGTGATAGCTTTTAAAAGTCACCTGGGAGTTTAGACCCCAGCTTTTATGAGCTCAGTGACCTTGGTCAAGTTACACAAACCTGGGATTCTTGACCCTTTCAGGTAATCTGATGAAAGACATCTCTCACCCAGAAAAATGCACACATACAAACAATTCTGCATACTTATTGCAGCAGGTCCTAACTGCATACCTCTAAAGCTTCAGTTCCTTTATTTGTAAAAGGAATGCTGATGTACATTTTGGGGGAATATGCCATTAATTCTCTGAGACTGATTAAATGGGACAATATATATGAAAGTGTTATAGTCAGCATGAAGCACGGCACATGGCAAATACACATTTCTTCTTTCTGGCCCTCGCTCTCTCTTGCTCTGTTCTCTCGTCCCCCCACCCCCCACCCCTCACCCCCCCAAATGGCGACCCCTTAGCCTACAGTAGAGCTGCCAGGCAAAAAGAGTTGGTCCCGTTTCATTTTTGAATCATTCGTTAGGACAGAGCCTTCCCAGATTTTTGCTTTTTCTGTTCATAATGATTTCTTTGTTCCTTTTCTTCCTCCCTCCACTGTGGGTATCTCCTGCCCAGAAGGCTCGCATTATCGTTCTGCTCTGCAGCTTCAGTGCCCCCTTTTCCTGCGGGAGAGTCATGGGGTAGGTTGAACTCTTAAGTCCTGGGTCTCGCTGACCCACTCTGGCTGCACTGGAGTTGGAGCTTCGGGTTGTACAAAGTCTCCACTGTGGCATTTCCTTCACCCTCCGTGCATCAGTCAAGCCTGAGTGGCATAACCACATCCTTGGCCTGATGATTTCCCCTGCAGGGCATGGTCAGCCGTGGAACTGGGGAGAGCCAACCAGGACAGGGCAAGCCCACATTTAATTCTAGGTGGGAGGTGACCTGACCACAGTGCTGGCCTGTCTCCCTAGCTGGTCATGGGTAATGGGGGTGGCAGTGGGGGGAGGCTTCCAGCTCACCAGCAAAAAGCTGCCTTGCTTCTTGTTTCCTGTACCCGCCCCATAGACCAGCAGACTTGACTCCTGCCCCTGGATCAGCACACTGGGTAGGGACAAGGTCAGAGTTCCTTCTTGTTGCCAGTCACTAAAGAGTGAGCTGAGCTCTGTGGCTAACAGAGGGCCCTCCCAGCCCAGGTGCCAGGTGTAGCCCACCACCGGCCGTCATCAAGGGGAAGACTCGTCCTACCACTCATAGCCTAACTCGGGAGGCCTGCTCACCTGGATTACCTGGGTGAGGCCTCGGAAGGACCCTAGCTCTGAGCGCCTCTTCCCATTGGCCACCTCACCTTCCGGTCTGCCTGGTCCTCAGCCTGACCTCAGTCTTGTCATTTGATTTCATTCCTCCCTAACTGGTTCCTGGGCACATGGCAGTTTCCAGTGAATGTTGGTGGGGCACTTTAAGAGTTTAAAAACCTCTCTCTCAGGTTCTTATGCTAATGTTCCACTTTCTATTTAAAATAATTCATTAAGGTGGTTCAGCTGGCTGTCACTAGACTGAGGTTAGGAAGGAACACAGCATCCACTTTTTGAAATACTTCGGTGGGTAGACAGATGTTTGCCTTACCTAATCCCTGCTCAGTCTCTCCTAGCTGGAAATGCATCAGCACACGTCTCCATCCCTGTCCTCCAGGATAACGCAAGGGCCGTCCTCTTTCATTTGGCATTATCACGGCTTGTACATTGAACACCATTTCCATTGGATTGCTCTAGGCTCCATCTTCAAAACTATAACAGCTAGATGTTTCTAAATAGCCTGCAATGTAGCTAATGGATGGCTTTCATTCTTGGTTCAGATTCTGACTTAGGTCACAGCTGTGGAGTTGGACTTGGTGGTCCCCATGTACACCACCCATGTGGGCCTCTAACATTGGTAGCCATGTGGTGAGAACCAGGGAGCAGGGACCATCTGAGAGGTCAGCTGCCTCTCTGCCAAGACAATTTGATGCTTCATTCACAAGTTTATAGGATGGTTTCAGTGCTTCATGTGTGTGTCTGTGTCTTGATACATGACAATCTGTTGCCAAGATATTATGCTTAAACTCTTTGAGTGGCATGGGGATGCTTTCACATCTTTTAAAGATATGGCATGAATGTCCCTCAAAAGTACATACAGGTAAAGGGGAGCACAGTACTTTGAGCTGCTACTAAATGGTTGCTGTGCTTATGTTGGTACATGCGCATATACACTTTTTAATGTGTATTTAATAAAGCTTCCCATGTGCCAAATATCTTCAAAGCCCTGGGGACATGAGCTGGATGAAGCCCCAGCTGTCATGGAGCTTGCATTCTAGAGGGGCTGATAGGTGGTAAATGAAAAGGAAAATATAAGTATTGGGCAAAGAATTAAAATTGAGTTTAGGATGAGTTGGCTAGTGGCTGCCTGGATGCATGGCTATTGTAATAGGATGGTCAAGTAAGGAAGTTTAAACAAAGACTTTATGTTTTGGAAATTTTCCCATTCGCATTGGAATGGAAAAGGGATGGTTTAAGTAGAGAGAAAGATCCAGTGGATCTGTGGAACCCATCACCTGTCCTCAGTGTATATCAACGCACAACCAATCCTGTTTTGTCTCTATCCCAGGTACTCCCTCCTTCTCCTTACTAGATTATTTTGCAACAAATCCCAGATATATCATTTGGTCATAAATATTTTAGCATGCACCTCTCTTTTTTAACATATTCACAATATCATTATCATAATGCCTTAAATTCATCAAGTACTGAGTTAGTATTCAGACTTTCCTGATTGTCTCCCAGAAAGTTTTTTCTTATAGTTGGTTTGTTTGAATCCAGATACACACACGGTCTTCATATTGCCACTGATTGACATGTCTCTTCAGTCTTTTTTTACTCTATAGCTTCCTTTTCTGTTTTTTTCCCCTCCCTGCAATTGTTTAAACTGATTCCTGTATCCTGCAGAAGTCCCTGCAGTCTGTATGTTGTTGATTGCATCCCTCCGGTGTTGTTTGACATGTTCGTCTGACCCCTGTACTTCCTGTAACCTGGGCATCATGTCTAGAGGCTTGATCTGATTCAGATTCAGTTTTTCTTTTTTTTTTTTTTTCTCTAAGATACCTGGAGTATTGTGTTCTGTCAGAAGATACATAATGTCTGGTTGACTCTTTCATGACGTTAACCATAGATGATCATTGTTCAGATCTGCTGTTTCATTGGAAGTTAGCAAAAAGGTGATATTCTCATTATTTCATTCCTTCTATTAGCTGGGATCCTCCTTTGAAGGGATACTTTTTCTCGTTAACTATTTGGTTACCCTGAATATAGCAAAGCAGGTTAAATGCTTGATACTTTACCTTTATTTAAGGTGGTGACATTTAGGTTGAGACCTGACTGACAAAAGAGAGCCACAGTATGAAGAAGAAAGGCAGGAACACTCCAGGCTAAGGGCTCACTTGGTGCAAAGGCCCTGGGGCAGAAGGAAGGCCGTGTAGTAGGTTTGTCATGGGGAGGGGACAGGCAGGTGGCATGGATCACCTGAGTTGTGTAAGCAGAGTCCTGAGTTTAAGCTGGAGTTTAAGTGTTGTGGGAAACCACTGGAATGGTTTAGAAGTGGCCTGACATGACTCCATGTACGCTTTAGGTTGTGTAGTATGTGATTTATTACACAGTTTATTGTCCTCAGAACTTACATTCACTGGGGATGGGGTGGGGTGGGATGGGGTGGGACGCAGGGAATGGAACAGTCGGTTCTAGTTATACGCTACTCTGATGTGCAGCTTTTCAAACACATGGCCTTGCATGTTGGACTTTGTGCTTCTAGCATCTTTTGCACCTTAGTGGCTTCATTTTTTTTCAGATAGAATTTTTCTGTGCTGTATTCTTCCAGCTCTGGACTCTGGTTTTTAGGTAAATATCTAGGGCTTCCATAAGGGTCACTCTCTCTTAGTTCTTGTAAGATGGAAATTGCTAAGGATATGATGATATGTTGGTGGAGAAAATGTGTCTATGAGTCAGGGAATGTTCTCTTTTCACAGATGTTTGAGGACTAGCCTGGGTCCAAGGCAGGGCTTGCTCTTGAGTTTGGGGCTGCAGGGATGTCCACACTGATGTGCTTGTGCTCCCCCAAAATGAGGGCAGTCTGTTTGCTTCTGGATTGCTTTGTCTCCCTCCTTGGGCCTGGATTCACCTTGCTTTGTTACTAATGTAAGACTTTCTCATCAAATGCCTTTTTATCTTTGATAATATTATTTTTTACATAGAAATGTAAATATGCAGAAGGGGACCATACTATACGACAAACAGTCTGCAAGAAGAGAAGTATAAGGGACAGTAAGTACCCAGCTGCTTCTAGAAAGGCAGTGTGGACAACACATAGCACAGAAGACACAGGGTCCTTCCTGTCAGATGGCCAGTTAGCGAGCCATTTGAATGGGAAAGGGAAGATGCAAGGGAAAAGCATAAACTGACTAGTTGCTGTTGGCCCCATAAGAGAAAACGAGGAAAAGTGGTGTTTGTAACTTGGAAACTCTGAGAGATTGCAAAGTCAACTTCATGCACAAAAACATATTCATACTCTTCAGTTGTTAGACATGGGATGAATTTTTGAGAGATGTCAGAGAAACAGCTAGGCTTGGGCAAAAATCCTGCAGTGAAAGGCGATTGAGAGTTTCACCAAATTCTGCCCTGAGTGTGAGCGTGCTTTGTTAGACACCCCCAAAAGTGACTTAAAAGTTTATAAATTCAGGAGGGGCAGACAGGGACAAGTATTTGCTATTTTTTAAATGACGAAGAGTGGGGTTAAAAGTGAATTTAGTAAGTTTTTTTATCGCTGTTAAATTCATGGATTTGCAATTTGTCAAGGAAAAGTGCAAAATTCAAGATGATACCTGCTAAAGCATGAAGGATATGTCTGTGACAATCATCAGCCCGCCTTTGGGGTAAGCCACTAGAATGGTCTGCATGTTTTCCTCCCTGCTCTAAACAGCAAGGAGATTTCCTAAATGGGAATCTGAATCTGTTCAAATTAGCCAGTGGCAAGACGAGTATTATTTATTCAAGTATGGAACTCTGAGTGGGAGGACTGGGGGTGGAAGGAAGGAAAAGGAAATGCTTCAGCTGTGGAGAGTGTTGTTCTCAGCCGTGCGAGGCGCCGCAAACATCCATCAGATCGAAGAGACTTTGTAGATAAAAACTCCCCACCCGTCCAGAGATGTCCCAATTACATCCTTAAAATCGGTTTCTCTTCTTCTTATTTTGGTGGTTATTTAGCGCCCACTTCTGTAAACCGGCCTCTGAGTCTACCTTGTGGTCTGGTCGCCCAGCTCCTGCCTCTTTACACCACTGGCATTGAGTCGCCCCTAAATCAACTCTCCCAACTTCAGGCGCATGAGCAAGGAGTGGCCGGACAGATTGTGTTCTCATGTCCGTAACCAGAAGGGACCCCGGCCAGAATGGTTCCACGTCTAACAGATGTTTTGCCGCATTCTCTCCTAGCTGGGAGGCTGAAGAATGGTGCCGGTAAAGCGGGCTCCTGTCCCGAACTTTCCCTGGCTTTTCAGGAGGAACATGAACTTTAGCCTCTGGATTCATCTGTTGTAATTTATATGAAGTTAAAGCTATAGTGAAAATTCTGGAATCTCTATTTCCGTCTTTGGGAGATAAGAAAAAAACGGGGCTTTTTAAATGGACCAACAGATTTCCAAAGAGATTTATCACAATTGTGTATAAAAGGGAAGTTGGGGAAAGAAAACTGAGGTGGTGATGGGGAGGGATTTGTCTCTGGCCCCCACGTGGCCTCACAGAGACCCCATGGTTGTCACGTTAATCCGTGCCCCATGTCCACCTACAAAGGATGGAATCCAGAGCACTCTCCTGCCGTCTGGACAAGCAGAGAATCGGCTGAGTTGGTGGGAGGGTAATAAGAGGACTGGCCGGGAGAGAGTAAGTCAGCGCCATCTTTGCAGTAGAAATAACCTTCTGTGGATTGCTGGGGGTGGGCGGACAGAAAACAAACTCACCACGTTCTGTTGTCTTTTTGTGGACACGGAGGAGTCCAGTCAACGTGGAGAGGGCTTTTCAGGGCCGAAAGGAGTCGGGGGAGAGGGCTCTGATGCAGCCTGGGCATGGACTCAGGAGCTGAGCGTGAGCTGAGTCGGGCACAGCTCCCCGGAATCCCTGTCTGAGGCCATGCTGGGGCTGGCCTCGCCCGTTGAGCAGCTTTTCCCCGGCCCAGCAGTCCATTCCCAGTGGCCACAGGAAGCAGGACAGCAGGCCCCGCACACTTTCCGGGAGGGAACGAGCCAGCGGGCTCCCCCGCCCAGGTGCTGCACGCGCCCGGGAGGGCAGCCCTGCTCCCTGCTTCCCTCTGCACAAACTGGAAACGACTAACCTTGCCATATTTAGAGCGCCGTGGCCGGCCACCCGCCTCCAAGGGGTAATCATGCAGGCATAAATTCGGAAAGTTGCTAAGCTATGAGCAGTCTTATGAGCATTAAAAGTGTCCTCTTTGCCAGAAAGGTCATTCATAACTTGGCTACCCTGCTGATGTACAGTCAGTGATATTGATTGATTAATGTATAAAAGCACCAGATCCATTTGCTTCTATGGAAGAGAATAAAGTGCAGTCGACGCTCTCTTTATTTTCACCTCATCCTTTTGTTTGAAGGACATTTTTTTTTCCGTCTCTCTTTGTTTTGCCGGCTAGGTTTAAGGGGGTTACAAAAAGCCAGTTTCTGCCAAGTAATGTGTTCACAAAGGGAACATTGATTCACATCAGTGTCGCTTGAATTACCCTTAAAGGTTTGCCAAGGAGTTGCTCCCATATTAACCTTCTGCTCACGAAGGGAGAAATAAATAAGTAAGTCATAAAATCAGCTTCGTTGCTCCGGACTTGGTTTTCGACTTGATCTAAAAGAATTTCTTCCGAGGCTAATGGTGGTGAAAGGCATCCACCAGAAAGCCCCTTGTTGGTTTTGGGGGTACGGGGCAAGAGGCAGCAAGGGAAGTTCCCCGTCCCCCAGCCAAGCCTCCTGAGCACCCTTTCACCCAACAAGCGGCTGCATTTACTTCCAGGGCAGAGATTAGTTCTGACTGGCTGTCCTGCCTTTGAGGCTGAGGAGCTGCATCCCCTTTGCACTCTCAGGCAGTTCACACGATCAGGTGGAGGAGATGGCAAGAGAAACCTGCCTTTGCTTGAATCCTGAAGGGTTTTGGTGTGAGAGGCAACTTTGCATGGATGGAATGAATTAGTTACTCGTACTTCACCTTCAACCATGAATTTCCCAGTTCCTTGCAAACCTGGTAGGACAGCAGGCTGGAGTTGTTGGGGTAAACTTCAAATTAAATCTGTTTAGTTTGTTTGTTTGTTTGTTTTAAATTCCATTATCCAAGTAGTCTGAAGAATTTCCTGTGTTTGAAAACCAAGATGGTGTTGCTGCTTTATGAACTCTAAAGCTTATTGATTACCCTGTGACTGGGTGAGCCCCGGAGCTCTGTCACTCAGGTTTTCTTTCAGTGACTTGATCAGAAATGCCTGGGAAATAGCTCTGCACTGGGCATGTATGGAAGCCATCAGTTGGTATCTGCTGATTGGCCATCTTGGATTCCTCAGCATTTGACAGGGCTGCTTTCAGAGTTGGGAAGATTTCAAAACAACATTTCAAACGTTCTAGGAATCCTGCGGAATGTGGAGTTACAGAACCCAAGCCTGCATTTAGGTCCCAGGGGAGTGGGAGCTGAAGTGACACCTGCAGGTGTCAGTGTGGAGCTCTCCTTGCTGGCTGCCCCCACTGCCCTGGAGGCAGGCCATGGCTTTGCCTTGTGGGTTGTCTCTGCTTCTGGTGTGACCCAGGAAATGAAGAGCGGTCCCCCTGGCTGTCCCCATTCCCTTGGGGAGTTCCCCTTAACAGAGGCCAAGGTAGATGGCCCAACCGCTCCACTCACCTGGGCCCGCTGTGTGTCAAGGCTGCTGCTGCAGATATTGGGAAAACCAGTATCCCATCACTCTGCAGCCCTTGAGCATTGACAGTGTCCATGGCTGGGAGCTGCCAAAGAGTTTTGCCTGTGCTTAGGAAGAGGAGACCTACGAGTCTTTCCATGGATTCTGGACTCTTGACCTCAGAACACCTTCCTTTTGCCCCGGGCAGCCACCACCCAGCTAGTGAAATACTGTGAGATTCCTTTACATTCCAGATGAAGAATCTACATTGCTTTTTTTTGTCCCCTTCCAGAGGTGGTTCAGGAGTTTGAAGGTATCTGAGTGCCTATGAATCCCTCCTAGTTAGAAGAGGAGTAAGCCAGCTGCACCTGGCCTGTGCCTCGATGGAGAAGCCTTTCTTCATTAGGGAGCACGGCATCCCCTGCCCGGTCCGGTTCTGCATGACACTTTGAGTGATCTTTTCTGTTAAGACACGAACAGTGCCGTGTTATGGGTGGTTTTGGGTCCGACTCCAGTGCAGGTGCCTCAGGTCAGCCTCACTGGCCTCATCCTTGTCCTGGAGCATGGCAGGTGAACCGCAGACAGGGCCAGCGTCTAGCTTTATCGTCACACGTGTGCCATGCCATCAGTTTCCTTCCCTTCACTACAATCAGGGCTCATTGCTCAGCTAACCCCAAGACGCTGGTGAAGTGTTGGGCTGTACAGGGAGCCAGACTAACTTTATGTAATTGTTTAATTAAAACCTTGGTTTTCTAATTGCAGTCTAAACACAAATGCCTTTTGTTAATGAAAGGCAACCTCTGGGCTTGGTGTTCTCATGCACAGCTTTCGTTTTTATTTTTTCCAACTTGAAAATCAACATTCAAATTACCATGACGAGGAAAGGTGGCTTTTTTTTTTTTTTTTTTGCCTTTGGATGAGAGGTGCCACAATTCCTTCTCAGTCCTTGTCAGCATCTTCTCTAGCCTGTGACTGCCTTTCTGATTTCATAGTACAGTGCATCAAATTTATAAGTCTCTTCTCCTGCCTGAGTAATCAGAAAGGCAGAGAAAAACCCCACGTTTCTCTGGGACAGGCATTATTTCCCCTATTTTTGGTGCAAGAGGTGGAATGGAAACATTTCAATGCTTGTTTTTTACAGGGGAAAACGTCCCTTGATTTCCAGGTGAATCTTGGCCCCCCCCCCCCCCCCGCTGCTTCCCTCTGCTGAGGGTGATAGGAGCTGGTTCAGAGGATGCAATGAAAATGAATCCATTTTCTTTCTTCTGTCTCTGCAGAATAAATTAGAATTTGTCTGCCTTAATAAAATGGCTGCACCTCCCTGCCATCTTTCCCACCTCCAGAGCGGCCTTTCCTTAGTGGCCAGCTCTCCCGTGATGGATCTCGGTGCCAGAGCTCCTTATTACAGGCTGGCGGTTTCACGTGTAATGCCTGTGCTTGTGCTCTCGTGTGCACACAGTTTCACACGGGTGCGTGCATGCTAGCACTGGGGGATCCCGATGGCCGAAGGTGTGGAAATTTGTCACCAGATCTCATTTTCCCCGTTGTCAGATGTGATGGTTATAATTGATGGAGAAGTCAGTGCAATTTGCCGTCTGTCTGCCATTAGCCCTGCCTCCTGGAGTTGAGGTGACCACAATGTAGAATATATTTTGGGGGGAAGGGAAAGAGATTGAAGATGGGGAGTTTGCAGCATAAATCTTTTCACTCTGCCCAGCCCTTTCTTTCTTTAACTGGAACATATTTATATCTGTGTACTGTAGAGTATTTTATCTCCCTGTTGCTCTCAGATGGACTGATGGGAATCTGTTGTTTGAATTTGGGGTGGTTTTCCTATTTGGACCTCCCTGCCTCCCCCCTCCCCCCCTCCGCCCTCTTAAATTTGTGTTTTAATTTCTATTTCCTAGGTTGATTTTTTTTTTTTTTCCCCTTCCCATTCTGACACTAATTATGCCAGCTGCATTGGGAGCACTCACTGCTGGGAGGTACCCAGCTAACTGTTAAGAAGGGTTTTAAAAACAGGCTGAACTCTTTCTTAATGAGGCTCAATTGGGCTCTCCTTCGGGTGGTTTTGTTTTGCTGATCTGTCATTTTTTCAAGGATTTAATTGTACTTTTTTCATATTAGTCTTTGAAATTGGCCTATACAATCTTGCTATAAAATACATTTTCTTTTTTTAAAAAGCAAAAAGTTAGTAGCTTTTGTCTGCCCTCTTTTTATTGCTATTTTGTTTTTCGCCCTCATCACTCCGAGAGCAACTCTGGCCATTTGCTCTTGGGAACCAACAAGAGTGAAGAAGATTCATGCCCCAGCGCAGAATGGAAGTGGCAGGAAGAGCCATGAAGAGTCTGGGTCTCTAGGCCTCAGAGGCAATTTCCCCTTTTCTTAGGCTTCCATCTTTGACGCTCCGATAACAGCAGCTTGGCTCGTGCTTCCTCTCCGGCCTTCGCTCTTGGCCGGGGGCAGAGAGAGGCTCTTGGGCTCAGCCACTGTGCCTTTAGCCCTGGGAATGACAGATGCCATCGGTGGTGCCAGCCAGCTTACCAGTGTCTTGAGCTCTCGAACACGTGAGGCGAAGGAAAGAGAGAGAGTCCAAGAGGCAGAACACAGAAGTCATCAGGCAAGGGAGGGGGAGGGAGGCAAGGCCATCTCCTTTATGCTATTATCTTTATGGCATAGAAAAACATGCTTGAAGCAATCAGCATGAAATTCTTAATTGCTCCGCTTACTTCTGCTCTTCTCATGGGACAGATTGTGCGAATGCTGGAGCTGCCAGGCCCCTCATGTTAGCACACTGTCCCTGCTGCAAACACTATTTTTAACTAGTGCTTTGTTTTGCAAAGATGCACAAAGCTTTTTCTTTTTTTCTTTTTTCTTTTTTTCCCAAGGATGCTAATAAACAGCAGAGACAAGAAGGAGCTATGCTAGACACCCTGACAGCAGCTACACTTTATCAGGCAGTGTGCCCTGTTCTCCCCCTGCTGCCCTGCCTTTTACTTCTTCTCTTTGGATTTCATTCTCTCCCCCTTTGGCGTGAATTTTAGCTTTTTTTTTTCTTTTGCCTCTGAATTTATCCTGGAAAAACAAAAACAAAACAAAACACAAGTTCCCTTTCCCCCTTACCCACTCTCCTGAATCTGATTTGCATCCCCTACTTCTCTCTCTTTTGATGCATATCTTCCTCTTTGAGATTTCCAGTCCCCTCTCATGAGGATGTAAAATCCAAGAACCAGATCTCAGAGATTTCAAAATAAAATAAAAGTAAACTCTGCTTAAAAAACACTTTAGCAGGAAAGCCAGGCTAATTGTAAATCAATGGGTCTTAAAATGCAGCATCGATCTCCAGTTAGAAGTTTGAAGGGGGAAAGCAGTAATTACTGCACCAGAAGGTAGTTTTTCCTCTTAGTAAGTTCTGGGCAGAAAGAAGGCTCATTAGGGCAGCACTTCGGAATCTGAGTAATTAGTTTAAAAAGTACTTTTGTGGTGTTATTCCCTTGGCTAGAAATTATTGGAGTCTTCACAGATTTATAGCTCAATTCTGATAAGATTTGATTTATTATTGTGTACGGTGTGGAAGAACCTTGGCACATCATCACCAAGTGAAGGGTTGGGGAAGTGGGGGTTAGAATCCCGGGAACGAAGAGGCCTTTTAGAGTGGGTGGGGTTTGCTTCTTTAATGATTTGTGCTGCTCATCTGTAGTCTCTAAAGCAGACACCTTAGCATCCCAGCATGGCAGCCCTTTCAGAACACTCGAGGCTAGTCTTGTCGTCCATCAGAGGAGCAAGCGGAGACCCAGTGGACGAGGTGGTTTTCTTGTCCAGTTCATGTCGACACGATGGGTTAGTGACAAAGTGGGATGTAGCACAGTCATCTCATTTTCCTCAAGATGGAACCACTGGAGGGTGGGGTCCGTGCGGCAGGAATGTGTCCTCCTTGTCCAGTTGAATCCACGATGCCTGGAACCTGGTAGACATAACCCATAGATAAATGTAATTAATGAGCTAGCAAATAAAGAAATGAACGGACAGACAATCCCTCTAAAAGTGTCTTGGGCAGAGAGCCTCTAAGCTCTTGTCTTCGGGAGGCAATGCCGCCATGGAGGCTTTCTCTTCGATTAGATTATCACAGCCAGGAGAGAGCATTTGCTGTGGCGGAGAAAGCAAGCAGCCCTTTCTTGAAGGAACTTGGTTTCGCTTCCGTAGGGACTCATCAAGAGCTCATTCTCTTTTCCCATTTTTTTATCAAAAAGAAAATACATAACATAAAACAATGCTTTTAAATCAACTCTAATCTCACTACGGAAGCACGAAGATCTCCATTTGGCACATTATCTTTCACGTGCCAGCGTAAGTACTAAGAGCCTGTTAAATGTATATGAAAATGCTTTGTAAACTTGGAGCTGTAAGTTTTCTTAATTCTTACTAGAAACTTTAAGATATCCATGACTTTCTCAAGGGAGGCTCTCTGCATTCCACTTTAATCAAGAACTATATATCAGCTGGAACAGTAGTGTACACTTTTATTAGTCGAGTTCTCTTCTCTAAAAAATGAAATCTTACATTGAACCCAATATATAAACAGTTTTCTAAAACTGGGTAACTATAGTTATTTTAGAAGTTCAAGTTTGTAACATTTACATAGTAAGCTAAAAAAATGAGAAGAAGGCAGAGTTGATCATGTTGCTCAAAATGAACACTTAGGGATGGTGGTTAAATCATATCTGACTAAGCTTCTGTCTGGCTTATGTATTTTGTTTAGGTTCTATTATTATACAAATCCTCATTTATGTAGAACTAATTCCAAATGCTAACGGTTTTTTAGCAGGTTGTCTCCCAAGCTCAGAACAGTCTTCAATTAAGCAGAAATGGCTGAAGAGGGTTTATTCTGCAGTCTACACAAAAACTATTTAACAAGGCCATATTCGTTACTGCCCTGGTCGCTAGTGTGTCACGTTTTGGCCTAGAACACATTTGAGTAGGCTTTATCATCGCAGCAGTTAAAATGAAATGGGCATCAAAATTTGCAGAAGCCCTGCAGCATTAGGCGATTCCCAGACAGCAGTCGAGAAACTCTGCACTAGAAGTCCAAGGGCTCGAGCCTCTGGAAGAACCTAGATTGCTCTTGCTGGAAAACCCACTGTGGGTGGCGGTGGCTGGCAGAGAGCCCCGCATCTTGGCAATTCCTACCCAGAAGGTGCAGCCTTCGGTTCCACGTAGAGTGACTTCTTGGGCTGAGGAGGTGTTGGCCTCCTCTCCGAGGCCTCTGGCCCTCTTCTCCCCAGGGTCGGTCAGTCTCCACCTTGGGAGGGTGCCGCCTGGCCGGTTCATCTCTCTCCAGTCCCTGCCTTGTTGGTTTGAGAGTCTCCTGTCCTCTGAACTTTGACTCTGGAAGTGCTGATATTCCATGTGGAAAAAACTTCGCTTTCTATTTATAAATGAGAGGAAATAGTTCTACTGTTTATCCTAGAAGCCTCAAGCCGTGCTTTCAAACACTGGGAATTGTGTCCCTGAGCCATAGCCTCGGCCAGGTTCCTGCACTCTGTCACCACTTGGCCAAAACCTGCTTTCTCCCGGCCCCCTTCCCCACCCCGTCGTCTTTCCACAGATTCTTGTTGCTTGTACCCTCTCTCCTCGAGTTAAATGTTCATGCTTGCAGAGCTTATTAATAGCACCACTGAGTGGAGTAGTGATTTCTTTTCCCCACTTTCTCTCTCTCTCTCTTTTTTTTTTTTTTTTTTTTTTTTTTGGCTTTTAGAGACAAATCTGGAATAATATTTCAAGCTGCTCTCTTCCTGGGGCAAACTCGGTAACTGTAATCCTTTTAAGGCACGTCTTGGAGTGGGGGGGCGGGCATTCCCCACATCCCCTTCCAAAGCCACAGGCCTGTCAGAGCCCGTCCCCTCAGCTGTGCCGTGAACCCGAGTGCACCAGCGCTGTCGGGGTCCAGCTCTGCACCCCTCTGTGGCTCCATCCCACCCCCCAGCAGCCTGAGCCTTCTGTAAAGAACTTACCCTCTTGTCTTAGTTTCCTAGGGCTGCTGTATCAAAGAAATTTGTTGTCGAATCAATTATTCGGCTAGAAGTCCTAAATGAAGATCACCCTTCCTCTGAAACCCTTGGGAAGACTCTCTCCTTGCCTCTCCCTCCATTCTGGTGGTTGCTGGCGATCCTTGGCCGTGCTTGGCTTACAGCTACAGCGCTCCAGTCGCTTCCTCTGTCGCCCCGCGACCCCCTTCCCTCTCAGGCCTGTCGCGTGTCCCCCTTTCCTTCTTCCTAAAAAGGACACCAGTCATATTGGGTTAGGGCCTACTTCTAATCCAGTCTGCCTTCATCTCAGCTAAACACCCTAATTCCAAACATGGTCGTTCATCCCATAATATTTACCTAAATATTTGTTGCTGCCTGGAGAAATTTCCCCCCTGGCTAGGGCATAAGTGCTCTTGAAAGGATTTACCCTATGCATTTCAACAAACATTGGCTCAGCACTCACGTGCATGGATTTGCTGGGCCTGTGGTGCTAGTGGGGTGGTTTGTTCCTAATATGACAAGACCTTTCCTCTACTAGAGTTTGGGATTTAAGGTGGGTGGGTGATGCTTTCACCTGGGGCCTGTTGGAGAACACAGGGAAGTGGATGTCGTTAGGCATGGTTAGTGGATATCCTTGGGGCTCGAGGATGCTGGGGGTCTGGGAAGGCTCCCCCAGTGGGCAGGGGGGTGATGACATTGCAGTTTGCATTTTGGGGTGGGTCCCGTCATCACCTGGGGCATTGCCAGCGTCCAGAGTCCAGTCTGGAGATGAAATCGTTTCCATCAACATCTCATCTAGAGATGTCTCTGGATTTCCCGAGCCCTCCTGCTTGCCCTAACAGGCCCCAGGACCCTCCAACTTTTCTTCTCTTTTGTGTTCCCCAATTCAGTGTAGCACTTTTGTTGTTACCACTAGAGCACGGAAAGTGGATTCTCAAGCAGAAGGACAGGTGTGATTTTTCTCCACCACTGAGCCGCAAGTGGCAGAAAGGCCTCCTGGAAGTCAGTGGAAGGACCAGGAACTCTACATAAACGTGTACATGACATGGCTCCGTCTCCTACCCCACAACAACCAGGGAAGCAAATGGCAGCCGCTGGCCAGGAATTGATTGCATTAATTGATATGCCAATACGGGAGCTTGTTACATCCGCCATTGGTTAGGAGGCCAGCTAACAAGTCTGCTGATCAATGGCACCAATAAAGATTTCACCCATTAATGAGCAGCGTGGTAATTAATGTTATCCATAAACCAATTAGTCTGGGTAGCTAACGCATCGGTTAGTGCGGTGAGTGGCAGTGCCGGAAGTGGACAGGCAGCTGCCCCATCGGTGTGACGTTGGGTCTGCAGGGCAGAACAGTGGCATGGGAGAGAGCCTGCGCTCTGGGGCTTTACTGCAAAGGAGAAAGCAAAGAGAACGGGGGCCCCGAGCCAGGATGTGCCCGCTTGCCCCCATACCTGCCACTTTTCCCTTCCAGCTCCTCTGTCTGCCCAGCTTTCCCACGCGAGCCCCTCAGGGGCTGTTCGGGGCCGTCATGGAATGACCGCGTTCCCGGGTCACTCTGGTCCCAGCTGGGCACGGCCCCCTAGGGACGTCCCGTTCGCAGCTCACACGCACTGCCCTGCTCTCCTGGAGGAAGGGCTGCGGCCCCTTCTGGGAACCATGAGCAAGTGGTAAAGTAATTAACGTCCCCCCCTCACCCCACCCTGTGTTTCATTAGGAAGAAGAATTTTGCTGAAAGAAAGAAAGAAGGAGAAACATGATTTGAAGCTGTGCCTTCTTCCTCCCCCCCTGGTTTTTTTTGAAATTACATCAGTGGGTTGTTTGCCAAGCATAACCTGGCAGCCCGGCAGCTCTGCCTGGCTGCCTGAGATTTCTGGGGACCAAGCAGCTTGCCAGCTCCAGCCATGGCAGCATGCCAAGGTGACGTTCCGTGACTAAGCAGAAACGAGGGAGAGGGAGAGAGGGAGGAAAAAGGTATGTGTGGTTGGGGAGCTGGGGGAGAGAGTGGTCCCCCGGTACGGGTGTGGCATGGGGAGTCGTGCAGGCACGGACGGGGGCATTGCACCCAGAGGGCCGGAGTAGGGGAACACACTGGCAGGCCAGGGTGCGTCCCTGGGCGCCCGGTGGTGGTGGTGGTGGGAGGCCAGGGAGGCTACAGGGTTTCAGGGCCACAGATCCAGACTGGGAGGCCCCGAAGGGTCTGAGTTAGGAGAGAACCTAATAAGCCAAAGTGAGGGTGACAGCCCAAAGGGCCTGGTACTATCGAGAAGGAGGCTTAGGGAAGCTTTTATCAGCGTCAGGGCTGATACTCTGCAGTGGAGTTTCCTGTGCATTGTTAGGTATTGATCCTCCGAGACCCCTTGTGGATTCCCTAATTGAAAATTAATACTAGATCAATGCCATGGGCAATTTGCATATTGATCATAAACAACTTTGAAGGCACCGAGTGTGCGGCAGATCAATAGGGCTCCTGAATAGGCTGCCGAGGGAGCCCCTCCCAGTACAACGCTCCCTGAGAGAGGTTAATGATTTGGGAAGTTCCTGACTGCTCAGCGCAGGCAGTGGCCCCCACTGCACGGCACTGGCATAGGGATGGGGCCTGCGTGCCTCCCCTCCCACCTTCCTCCTCCCAGCCCAGGAGCCGAAGGGTGGGGAGCAGAGGAGATGACTGTGCCGGTGTGAGGGAAGGGGCTGAGCGAGGAGTGGTTTTACAGTTGCCTTTTTTGGTGGTGGATGAAGTCTTGGGGCAGTTGATTCTGGGAAGTGGACTGTAAAAGGCGGCAGCCAAGCTAAGGCTCTCATAATTGTTCTGGCCCCTTCTCCCAAAACACACTTCTCCTGACGATTGAATGGAACGACATCCAGCCAGGGAGAACGGCTCGCTCTGCCCTGGTCCATCCGCCTCCTTAGGCTTCTGGAAGCCCACGTTGATGCTGACTTTTAAGCTGTGATGCTTTGGGCCCCTTTTAGTTTCCTTCTCCATCCACTTGTCACTTTCTGGCCTTCGCCTCTTCACCTGTCACTTCCATGCCCCTGCTTTGGGCTTCCTCCTCCCCGTTCTGGCTTTTGACCTTGCCTTCCTGGGCCAGTCCCTGCTGCCCTTGTGGGAGCCAGCAAGCCTGGGAGGGGCTCCTGGAGGCAGTGCCCCTTTATCTGCCCTGTCTTTAAGACTGTGCTTTCCCTCTGGGTCCCCTCCCCTTTTCCATTCTGGCCTCCACCACAGGCACGTAGATGCAATTCCTTTTCTCTTCTGGCCATGGAAACGGTGTGAGGACCAGGTGCCCTGGAGGTGCTCCACGCTCACGGGTAGATGCTTTACGACAAAACCCAGAACCCACGAGAGCTTGGCCCCTCAGCCTGACTCTAGCTACCAGGGGACTTGGAGAAAGCTAGTCCTGGAGTGGGGCCAGATGTAGCCAGAAGCAAAGCCTGGCTGCCTCTCCTACCCACAGCTAGCCAGGTCAAGCCCCAACACACTGGAGGGTGATGGCAGAGGCCATGGGGAGGTGCGCTTGTCACTAAGGAGGCCACCTCTTAGGTAGTAGTGAGTCAAGCAAGCTTGTTTGCACAACAGCCCATTAAGAAAAAGCTCCCCCTCCCTCCAAATTCATCTTGCACTGGGTAGAGCTGGCATTAAGATAGCAGCCTGCCAAGGTCACATGGCTTTCAATGGTTACGAGGTTTGCAGAGTGCCCTTCAATTCATTTATGTAAAGGGGCAAGGCCGTTTCAGTGAAGGGAGATGCAGAACAGCCAGTAACCGATTTCTTCGTTTGAGCTCCGGCCATGCTGTCCCTGGCTCCTTTACTGCAGTCTTGGTGCTACCCTTCGGCTCGGCAGGGAGATGCTTTGGAGCATGATGGTGAGATGGTTGCTTTTGGTTTATGGGTGACAAGACTGCCTGTGTGCTGTGGCAAAGGACTGCTGTGACCCCCTTTCCCTCTGCATTTCTTCACCTCAAGGTCAGCCCCCTCCCCCAAACTCCCACCCCCAGAAAGGAAAAGGTCAGGGGGATTTTATCTGTATCTGCAGCCACGTCTGCATCTCTATCTGCGTCTATAACCTCTTTCTACCTCTGCATCTGTGTATTGCACTTTTACGTATTTAAAGAGAGAGAAAGTGGCAAGCCCTACCAAGGCCACCCTATAAAACTGTGAGATTGTCCTGCCACAGACAGCACTCTGATGAGCAGGCGAGGAAGGCCGCCATCCACCCTGGCCTCTGCTTACCATGCAGGGTGGTGACTGTGGCTGCAGAGGCCGCGAGAAGAGCAGTGCCTTGTTCTCATTTTCACAGAAGCACCTTAGCTCGTCCCCAAAGACCTGTCTGGGCGCGTCTCTTGCCCCTTTCCCTTCTCTCTCCACTCACTGTCCCTCCAGCCTGCCAATCCTCCTCCCACCTCGTGGCGCAGGCACTTGCTGTCCCCTTGCCTCTTGTGGCTCACGCCCGCATTTCTTTCAGGTTTGTGTCCCGGTGCCCCCTCCCCGACCTCCCTTATTAAACGGCTTTCCTTGCTCTGGTGCGTTCCCTCGTCGGCATCTGACACACATCTTCACGCGTCCGCTTGCTCCCCACCGTCCTTCCTACACCTGTCCCATCAGAGCTGGGGCTTTTCCTGTTTTGTTCTCAGCTGTGTGGTTAGTGCCTAGAATCATGCTTGGAGCCAAATAGGTGCTCCCCAAATGTGGGCTGGGTGGATGGGTGGAGGGTGGAGGACTGGCATGAGCAGAAGCGTGAGCTCTCTAGGTACAGCCACGCTGGTGGCTGTACAGGTAGCCAACAGGAGCACAGGCCTTGGTGTCAGCCCTGTCACTTAGCCGTGCGACCTTTGCCAGTAATTAACCTCTCTGAGAATCCGTTTACTCATCTGTGAAATGGGAGTAATAACAGTAGCTGCCACAGCTGAGTGATGATGGTGTCACCGTCATTGTCCTAGTTTGCCAGAGCTGCTATGACAAAAACCACTCAGTGGTGTAGCTTAAGCAATAAGCACTTATCGACTCGTGGTTTTGAAGACCAGAAGTCTAAAATCAAAATGTCGGCTCCCCTCCAGGCTCAGCGGCAGTGTGGTGCTGGTGGCCGCCTACACCCAGCGGTTTTTCTTTCCTCTGGCTTCTTCTGACTGCGTCTGAATTTCCTCACCTATGAGGTCTCTGGTCATGTGGATTAAAACCCCATTCGCTTTGGCCACACCTTAACTAAAAACAACATCTTCCGAAGGTCCTGTTTACATTTGGGTTCACACCCTCAGGAACGCAGATGAAGATTTGAGCTTGTCTTTCCTTGGGGATGGGATTTAATCCCCAACCATCGCTATTGCTGTTATCAGTATGCCTAGAGGTATCAGAGCCTTACTGATGCTGTAAGCAAACAGAGGCTTTCTCACCTCATCACATTGGTTTTCCGGATCAGGCTCTTTGCAGTGAAGGACGATCAGGCTCTTTGCAGTGAAGGACGGTGCAGACAGGAAAAGGGGGAAGTGGCCCGTGTTTTGTAGTGACCGGTCCCACCTTGCTCATCCCTTCCTTCCTTCTTTGCAGTCAGGGCATCTGTGATTGGGTCAAAGACAGTGACCCTCGGGCTGCCAGCTCCTGGGGCAGGAAGGGGTGACTTGGCCTGGGAGCAGGTGTGGGAGCATCCTGGGGGTGGAGCATGGAGGGAGGGGCTCGATTCAGGGTGGGCAGGTGCCAGCGTCCCGGCGCATGCGATTCCCTCGTTAGGCAGCCTTTCGTTGCCTTGGCTGCAAGGGCTGATGAACTGCGACTGGGACAAGAGAACATAATTGGAGGGAATGAATTCCCATCACAGGCCTGGCCACAGTCAGGAAGAAGTGTCCGCCTCCTTGGGGCTTGGAGGGTAGGGGTGGGGGAGCGTGCGTGCAGCTCTCCGCGTTTTAACCCCTGTGCTTCTCTCCTCTCCTTGCCTCCCAGACCCTCACGGGCACCGGGCACGGGCCAGTCAGCGGCAGCTTTCCCGGCCTGCCTCCCTTCCAGAGACGAGGCCTAAGCAGAACTTCCTTGCCTTTTCCTGCTGGGTCCCCCGGAGCCTCTGCTTCTCCTACTCGGAGCTGTTTTTCCAAAAGTAGGCATCTTGTGTTTGCGCCTTCCCCTCTTTTCATCCAGTCCGAGGGCCAGGAGCCTGCGGGCCGCCTCATCGCCTCCTCTCTGGGTCTTTCTCTCGATGGCTCCAGCTCCCTTTGTCCGCTGGTCTGTTCACCTTCAGTTCTGTTTGTGCTCTCTGCCTAGTTGCCCGCAGAGACGGAGAAGGGGAAGCACTGAGGCTGCCCTTCTTAACTGAGCTCATCTTTCATTCACCTGGGAAATTAGGCAGGGGAGGGGCCGGGGCAGAGTTTTCCATGGCAGTTGACTCGTAGTTGACGTGACATGGAGCCAAGTCTGAAGATGCTGATGTCATGAATACATCACAGGGTCTTAAGAATTGAGGAACAAAAGTCATTTGTGTTAAACTAGACCAAAAACCACATTAACCAGCCACAGGGTGCAGCCACCACAGGCAAACAGACAGAAGTCCCACTGCAGTGTACCTCCTAAAAACTGGGAAGTTAACGACGCGGGTCACCAGTGCATCTGAAGTTGGTCATTACTAATCAGTTGTTTACAGCAAAGAGGATCCCCACCCCACCCCCACCCCCCGACCCCCAGTGTTTTCTGGGTCTTAAAAAACACTTCCTGGAATCCTGACTGAAGTCCGCGTGTGCTGTTGACGTGGAGTGCATAATGGCCAGGCCAGGGAGGCAGGTTGCCTCAGTTACAAAGAAGCATGGGTGGTGTGAAGGCAGAGTAGAAAAGCAATGGAGAGCCCTCACTTGACACCCTCTGACCTCAGCCCGTGGAGCTGAATGCCAGAGAGCCAGGACTGAAATTGCAGTCACTTTAGATTATTTGGAGCAAGGAGAGGCAGGGAAAAAAGGGTCTGTTGACTACAGGAAGCTGAATTCTTCCTCTGCTGAAAAGCTTATTAGTGGAAGGGGAAAAAGCAATTACGTGGCTTGTGCTAGAGCTCCGCCGCTGGCTGCGAGAGCAACCCTTGCCCCAGCATCTGGGACCTCATCCTGGATCCAGAATCTCTGACAGCCACTGCACCAAGCCATTTGGGAGCAATTTGTGTGTGTGTGTGTGTGTGTGTGTGTGATCCCCCCTTCCACAGGAAAGCGTGAAGGGAAGAGTGTGCGTGTGCGTGTGTGTGTGTGTAAGAAAGGGCGCTGTGACTTGCCCTGTCTTGAAGCACAGTGCTTTTCTTCTTGGTGCCATGCAGCCACTGGTGCAGAAAGCTGAGCGGGCATCGTTAGCCCGGAACGCTTGGCATGCTCGTTCGTAGGGGGTGCTTTTTTGGCGAGGCCATTTTCATCCTTGTCACGTCTTTTGTCTCAAAATGTAAAGAAGAACTCGGTGTTGCTTTGAATAACCCTTTCTGTGGCACCTCTGTCCGAAGCCAGATCTACATCACAGCTTTGATGAGGGAGGGATTCCCAGGAAGCCAGCACCCATGGGCAGGGTGCCGGGCCCTCCGTTACACTGCCTACTGCGCCTTCTTTGCTCGTTCAGCTGCCTAGATGCCACCATGAGCACCTGCTCCCTCCACGGCCCATGCTCCTTGTCCTCTTTTGGAGAAAGGCCTGGGGCTGCCTCACACTGGGGCTGTGGGCCCTACCCTTCTTGAGGCCCCAGTCTTCTAGTCTGTGAAGTCCAAGTGCTTGCACTCAGCTCCCCCAGCTCCCTCCAGATAAGCTCAGAACCCTCTGCTGACCAGGTGTCTGCCAGCAGCCATCATTTCTCCTTTAGGCTTAGGAGCCAATTTTATTCATGTTGATGCTTTTATGCCTTCTCCTTGTTTGGAATGCTCTGTCTCTTCGCATTTTCTAAAACACTTAAAGACATGTCTGATTTCTGTACCTTAATTGTATCTAGCTCAATTTTACACAACTAGATTTTTCAGTCCATTGACCCCTTCATCTTTTTTTTGTTCATGTCTCCATTTCTTTTTTTTTTTTTTTTTTTTTAAGATTTTATTTATTTATTCATTCATCCCCCCCTTGCTGCTTGTGCTCGCTGGGTCAGCTAACCACGCCGTGCAGGCGGGCTTGCCTTCACCAGGAGGCCCCGGGAGCCGAACCCGGGGCCTCCCATATGGTAAACGGGAGCCCTACTGATTGAGCCACAGCCGCTTCCCTGCATTTCAAATTATTTCTCTTTAAAGCTCGTTTTTCTGTCTTCATTTTCATTCTCCTGGAACATTTTCTGTTCTTTCTAACCGTTCACCAAAGTTTTTTTACTAGTTGAGTAAATTCATAAACTGTCTCCTCTCAGACATAGAAATTGATCTGTTTTTCTCTGCCATAAGATATGTTTAATTTTAAGATATAACCATACCTAAGTGTTTTGGTTTGTTGGTGGTGGTGGTTTTTAAAGTTTCTCATTGGTTACTGTCCAAAGCCTCTTCCTGGTCCTTCCCCTCCTCTCGTTTCTCTTTAAAGATGCTGCTTGGTGAGTGGGGAAGCATTTACTTTATTCTTCCTAACCACTCGGTGATCTCACCTTCAATATTCCATTGCTCTTTGACTAATTTGCTTTCACACCTTTGGTTTGTTGTACTCCTTTCGTTGCTATAAATCTTGGCCTTACTAAGTAAAGCAAACGTTTTACTTGTTGGGGTTTCCTTTCCTTATTCTTTCTCAGCTTGGGGTCCATATTTCACTAGGAGCAAAGTGGCCACTGTGGAAATTTTGGGTGGATTCTGATTTAAGGAATTCCCTGTCAGTGGATTTCTTCTCCTTCCTTCAGTTGCATTGTATGTAGAGAAGAATTTAAACTTCTTTGAAATGCAGTTGTGTGCTGTGAATTTCTATAGATCCCTTTTTCCTAGTGCCAAGTACCACTTGTTGTCATCAAACTGTTCTTCCTATCCAGATTCTTTTTTTTTTTTTTTCTTTTTTTTAATTTTATTTATTTTTGATTGTGGGTAAAAATCAAAATTTTCACAATACATACCAATATTTGTAAAATGATATATACATATATATGCATATATGTGCATTTGCTTACAAAAATGTTATATATATATATATATATATATATTTATTTATTTATTTTATTTATTTATTTTTTTAAGAGGTGCTTAGATTACCAGATTCTTGATGACTTTCTTATCTCATGACGACATTGTCTTTCTCTTTGGTGTCTGTATTAGTTCTCTTTGGGTTCATGTATTGCTTTCATATGTTCCCACCATATGGGTGTGGACCTAGAATTTAAATTACTATTATTGAATTGTTTGTCTTGACAATCATTACTAGGTGCTTTTGTGCCTTGAGATTTATTGCTGTGTAAATTGAGGGATGTGTGGTAGAGCGCTTTGCTTTTCAAGGGATAGCAGGCTGTCCTTAGGTCTATGAAATACCTTACAGGAGCTGAGTAGATGCACACAGATTCTTCCAGCTCAGTTTAAAATGTAGTTAGTAGCTCTGAGAGATTTAGGAGGGGCTGCTGCCGCTAAAATCACTGCATAAAGGGGTGTCGCGTTTTGTAATACCCTAGAGAAAGATCATTTTATTGTACAGGATCCAAATTTCAAAACATATGGAGGCTTTGGATTCAACTATTGGCATAATTTTCAAAGTTTCTAAAAAGAAGGAAGGTGATCCAAGAATTTTCTTTTTCCATTTGGGCACAGAAGAGCTGTACAAGGCAACAGTTAAAAATGACAACAATTTCATAATCCCATCTGCTCTTCCACCCCATTCATGCAGGAAAGCTCTTGAAAAGAAATCGTTGGATTTTCTCTGTACCTTAACTTCCTGCTCCTCTTTCTTTGCAATTTCCTAGGAAATGTCAACTGAAACATGTTGCCCTTGCTGCCCAGTTGCTTCAGACTGAAGCATGTTTGCAGACTTGATGGTTTTGGAGAGTGGCCCAGTTTTTGACCTTGTGTGTATAGGCATGTCCTTAAAGTGTCCTGGGTCTGCTTGCAGATGCTCTAGGTGGAGGAAGGTACTTCTCCACTGGCTTGTAGCAGTGCCTGGCAGGTACCTGACAACTCCCCAGTATCCTTGGAGGTATCTGGCTCTTTCTCGGCCACCCCCAGGGTACCTACGTGTTGGTTTCTGTGTAGAATTCTTGGTGCTGTACATTTGCAGTGACCTTTGTGCACACTTGGGTCTGGTCAAGGGAGAGCAGCTTCAGCCAGTGCTTTTCTGAGTGCAGCATGGCCTGAAGTTGGCCCGGTTTCTGTTCGCCAGATTCGGTTTGGAAAGTTTAAGCCTTTGTTTTTGCTTTGCTTTTATGAATCAGCTTGTTTTACCAGCTGTGCATGTAAGTTGTTTCTGATCATGCAAAATGAAGCTCATTGACGGTCCCTCACTCTGCTGTCTGCTGATGGGAGTGGACTAATGTTTTTGCTTAAATTCTGTGCTTCACAGGGGTAAAGCTGTTTGAAATGGCCAGAAACCCATCAAATACTGTGGGCCAGAGAGTCAGGCAACAAACAGACCGGGGATTCTAATTCCTCGTGTGTATCATCGCGTGATCAGACCTCTGGAGCCATAGTTTTGTTTTTCTCTGTTGCGTGCTGTTTACTGTGACAGTTAGGACCAAAACGTCCACCTCTTTCTCTTTCCTCCCCTTAGCTTCTCTTTCAGTGTGTGTTTTTCACATATCTTCACCCCAAATATTTCATCACTGCATTTGGTATTGTCAAATTGTGTCCCCACAGCGTTGTAAACGCCTTGGATACCTGGCTGCTCTCTCCCCCCCCCCCCCCGCCCCCCGCCCCCCTCCCCCTCCCCTTCCCCTTTCCCTTCCCTTTTCCCTTTTCCCTTTTCCCCTCCCTTTTTCCCCTTTCCCCTTTCCCCTTTCCCCATTCCCTATTCTCCATTCCCATATAGGTTGCATCCATCAATGCTGACTTTCCCATTATGAGAGCCATCCCACAAGATTTCACTTATACCCATTAGGTGCTAGTCACTGTCATTTAATATCATTTCTGGTACATCCTGTTTATTTCCCATACACCTACAACTGTATGTAGATGCTTAAATATACTCATAGGCCTTCCTTGACTTCTTGTTTTTTTAATCCAAGTTTTTCCAACATTTTCTAATTTAAAAAAAATTTAAAATATGCAGTAGCTTTCTTGTGGTGTTTGTTTGTTTTTTGTTGTTTTTGCCTTAAAGCATAAACACTTTTCTCTGGCAAGCCAAGTCACTTTTGACTTAGAAGGTGATACCAGTCTTCTTTAATGGAAACTGTTAATTTTTGAAAATTTTACCCTCTCTCCATCACTCACGTGTGTTTATCTGGCCTGGCTCCTCCCCTCCAGCTGTGGAAGCCTGGCAGTGTTTATTTTAAGCGGGATGGTACTGAAAGATGGATGCTTGAAGGGACAGCTCAGGCCTCACACCTGGAATGTTAAAAAGCTTTCAGGCAGATCTGTTCTGTTGACACATTTGCCTTTCTACAGAGGGAGGCGGGAATAGGAAGAAACCAGAGCCCCATCACAGAGGCTCCCCTTCCTTGTCCCCATGTGGCCATGAACCCCCTGATTCTGACTCCACAGCCAGACACCTGGGATTCCTCTGAGTTCACGAAATGCTTTATTCTGATGAACAAGCATAAAAAGCCCTTCTTCTTCCACTGACACCCTCCTCCTACTAACCCCGTTTTTTTTGTTTGTTTATTTTGGTTTGGTTTGGTTTTTTGCTTTTGCCTATCAAATATTCTTCTTTAAGACATTACCATTTACTCTCTCTCTCCTCCTCCTTTCCCCAGAAGCATACTGAGTTAGATTTTAATATTTTTCTCGACCTTGTTGTTTTTAATGGGGGGTGGGGGGTGGGGTGGGGGGAGAAACACTTCTTGATTTCAGGAGCCTTCTATTTTGCATGCCTCTTCTTTCCAGAACATTCCAGTTTGGTGTGAGGTTAAACTGTGGAAAATGCTGTTTGAAAGAAAGGAGAGAAAGAGAAAGGAACTTGTCAAAATGCATTTGTTAGATCACATTTTAAATGAAGTACAATTGAAGGTGGTTTTTGTCCAAAGAAAGGAAAAAACCCCTGCAAATCTGCCGAGCTCGCAGAGAGTGCGCCTCCTTTGTCGTCGTGCTGACATTGAAGTGTAATTTTTCATGGTTATTTGGACTGGAAAATGGGGGGAAAGGGAGAGATGGGCCTGCGATTATTTCCCATAAATGACAACACAATCACATCACGCTCTGCTACAAACATGCTCAGGGAATTTGCCTTTTTTACATTTCATGTGTGAAAGTAACAGCAACAATCATGGCTCTGTAGAAACCCAAGGAAACTAATCCCTGCTGAATTCAGTTTTCTTCAGAGTTCTGGGACATAGCTGAGTTTCTTGTTTAGCATGGATTCTGAGACCATTTCAGGGTTGGGTTTGTTTTTTACATACTAGAAATCACATTTTTCAGTTACCAAAAAAAAAACCCAACACAAAACCTTCTGGTGAATAGTCATTGGGCGAGTCAGTGACATATTTCGTTCCATTATGCTTTGTCATTGCACATTTGCTTTTATCCTTTCTGGATTTCTGTAGGGGGCAACCCAGGTGCTTTTGCTAAGAACACAGATAAATGGAACTTGTCACATTACCGGCTCCAGGCGTTTCCTCCCTTTTCCTTCTCTCTTGACCCCCAGCCACCCCCTTAATTCTTGTGTGGTTTTGACAAACTGTTCAAATGACCAAGTGGCCTTGCCTGGGAGAGGAAAAATGGCAGGACCCGCCCCTTGCCACACAATTGCAGCATTTTTCACTTCATGCGCTGGTGTTCTGTGCTGCTCACACAGGCAGGGCAGCTCAGAGAAGGGACATTTTCTCTGGAAGGCCATGCCAGGCCCTGGCCCCTTTGGACCCGTGCATGCTCTCTCCTGTCGATGCTCGAGTAGGAGGTGAAGCTAAGTAAAAAAGCAAGCGGAGAGGCTCGTGCAGGCCTGTAGGCTGGATGCGTGGACCATGCTGCACCCAGCAGGGGCCGAAAGTGCAGCCTGCAGCCGGGGCTCAGCCTTCCCAGACTCCCTCTTGCTGCACAGTCCCCATTTTTCTTGTTTCTGTAAACAGTGGCGAGATCTTCAAATATACAAGAGCATAAATGGTCTCTATTCTCCAATTAGTCATTTTTAATAATACCCAGAGTTGCCTTTAGAGTGTTGATTCCTTTAGCCTGATGCCAAAAGGTAGAGTGGGGTGGGATGGGAGACGGGAAAGAAGGTGGGGGTGGAGGTGGCCAGGACGCTGAATTCCTTCTGTGTCGTGTTTTCTTGCGGCCCCTTCGAAGGTTGGCAGGTCTCCACCGCCTTTCCAACTCTGTCCAGAAACCCCAGGCACTGCTGCCCCAGGTGTGTTTGGTAAATGAGCGTCTGGTGGTGAATAGAATTCCTGTGGTAAAATGACCACTTAAAGAACCCGTGTGAAAGAGGCAACTGCTCGTTGAAGGAAGGATCTGGGTGCTATCTTTCTTGTCCCCCAATTCCTTTCCTGCCCTGTCCTATTACCTTTCTGAGGTTTTGAACCCCTTTTTTATAGATGTCATCTGTTAGAAGGCAGTTTCTTTTAAGACAGCTGGCTAGGAGTTTGGCCACATCTTTTTTAAAAAGCCGACAGGGTGGAAAAATGACCTGCAGGAGCCCCAGGCTGACTCCCTGCCCCATTCACCCCAGTGTAGCAAAGAGTCCTTGGCAAGATAGGCTAGTCTGGAGGAGAGCTTAGAGGGGTGAGCAGATGGAGGGGGAGAGCTCCATGTGCCTTTCCCCATGTTATGTCCCATAGACCCAGAGCAAGGGTCCTAGTGAGTACTAGGGGGTGCGGGGGGGGGGGGGCTAGGGAGACCTGGCAAGCAGGAGCATAGCGGCCAGCTTGCCCACCATCCACGTGGAGAATGTCCTTTTCATTGAACGCCTTGGGCGCCGTAAGCCCACTGGAGCTCACTGTCCATTGAAAAAGAAATGACATCTTATCCTGAGAAGCTGGGAAAATACTGTATTTCTGATGAATGAATGAGTATTCCAGCCACAGAACCACTTCCTGCTCCCCATCCACCTCCGGCCCCTTCACACAGCTATACCCATCCTTCACCCCTGTACAGTTTCCATGACCATGGTTTAATACCAAGATGTTATACTCACTGAGGTTGACGTAGGTCCTAGGCCCTTCCTCTTGTGATTTTGCATTTTCCTCGATTAATCAATACCCTGCTAAGAGGTGGAAAATGGAATGAACAAAGTTTATACCAGCAAGTAAAAAAAAAAAAAAAAAAAAAAAAAAATTCAGGTGATTGTTCACAAAGGACATCTGGGTAGAATTGGGACTTCCCTGTTCTTGGTGCATTTGTGAGAACACGTGGTCACTCTATCAGGATGCTCGGTTTAAGGTGAGTTAAGAGGCCAATTTGCATCTGTGGTAAGCAAAACCACCTTGACTGAAGGGGAAAATTTGTGGGGCTGGGATATTGTCACCCACAGAACCTAATTGCTCCAAGCTACTGCTCAGGTACCTTCCAGCCAGGTTGTCAGGGCAGGAGAGAGATCATGGGATAAAACCATGGGATAGATGTTTGAAAAGGTGAGAGTTTGGGAATGTTGCCGAGCAGTCGATTGGACTGGATGTGGGTGTCACTGTACAGTTAGGCTGTAGCTGAGGGCATGTGACAGTCACCTGCTGGTGGGAGCTGTGGTCCCTAGTCAGATTCGGCTTGCCAAAATGTCACGGAGAGCGAATGACACAGTTAGCCTCACCCCCCCCTCACCTCTTCCTCCCTGACTTAGGGAAGCCTGGACAAGAAGCAGAGAGCTGGTCTGATCGTCAGCATTGCAGACCACATCCTCTGTGAGTTGTCTACTGTAGCAGAATTTTTAACGCCGTGGGTTTCATTCTAAATAAGTGGGCTAGGCCTTAGCAGTCATCTTTTATACTGTGGGATTTGACCTGCATTTGCAAAATAGAAACAGCCATATTCTGTAGAATATTTACAGCTATCAGAGGTTTGCTATTGCTAAGAAAATGCCAAGAGGACTGGACACGCTCTCATTTTCTACCCTCATTTTCCAGTTGTGCCAACCAAGGCTTAGCGAGGAGAGCCAACTGGCTGAGGTGTACAGTGTGCCGATTTCTGTAGTTAGCATCTGTCGGGGACGCAGAGTCCGGAACTTACGTGGAACAAGAGGACGAGACAAACTCACCAAGTCCCTCCTCTACGGACCGCAGGGGCACCCGCAGATGCCACTTGTTGCCGCCACCTTTCCTGTCATCCCTGCTGGGTGGAGCGTGCTGGGCCTCTCCTGCCCGTCATGGTGGTCCCTGGTTAATTAGGTTGAAATTGGAGAAAGGGAGAGCGTTAACCCTATCTCAAAGTAAGCAGATTGGTTATTTTGTTTTTCAAAGAAGAGGTCCTATGTACAATTAAAACTTGTTTCTGGTAAACCTCATTCCAGGAAAGATGAGCTTTTAACAAAAGGCTTTTGACAGCTGCAGGCTATTTCATTTTTTTAATGCCGAATGAAAAATCAATACATTTTTCTGGGTTATACATATTCAGAACAGGTCTGATATTTCCATTATAATGGAAAGTGGGTGTCTGTGCACATCTCTCGCCTGTCAGAGCTGCACCACCGCATTTTCCAAGCCACTGCTAAATATTTCAAACCTGATTTGATTGTGGTTCATGACAGCTAATGTTTCTCAGCTCTTGAGCCTGCCGACAGACAAATGCACTTTATTTCACCCCCACCCTCAAACATTATTCCTGTCCCCCTCCCCCAAAGAAAAAGAAGAGAACAATTTCATTCTTCGGGGATCACAGATTGGTATATTATTTAAGTAGCATGATCACGTGAGCGCCTTGGGTACAAACACTCTTGATTCTTAGGAGAATTTCCAAATTTCTATCACTGTAGGGGCTTTGTCAGGTTTGGGGGGAGGTTTGGATTAATCGACATCATCCTGTTAAGAGTAAGGAACACTGGGACTCGTCGTGATCGTTGATTGACTCTTCTTTTTCTTCGCCTGTAAAGGTTTTGTGAGATACACCTTGTGGACATGTCACTTGGCTCCTGGTGAAAGTCTGGAACCTTTCCTTGGGTAACACGTTCGGGAGTGTGCGTGGTGGTGCTAAATGCCGACTTCATGACGTTGGCACCTCTATTTTTGGCTTCGCCTGGTGCTCCTTCCACAAACCAATTTCTAAGATGTTCGTTACAAATTCCCTCGGGGTTGCCAGTTGGCACAAGTGGCCCCTTTGGGAGCAGACTTCACCACCGATTGGGGAATCCTATAGTCCCCTTTACCAAGAAGCTAATTATAAGGTGCGTTAAGAGAACCATTTGCATTTGTGGTAAGCGAAACCACCTTGACTGCAGGGAGATTTTCTGGGACTGTGGTATTGTCACCCAGAAACCACGCAGCCCCGGGAACCTTTCCCTTTTGGAATATACTTACCTGCTGCCATTCTTACACCCAAGGCTCTGCCTTTAACCAGGAGAGAGATGAATGACATGAGCAGGCTGGGTTTGGCCTGAGTGCTAATAAATGCTGTCTGGGAGAAGCAGTTGTAAAACGGAGGTGGTGATGGAAATAGATTTTTTTAAAGGCCTTCACTCACAGTTCCACTTGGAAGTTGAAGGCAGAAGGGACACCAGGAAGACCTGGCAGTTTTTAAAGATTCGCTTCTATTTCCCTAGGCCTTTAACATGAAAACACATCCAGCTAGGCGGGAGGACAGTAGTTTTAGGACCGCTGTGGCGTGTAACCATCAGAGCGGGCCTCGGGGGGCTTTTAGAGGCACCTTCTAAAGCAGACTTTAAAAACAGGTCTCTCTTGGCCTGCCAGCTCCTGCCAAAAGGCAGAGTAGGGCAGGGGCCACAGCGATGGCCTCTGCTCCCGGGTCCTGGCCACACCTTCGAGAAAGCGTCGCTGGTATGTTCGATGTTCTGGTCAGGCACCGAAGCGTTATTGAATGCTTTGAGGAGAAGATGGTTTTGATTTGTCTCTTTCAGCCTTGAAAATGGTGCGTTGGCTGTTGTGTGTCTTGGTGAGCAAAGCCTCCACCAGGTAAAAGACAGGATTTTCCAGATAAAACCAGATTGTTGGCCCCAGTCTTGACTTGCTCCCACCATCTGCTGGTAGCTGATAGGGAGGAAGAAATCTGCGGCTTCTGTAATGACCTCGGCCAGTTGCTGCTGACTTCATGGGGGGAAATGCAATCTGTGATCTGTGAGAGGGCTCCCATCCACTCCCCGCCCTGTCAGCATGCGGGGATCAAATGCACATCCCTGACTGGCGGCTGGTCCCAGGAGCTCAGTGAGGGGACCCTGCCCTCCCCTTCCAGAGCCGGGCGCTCGAGGCTCCTTTCAGTGCTGGTCTCCGCGGGTTTCCCTCCCCCTGGGTGCCCCAAGGCCTGAGTCTTGGTGCTGTGTGCTTTCAGGACCCCTGAAACACACCTTTCACGCCGAGCATCGTGGGCCCGAGCTGCCCAGGTGAACGTGCAGTTTGCATCCCTGGTTTTCAGTCATTTCTCCACCGTTGTTGGTATTCAGAAGTGCCGGTTTGCCGGTTACTGTCGGGCTTTCATCCATTTGAAAGAGCTCTTTTTCCTCTTGCTGTTGATGATGATGGTCTAAAGACAGACGGTGTAGCTGCTTATGCACGGCCTATTTCATTTCCCCAGGACCAGACGGTTCACTTGAAGGTGTGTATTGCTTCCACATGCTCAGGCTAGGCGGCCCAGGCGCCTGCCTCCTGCAGCCAGGGGCCCTGCCCGGGCCTCGCCATGCGGAGGGCGACACCTGTAGGTCGTAGGCAGAGCTGCAGGGACGCGCTGCTGCTGGCTTTCAGCCGGGAGTGAGGACCGATGGGCTTGGAAAGGAAGCTGGCTTGTCCAGGAGTTTCTTAATCATTTCTTCTTCCTCCACGTGTATAGCAGCCATTTAGTGGATGGGTCGCAAACGATGGCATTAAACATTAAACCCAAGAACTCAAAAAGAGAGAGAAGCCAAGTGAGTTCTTGCAGTCGCCCCTTCTGTCGATCCTCTTACTGAAACTCAGCTGCCCTGACTCGTGCGCTTGCAGTAGGGCAGGGAGGGAAGAAAGCAAAGGCCCAAAGGGGTTCATGGAATGAGGCCCCAGGAATGATCACGGAGCATGGTGCCATTTCCTTCTGGTGATATAAACAATGTGCTTATTCTTTACACTATCCTCTGAATAGATTTGTTTGGGAAAGCTCAAAGAACTGGGGTCAGTGCCCTAATGACCAGGACACTTTAACTCTCTGCTAGGATGGCCGCGGGCCACGTAACACAGGAGCTGGCGTCCCAGTGGGTAAATCCCTTCCCTTCTCTGTAGAGCACTATCTCCGGGCAGTTCATTACGAAATCAGGGTGTTCTCTAATTTGTAGGTGTCAGACTCTCTCCATCCGAGGTGATAATGTGTATGTGTCCTGGGGAGGAGGGGCCGTGGAGCCATCCCTTTGCGTGATCCAACTTGATTAATGTGTCAATACAACAGATATTTTGTATCTCCACATGTATTGGAGCAAATGGGTATATTTTATATACTGATTGACTGAAAGCTGGTAGCACCATTCAACGATAAATTACACTTTTGAACAATTTCATCAAAAGCCTAAATATGTGCATGGAACATCCTGCCTGGACATAATAAAGGAGGTATATACAGTGGTGTATCTCACTGTATAAGCTGTTATATATAAATGTTCCCTGGTAAACGTGTCTAATGTTATTATGGGGCTGCATACCCGACTGCCTTCAAACCATGGTTGCCTGATTTTTCTTATTTTGAACTAAGGGGGAGGGGGGGTGAGAAGACTGGATGTTAACTTTACTATGCAACAAGACAGAAATCAGACATAGAAAGCCAAGAGAAAAGTGGAGACATAGTTGGAGATGAAAATAAGTAGCCTCTAATTTCATCAGTGATCCCCATGACTGTCTCTTAAACCTCCTGTTGGTGGTAATGACAACAGAATGTTTCCTGACCCCAAGTTCAGTTTTCTGGTCTGTCCCTTTCAGAAACAGGTAGGAAAATCTGACTCTAAATAGAAACTTTCTTCCTAGAGTGTTTCATAAATCTTCTCATGATGGATCAGTTTACTTTGCTCTCTTTTTACTGCCTTTGCGAGATGAAATGTGGAGGCTATTTTTCTGGAGGGTTGGAAGGCATAGCTCCATGAAATCGTTGACCTACAGTGGCGTTGCACCGAGTCCTGAATCCAGGGTTGGGTTTTAGCCCAGGCCTAACACCTGCTGGAAATATGGTCCCTGTTGGGTGTTGTCTGTTGCCGGCCTTAGATGTTGGACATTGGATGTAGGCATCCCAGCTCATACACCTCTGCACCTGGGGAGGCGTGCTGTTCAAAGTCTCCTAGTAATCCCATCATTAATCCACGTGGGTTTGCCTGTTTCAGTCCTTTAAGGCATCCTTACTAAATGCATGCTTTGGATAATGAGCCAAATGGCCAGTGCAGCAAGAGAGAAGAATCTTACTTCCTTTCCCTCATCATCTAGAGTATCTTAGCTTCTTCTTACCCAATTGGGGCAGCAGCATTTCACTTTATGGTTAACCTAGTGTTGGGAATGGCCATACTCTTGCCTTCACTACAGACTGTGTGGTTAGCTTTAAACCAGTGGTGAGTAAAAAGTGGAATGACTTCAAAAGGAAAGCATATGCTTCCATTACAAACTGATATCCCTTTCTCTACCAATCAGCCTTCATGCCCCTGATGTCCTGGCATGCCCACAGGATGCTGTTTGGTTTCCAGAACCCTTTGCATTGATAGAATTGTATCACTGAGATTCGGTGACTCCCTAGAATGTGAAGAAATGCAAAAAACTCCCGCCATGGTCTAGCATGTGCCTAGGTACTGAGAGGCCTGGAAGGAGTCATTTTTTATTGAGTCTGGTCTAGTTTGATGCCAGAATGCTCTGGAGTTGGAACAAGGCAAGAAGGAGACAGGTGACTACTTTTCTACATTTTCAAGTATAAAAGACTTGCATGCAACCTCAGGAATTTAGATGAAGTTACTGTTTTAACAGGATTGGTCTTTCAATTGGAATAACTCAAGTTAGGCACTTTGTGTCCATTGGAAGTATTCCTAATGGCCCAAGTTCTAGAGCAAGTCACAACTTCCTATCAGCTAGTGGGGAGGGAAAGCCCTCACTGCTGACCCAGGCACTGTTTAGCCTTAGTGCAATCAGCGTTTCAAGGGCCATGGTAAGAGATGAGGGACAGAGCCATTGGTGTCTGTATTTTGTAGTTAGTGATTCTTTGGCGGAGGAGCCAAGAGTGCTTCATCATCTATTTTTAATCTTTGACATTTTTGTTTATCTTCTATTTCAGAAGAAGCCATTGAAGATGTTGAAGGAACCAGTGAAACGACTGCTGATCCAGAGGAGCTTGCTAAAGACCAGGAGAGTGGAGGCGAAAAAGACCAGAACAAGTGGACAGGTAGTGTGTGGGGGGGTGGCTCTCCCATCTCCCCAGCATTGCTCCCGTGGTGGGAATGAGGCTACCAGGCCAGGAGCAGATGGAGCCTTCATCTGCTCAGAAGACTTGTGTTGGCACCGTGTGGATGGTAAAGAGAGATTTTGTTTTGCTTTTTTGAGTGGCCACCTTCCTTCATTCTCCTTCTATTATGTGAGATTAAAGGATTTTTATTTTTTAATGGCCAGAAAGCCATCTAGTTTGAGCATCCCAGTGCCAGCTTCTGTGCTAGGAGCTTCCACGTTCTTGACGTCACTTTTCTTCAGCAGCTCCTCAGTGCTGTCGTTTTGCCCTGTGTGTTGTCCTTTCTCTAGGAAAGGACCCGCCCCCCATGCCACCTGCTCCTAAGCCCGGTGGAGGGCTTCAGCACGTGGCACCTGTTTGGGGGTCTCTCCCTGATTCTTAGCCTCATGGTTTTCTAAGGGAGTCAACAATGAAGGGGCAGGCCTTTGTCCTGCATGTTGGGGTGCCCCACAGACCCCCCTGCCCTGTTTCCCCCACCCCAGGACAAACACCCACACACTGACATCCACCCAGAGGGGAGGCAGCGGTACAGCTGGGCAAGGCGATGTCTTACCCAAAACAGAAGAAATTGAAGAAGCCAAGAAAGGAAGTGCTATTTTTGGAAAAGCTGGTGTTGAGAGAAGGGGAGCGGCCATCTCTCAAGCTGATAGGTTTTCTGTGTTGAGGGACTCAGAAGAAAAGCTTATTTTTTTGTTGTTGTTTTTTTTTTTTTTTTGAGGAGGAGCAAAACCGTTGCTGAGAAGACTTATCGGGACAGATAAGTCTCCTAGACACTACCACAGTTAGGAGAGCAAATGACAGGTCAAGCCATGAAAATTCTTTTATTTGGTCAACCTAATTCTTACTACCTTCCATTATTAATATTGTAATGCTCAAGGTTTTTTTTTTTTTTTTTTTTTTTTAATATTTACCTTCTGGAGTCCGTATTGGTTGGACTTTTGTTACATTTCCAGGCACAACTGTTCTTAAATCATGTCCAGTATTGACCTTCACTATTTAAACAAGACACAGATTCTTGGAGAGAGGCCAGAGGACGGCAATGAAAATGACTGAAGGCCGAGAAATATTGCCTCTGAGAAGAGGCTAGAGAAATTGGAGCTATTCAGCCTAGAAAAGAGAAGTTGGAGAGGCAGCGTATGGAAGGCTCCAGCATAGAGTAGGCAGTGTGCCTCTTTTCAGTGTCTCCTGGGAGAAGGAGACGGGGCAGTTCTGCAGCTGAATAGATGGACAGATGCACCGACAGATTTTCCCATCCATGCCACTTATCAGCCCCCTTTGAACTGGGCTCTGTGGTGTCCAGAGGCTTGTCCTCGAGATAAAACTGAGCCCCCTAGGAGGAATTTTTTTTTTTTTTTTTTTTTTTTTACCAGACCAAAAAAAAATTTTTTTTTATTAGAGAAGTTGTGGGTTTACAGAAAAATCATGCTAAAATTAAGGATTCCCATATACCACCCTATTATTACCATCTTGCATTGGTGTGTAAGAATTGTTACAATTGATGATAGCAAATTTTCTTGATTGTACTATTAACCATAGTCCATGATTTAGTTAAGGTTCACTGTTTACGTAGCATACTTCCATGGATTTTTAAAAAATGTATTCTATTACCATATATACAATCTAACATTTCCCCGTTTAATCACATTCAGGTATATATTTCAGTGCTGTTAATTGCATCCACAATGTTGTGCTACCGTCACCACCATGTGTTACCAAACTCTTTCCATCATTCCAAATAGGAACTCCGTACTTCTTAAGCTTTAACATCCCATTCCCTATACCACTCCATCCCGTGGTAACCTTTATTCTACATTGCAACTCGGGTGTTTGCTTATTCTAATTATTTCAAATCAGTGAGATCATACAATATTTGTCCTTTGGTGTCTAGTTTATTTCACTGAACATGATGTCTTCAAGGTTCATGCATGTTGTCACATGTATCAGGATTTTTTTTTTTTTTCACAGCTGAAAAATATTCCTCTGCGTATATATGCCATATTTTATGTATCCATTCATAAGTGGATGGAGTCTTGGGTTGCTTCCATCTTTTGGCTATTGTGAATAATGCTGCTGTGAGCATCGGTGTGCAAATGTCTATTCAAGTTCCTGCTTTCAATTCTTCTGGATATATTCTTAGTAAAGGGATTGCTGGATCTTATGGCAGTTCTATATTTAGCTTCCTGAGGAACCACCAAACTGTCTTCCACATGAGGCTGCACCATTCTACATTCCCACCAATAGCGAGGTGTGTTCCTAGGAGGATTTTTAAGGCAGGGTCAAGGGACAGGGGATGGATATTGATGCCCAAAGCCTCTGAATGGAGTAGGGGTGTTTTACTTTGCTTGAACAGGATTCCAGTTTTTCCTGTAATATTAAGGTGAGACAAACAGAGCAGAGAGATCTAATCAAATGTCTGTCCTGGGGAGGCGAGCAGGGGAAGAGGATTTCACAAGCACAGTTTGAAGACAGCTGTCCTTTGTTTACATGATTTGGGTGCCTGGTTTCAAATCTTGGCTCTGCCACTTTCTTGCTGTGTGACCTCGCTCAACTTACCTTAACCTTTCTGTGCCTCAGTCTCCCCATGCGAGAAGGGGATTAAAAACAGTGCATGCTTTCCCTAGGATTGTTGTGAGGATCATTTGAATGTGGGAAATTTATAACAACTCGTGGGATACAATAAATTCTACATAAGAAGGTGGGTTGTTGTGTTGTGTTTTTTTTTAATAGTTATAAGATGAGGAAAACTAATAGTAGTTTTTCTTTGGGGCCTCTCATTCGAAGGTAAAACCATTGCCAGGCAGCATGTGGCTTCTGGGAATTTTGCGAAGACGAGGAAAGAATACGTGAGGATGTAGTGGGACTGTGCAGGTGGTATTGGGTGTGCTTGTGTGCCGTGTTCTGGGTGCTCAGGGTACAGTGAAAACCTCGAGGACAAGTGGCTGCCATTTATGAAGCTCCCGCTGTGTGTCAGGCCCTGCGCTGGGCACTTTGCCTATACTTTTCCTAATCCTGATCTTCAGTTTAGGGCAGGCTTTGTTGCGGGCAGTTCAATTAAATCCCACTCCAAGTGCTGATAATCCAGCAGAAGTGTGTCTTCATAGTGCTAGAGGGACAAGCTAGGCACTCAGGGAGATGTAAGCTCAACAGTTGAAAATGAGGACATAAAAATGAATTTTCTTATTCATAAAGCTCCACTTTCTCATTCATTCATTCGAGCAACAGACCATAACCTTTACCTCCAAAAGACGGGGAAGAGGGAGGAGAATGAATAACTCTGGGGTGCATCTTGCCAGTTGTACAGAAGTAAAGAGAGAAGGTAAAATTCTTTCCCAGCTCCTGCAAAAGATCCTCTTTTGACCCAAAGCATAATTTTGCCTGTATCATCTGAGTGTGTAATGACAGGCTTTTTTAAGGTGCTTGGGTTGATTTGATTCTCAGAATCGATGTAGGTGCCCGTAACCTCTTCTGAGCTTTCTTTTGGATCCTTAGCATTTTATAAAAATATCTGCGTTTGTTCCATGTACTGACTAAATTGAGCTATTCCTATCTGATTAAATGTGATGGGGAGTGCTTCCTCCTGGCAAATAAATAAATAGTGATTTCACAATTTGTACTGTTGATTAGTGGCTGCTCATGATGCAGATTAATAATATTTCAAATGGGCCTGGATAATTGGCATTTTCTCAGCTATTGATTATGTAGTTTTAGGGTTGGGTAGGAATGGATAATCTTTACTAAACATTTTTACGTATTTATTTTACGTTGGAGAGGGACCCCTGATTTCCTTTTGGGTGTTTTTTTGGTAACCCTCTTTGGGCTTCTTTTATTTCGATGTCATGTCTTTTACCTCGGGGGTCAGCAAGAGAAGCAAGATAGCGATTTGCAACACGGCAGCATCGATTCCACGGTCAGTGGCTGAGCCCCTAGCACATTCAGGGCAGCAGGCAGACTTAAACTGCTCACAAGTTCAGTGAGATTAGAGGCATAACCCTCGGGGAATGTATCATTCTACTAGGGATTTCAGGAATGCCCCTCATCGTAAGTACGGTATGACTACAGCACAGTGCTGTCCAGGGGAATTTTCAGTGCCAGCAGAAACATTCTGCATCTGTGCTGTCCAATACAGCAGCATCTAGCTGTATATGGCTACTGCACACTTAAAATGTGGCTAGTAACACCAAAGAACTGATTTTTTCACTTTATGTAACTTTAATGAATTTAAATCGTCACATGTGGCTAGTTTCTGCCGTACTGGACAGCGCAGCTGTAGACAGGCAAACGGAATAAGCCCCACTGAAGGCACATGTCCTGTTATTAGAAAGGCTGCATTACGCCCTAGCCCCGTGCCAGGCTCTGTTGTAAGGCCTGCATCTGTCCTTCCCAGCGGGCGCTCCACGAATGGCTTATAGTTCCACAGCACTGCTCCCCGTAGCCTTTGGCTTGCCAGGTGGGGCTGAAGGCAGTTGATGCCAGGGTCAGTCACAGCTTCATCTGTTCATCCCAATTTGCCATCATTTTCTGTGTGTGCCATGATATGGAAAAGAGCTGGAAAGCATGCTTTATACTCGCTATCTCGTTTGATTCTCACCCCCACTCTATGAATCAGGTACACTAAGTTACACCCCATCACATGTTTTGCAGATAAGGCACCCGAGTGCGAGAGAGCTCAAGCAGCCAAAAGGCACGCAGACAGGGTTGCGTATTGTGTTGGGGCTCTCCGCTTACTCCAACTCATGGCAGGTCTCAAGCTCTTACCAGTATGGGATATATCACCTCTCCAAGGATGGAGCTTTTCAGTCTCCTCATCTGATGTAAGTTCATCCCGTTGTTAGAATGTGTACCAGCACTCTCCTAGAGTTGTACAGTGATAACAGTAATCCGACAGCCACCCACACGTTCAAAATGAGCGGGTTCGTGAGCTGTGATTCTGCCGGGTAGTAAGCAGCAGCATCCGCAGTCCACGGGCAGGGTGGTGAAGTGTTAAGAGCTCTCTAGACCTGGAATCGGGAAGCACACCAGCTAGTGAATGGCCTTGGCCTCTTGGAGCATCAGGTGCCTCATCTGTAAAACGTGGACGGGTGATACCCACCAGCCCCAGCCGTCTGAGAGTCCGTGGTGGTGAGTGGTGACACCTGTGCAAGCTCTTGGAAAGCATTGAGGTGTCGCATCTATTCAAGGCAGGAGTTACGACGCGTTTGTGGGCCAACAGAGGATCCAGGAATGTTCTTTGAAGCCAAGCCTCTTCCCTAATACACTTCCCCATTTCCACTGTCCAACTTTGTGATTTTTTTTTTTTTTTTAAGATTTATTTATTTTACTTTTTATCCTTTTTTAGCCCCCCCCCCCCACTTTTGCTGTTTTGTGTCCATTCTGTGGGCAATTCTCTGTGTCTGTTTCCTGCTCTCTCTTCTCATCTTTTTCCTCCTGTCTTCACCGGGATTCGATCCTGGGAACCTCCGATGTGGAAAAGAGGCATTCTGTCACCTGCGCCACCGTAGTTCCTGGTTTTTTGGCACATCTTGTCTTGCCTCTCCCTCTGTGTCACTCTCCTCTTACGTCATCATTGTGCTGCGTGGCTCAGCAGGGCCTGGCGATGCACCTGCTCGCAGGGCCTGACAGCACTCCCTCGCCTGGGGGCCAGCGGCCCGCGCGCCTTCTATATTTTTCTCTATTTTACCGGGAGGTCCTGGGGATCGAACCCAGGTCCCTCCATATGGCAGACGGACGCCCAACCATTTGAGCCACATCCGCCTCCGATTTTTCTCTTTTTTGAAATGTGAAAATGACTCCTTCCTTGTTCCCTTTTAGGAGAGAGAATTTGAATCTGGGTGTTCTAGATCAAAGAGCTCCCGATGGCAGCAACCGAACAATGATTAATGTAACAATTATCCAATCAATCATGAATAAATTCAGTGATATACAATTAACGTGATGCTTTATCATCAATAATTAGGGGGAAAAATGAACTCTTGGAAAAAAGATTTGTAGCAAGATGGCTGCATATCTCCTGGTTTCCAGCCACAGAGCCCCAAGCTACACCTAGTTAAGGTGATCTTGAGACAAGATGGCCAGGGGGATTGGCGCTGTTTCTTAGAAAGAGCATGGAAATAGCCCAAGTTAAAATGACACCCTGATAATGCTTCAGAAATCCCTAACTGATGTGCATGTTTATATTTTTGTAAACTTTTGAGTTAGAATTGTGGGTTGAGTGCTTTTTCTAGAGGAATGGCCTGAAGGGATTTTATTTTATTAATTTTTTTAAATCCATGATGCTCACCTAACACAGAGCAATTAGTGCAGTGGAGCGTCCCTGATTGGAATCTATGGAAGATTGCTAGGAAAGGAGGTATTAATGGGCTGGCAAGGTCTGGGTGACTGTTGGGGGAGAGTGTGTTTATGGAATATGATGCTGGCAGGCATGATTTCAATCGCGTTTGACATGTTTAACATAAACGTGTAGTGTATGGCTCTTGCTGAGTATGAATAATTCCTCCAGACCCACTGCCTTTCTAATTACTGAGGTTGAAAAAAAGCAGGTCAGGCACATCTTGGTGGAAATCTATTACCAGCCCTCCCCGTATTCTCCCTGCTGTTTACAGCTGTGTATAAATAGGGACACCACTGTATGGGAAACTTAGCCTCTGAAATTTAATCTGTGACAGAGAATGAAAGAGACTGAACAAATACTTTTAAAAAAGGACTCCATAAAGATAAAACAGGATGTGCTTAGAAGGAAGCATTATGTGTTAGCAAAAGTACTGCTGTGCTAGGGGTGGAAGCCTGGGTTCTAGGCTCAGGTTCTGCCACGAAGGTTAGCTGGGTGACATTGGGTACTCTGGGCCTCAGTTTCCAACTCTGCAAAACAGAATGTTGGGTTAACTAGGTTCTTGCAGTGCTGGAGTTCCATAAAAATGTAATTGGAGGAAGGAAAGCTGCAGAGGAGGGTAGAACCTTGGAGAATATTAGTTCCTGTACCAGGAACACTGGTAACTTTCAAAGATTTCCCTCATTTGTGGCTATCTGGGCTAGCCCAGATCAGGAGCCTGGATAAAGAGTTCAGTATGATTTTGCCCATGCCTAGCATAAGACTTGCTGGCTTTCTCCATGGAGGTTGGGAGTGTCAAGCCCACCTTCCTTGGTAGCATGTCAGGGCACCTCATGCTGGCACTTTGGCCCTGTGTTATTGGGACCGATTGCATTGTGATATGAGAGTCCTGGGTGATGACATCAGTGGGGGGTTCCCTGGAGTCTCGAGTGGCCTTCCCTGTCCCAGCCCTTTCGTTAGCTGGAAACCAGGCCACTCACCACACCACCTCCAGTCATTTCAGCCTCACTCTGTGTCCTTCTAGCACTTGGTTCCATTTCTCCATCTCACCCAGAAGCTAAATTTCTCTTTGCAGTAGGGTGCACGCGAGGGAATGCAGGGAACCTGGCTCACACAGCCCCTTTGTGATTCACAGTCCTGCCAACAGACCTATTTTGGGCTTTACTTTTTCACACGCAAATGGAAATGGTGTAGCTATGGCAGCTTTTCCAGAGTCCACTCATTCCCTTCCCACTGCACCCTCTACCCACCCCACCCCCTTTCTCTTTCCAGGCCACTTTCAGTATAACTTGGCTGCTTAAAATCTCTGCGGACAGAATTTCATCTGACGATTGAAAACAAACTATTTGAATTATTATTATGTAGGGAAGCAAAAATAGATATGGGGGTGGGGGGTGGGTGTTTGAATTAACTGAAAGGTCTCCGCCTTGAGAATGTATATTGTAAGCCACAAGAGAGAAGAGGGACCACCTTAATGGAGCAAACACTGTTTGTGCAGCCATACAAAAAAACAACAACAAGGAAGTCACTTTCTAGAAGGAGAGTCATGTGTAGTCACATAACTATGGTGCAGTGTAATGAGAATTGTCCTCCACGGGTAGGTAAAGGGAAGTGAAAATGCAGAGTAAGAAGCAGATAGTTTTTCATCACTGTAGAGATATTTTTATATTTCATGTTATTATTCTCAGAAAGGGACCTTGTTAATCTTCCCTGCTTTGTTGCAGTTTGCGCGTCTGTGCTGAGGGGGATGCAGCTCTGGTATCAGAGTCACAGTCATGATAAAGACAGACCATGGTGGCGTTCTCACGGGGATGTCGGAGCGCTTTGGTTAGGTGCTTACATTCTTCTTTGCTCCAGTATTACCTTTATTCTGCAGGCAGGAGAACTAAGGCCACAGATTGGAAACTCAGGTGTCAGAGTTGTGGTCACACCCCAAGGCTTCTGGGTGTGGGATATAATCCTCCAGATTATAAAGTTAAAGAGCACGTAACATAGTAGTTTTCTCTTACTAGTGACGATTTGGGGGGGAAGGACTTGGAAATCCCCAGCCCCTAGCTGTTCAGTAACCTGCTCGAATGTTCCCTTGACAGCCAGTTCATGGAATAGCAAGACCATGGACACTTTCAAGTCTAGGTTATTCTGTTTTCAACTATGAAGACATCAGCCCATGGGTTAGTAGTGCTGTTCCATGTTACTATTCAGAAAAAGGAAACTTAGGGCATCTCTGTGTGTCCTAATAGCCAGGCCTGTCCCTTCACTCTGCGGTCATGTGGCCCCACGTGGGCCTGTGTTACTTCCCAGTGGTACCTCTGCAAAAGCGACCGTAACAACAAATGCGTGAGGTCTCAAGGTTTCCTCGCTCCGTGGCAAGGCTTCATACACCTTAGCTCTCTAGCCACACAGAAACCCCGAGAGTAAGGACGGCCATCCCCATCGACAGATGAGGAAACTGACAGCTCAGTACAGTACAGTCAGGTAAAGTCCTTGAGGACGAAAGGCCAGGATCTGAATTGAGGTGTGGCCAACACTGCCAGCAACTGTGTAGCGTGGCCAGAGGAAAACATGTGGAGATGTTAGTTCCTGAGGAGTCCAGAAAGGCATCTCAGAGCCACCTTCCCACCCTTTCACTCAGATCGCTTACCTTAGGCCTTTGGGGCACCATGGAAGAATGGAGCACAGGGACTCGATGGAGACTAGAGAAGCACTGAGATATATATGTATAACGTGGTGTGAGGTGTCACTGTCTGCTCTGTACAAATACCAAGAGGAGATATTTCCTGTATTCCCATTTTCCAGCCTGGTTGGGACCTGAGTGATGTCTTTCTTTCCTAAGTGCAAATTCTCACACTCTCGTGACAAACCCGAACCAGCTAAAGAAATCCTTGGAGGATATGGGGAAAGCTGATTTGCAAGGTTGCTGTGAAGTTATGTTCATCAGCTCTTTGTGTCTGTCACCATGCTGGACACACATCCAGATTTCATGTGTTTATTTTCACAAATTCAGTTTCACTCTTAAAATTTATTCAGTAGCTCAGGGAGACAGGTTTGGAATGGAGAAGAAACTGGAAGATATTGTTGTATTCTAGTCTTTAGGGGTCTGAGCTCACCAAATGAATGTTTGAGTCAGTGGGAACTGGACGAGCTTCTGTTAATGAACTTTGGCCTGGTCCCAGAGAGACCCATGTCACCCCTTTGTTCTGAACTGTCTCACACCCCCGGGCTTTCCTCCTCTGTCAGTTCAGGGGTCTCTCGGGTTCCTTCCCGCTCTGGTTTTCTCCAAATCCGTGGCCTCTCCCAGGCCTGTAATAAAGCCAGAGGGTAGCGTGATGAGGGCAGACCCCACTGAGCTCCCGGCCGTGGCCACTCAGCCTCTCGTGACACCGTGGCCAAAGCTGTGCACAGCTTCGATGCTATGTCAGGGGAAGGCGGCATGCTTTAGCGCACCTGGCATGAGAGCAAAGGCAAGCAAATAACTCGGTTCCTTAAAATCAGGGTTCAGTCGTGGCCCCTTTGGTCCCCAGCTCCTGGCATGAGCCAGGCTTGTGGTGGCGGCCCAGTGTCTAGACATTATTAAATAGACCTACAGCTGGTGCTGGTCTAAACGAGGTGGCAGCTGGCGGCTCTCTTGACTGCTGGTTCATTCACAAACCTGACACAGGGGGAGCAAAGTGACTTGAAAATGAATTGTGGGATGGCCTTTGTGAGCTCAAATCAGTATAGTAGTAGTTAAGCAGCCATATGCACATTCGAGCAAGGAGTTAGTACCACAGATTGATGCCTCTGGTGTGGGGCTGAGCACTCTTTCTGCCCCAGCGTGTCGAGCCAGCATCGGATCCATCAGTCAGCGTGCACCCACAGCTGCCCTTGAGGCTGCCAGGGCCTATCGCGGCGGGTGCTTCATAGGAAAGCAGAGGCCACAGCGTGGCGCACGTCGGCGCCCCGGGTTGCCGACTTGTTCACACGGAAGTTAGCGTAGATCTTAGGGCTGAAGCAAAGGAGTCTTGGGCTCGTGTGGCCTGTGGGTGCCAAGGCAGGGAAGTCAACACCAAAAAGGTGCTTTCTCTTTCTGCAAGGTAGAAAGGACCCCACAGGTATGTGCCTTTTCTCTCAGGGGTTCTCAAGACTTCCATGAGCTCTGACATTATTCTGGATTATTCTGGTAATGGAACGCCGGGGGGTTATTCCTTCTGAATTTCTGGCTTTGAAAAAGTCTCTGCGTTTGTTTTAGAGAGGCAGGGTCCCTTGAGGACAGCTGTATTTAATGCTTCATCTTTGACCTAAGGAGAAAAAATCTAGCTTTGAGACCAGGCCTGGCTTTCATAACACAAGTTTAGATGGACAAGTGTCATCTCAGTGAGTCATTCAAAGTAGACTGGCACATACACCCATGCTTGCCAGGCCCTCTCATTTAATTCCAGCCAGGCCACAAAGTGATACGGCTCCTACCAATCATAGAAGGTTCTGGCTCTGACAGTGGTTCTGAACATTTTAGTCCCTGGTCTGGCAGCATCAGCATCACCTGGGAATTTACTGGAAATGCAGAAATTGCGGAATCAATCTACTGATTCAGAAACTCTGGACGGTGGGTTGTGTGATGTGTGTTTAACAAACCTTCCCGAGGATTCTGATGCACACTGGGGTTTGAGACGGTCAGGGCTGTGATCTCAGTTACACGTGTGACATCTTGAGACCAGACAGCAAGTCCTGAGCACCTGGTGGGCAAGAGAGGTGCCCAGATTTCCTAAGCGGCCGGTCACGTTCTCGTAGGTGCCTGCAGGAGCAACAAGCCCTGAGTCTTGGCAGACGTAATCCTGGAGACCAGACTTGGTGGTGGTGGGTCAGAAAGACAGGGTCTCAATGAAGGATGATTGAAGATCTGGAAATATTTATCTAAACACTAGCGAAAAAACGATACCTGGTGCACCAATTTCTCTGTACTATTCTTGCAACTTTCTGTGAACCTATAATTATTTCCAAATAATAACTTTTAAAAAATCATACCTAAGAGCTTCAAGATTTTCAAAGTGCTGGCCTAATCTATCTACTTCACACTTGAGTTGAAGGAGGAAAATAATTACCCTTTCCCTGAGTACCAGTTACACCTACCAGTAGTGTAAGTCAAAATGTCTTTGAAATCCTTTTTAGAAACAAAAAGACACAACTGCTAAGTGGTGAGACCTGTCTTTCACCCTGCCCGTTATAAAGGAGTGGTTTGCTTTCTGAGTAGGTGGTTGTATTTCTCTCAGATGCTTTCTAGAGATGCACAGGCACGACACAGTACCTGCAGGAGAACGAGACTGCGTTTTGGGTAGAAAGTTCTTAACCTCACTGGGCTGGGCATTTTGAGACAGATTCTGCACCTTTTGGGCAAGGGAAGAGTGAAGCCCCAACTTCTTTTTCTCCACAGTGTGGAAACCACCCTTCGCTGAATGTCCACATGCATGTCACTGGTTCACACGTGACCCTCGTTTCCTCTTTGAAACATCCTCTAAGTACTTGGTTGGAAGGCAGAATGAGACCATGCATGTTTAAAGACAAAGTTGGCAGCAAAGCAGACTCTTTAAAGGAACTGTTACTCTCTGTATTAGGAGAGGAAGAGAATTTAGCCAGATTTCTGTCCACTTATCAAGTGCAGTAGCTCCATAGGAGATGTGAGTAGGAAAGCCCAGCCTGTCCTCTGGGGATGGAATTGCAAGCAAATGCCAAGAGGAGCTCCACTTTCAATAACAGTATGAAGACTGCAAAGTCCAGAAGCACAGATTACCTTCAGGAAACATTGCATTCCTGCTATCTAGAGAGAGGATGAGGTCTACAAGAAGCTGAGGGAGACGGGCTATGGGACGGTGGGTTGTGTGATGTGTGTTTAACAACCTTCCAGAGGATTCTGATGCACACTGGGGTTTGAGACCATCGGGACTGTGATCTCAGTTACACGGCACCTCTCTCTTAATTGTAGTTACAAGTGGAAGGACTAGTTTCAGATCTAGGCAGCGGCTGTGTCTGCAGTGCTGGGGTAGTTGTCCCACCTTGAACATGGGACGTGGCATCGTGTGAATGCTTCTTCCCCCCACCCCCTTACTCAATGGAGATAGATCAAAGATTGCTGTAAATTTCTGGGGCAGGTGGCAAGCTGGTTTACGGAATGCAAGGCGATGTGAACCTCTGGCTTACGGAAAGTAGCATGAATTAATAATCATTTAATTGGCTCCTCCATTATGTTGCTGGTTTGGGAGATGGAAGTTTAGATGGAGGGGCTGTCAATGGTACTTTAGCTATGAGTCACGTGGTTGAAAAGTGGAGGTGATGACTGCCTTTGGCCTCTCCACAAGGACCACACTTCAGGCCGCATCCCAAGCTCACCTCAGGGCCTCCAAAAGGAAGGGGATCGGTGCTTGGTGACTACCACCTCCAGGTTCTGCTCCACCCTGAAGAGGCTCAGGGCCTCTCCAAAGTGAAACATGGCCAGAGGGACACTGCCTGCAGCACAGTGTCAGGAGCCCCCTTTGGTGTGTTGAGCCATGAGAAGATGAATTTTGATCACGAAACATAGAAACCAATTCTACCAGTACTTTGGTTTTTTGGGAGGGAAAGTGGGTATCTTGGCTAATGTTTAAAGGAGGCTGAAAACTGGGTACCTTAAGGTTCCACTCTACTTCGTTTCTGCTTTTTCTTCAGGTTTCTTTTTCATGAGGCAGCAGCTCTACGTCTAACCTGGCTTTAGGGTTGTACAAACCAAATCACTAGATGAGAACTGAGGCCTGTGTCGGCATTCCATCCACTGGCAGTCTATAGTGTTGCAAGTATAAATCTTAAGTTTTCTGTGGCCAAAATTTCAGTGACTTGGATTTGGAATTTGTTCGTGAGGCCTGGGATTGGGTGAGAATTCTTACTTGGGAGGACGGTTTTTTCAAGGGGAGTTACAGGGGTGCTGTGGATGTTACCTTGCTTTTACCATACTTGGCCACTTTACGAGCCCTCTAAATTATACTATTCTTCTTTATCCATTGAAGTCATTTCTTATGTGAAGCTTTCCCAGCCTTGTTTTAATTATTCCAAGTGCTTGAAATAATCTGTTTCTTAAAAACTGCAAACAAAGTGCCTGAATTTCAGATCGGCATTCTTCCCTTCTTCTTCTAGTTAGTGTGGAGAGGAGGGGTAACTTTTAAAATAGTTATTTTTAGAAGTTAAATGCTTCTCAAAGAAATGTGATGAAAACAGAGGATGTTTGGGAATTGATGTTTCCATGCATAAATGATTTCTTTCCCTAACGAAACCATGAATTGACTACTATGTTTCTTTTTGAAATGAAATTGTTTAACTTAGAATCTAGAGGAGCCCAGGAGAATGAAATGGGGAATCATGAATCAGATGTGTCCCTCTTGTTATTGGTCTTTTACTGTCAGTTTTAGTGGCCAGCGCATCACAGGTTAAGGGGAAATAGTGGCTCTGGGCTCAGAAAGCCTACTTTGAATTTTCTGTCCTAAGTACCCAGGACGTGCTAGGCCTTGCCGTGCCTCATCTGTGAAGGCAACCTTGACTGCTTACAAATTGAGCAAGTGCTTTTCACTCCTTGGAAAGTCTGCGTGGCAAGAAATCCTCCGTTCACATCCTGTTCGGTTTTGGTAGGGGTTTGACCCAGCATTTCGTTGTCATAATATCCCATGTACCTGCTTTGTGGAATATGTAATCTATCGTGTGTGCACTCACATGATTTCTCGCCATGTTTTTATCCCCTTTCAAGTGCCAGGAACCCAGCACATTGCCTATGGAAGATGTGTTGGAAGTTAGCACATCTTCTCATATGACATAGCTGCCAAAATGAGAAATAGTGCTTTAACCAGCAAAGTAAAAACTACCACCTGATGTTTTACACATGCAGTATGGAGCCAGATATAAACTTTGTCAAGGGCAGTTGCATTTAAATGCTAAACCATTTCATTATAATAGTCAAGGAAATATTGTGACAGACTTAGAAAATGGGAAAATGGTCCATGATGTCCTCACTTTAATACAGCAATCATTTTCTTAATGGCCTTTTTTCTGATATCTGTTTTTTTTTTTTTACATAGCTGTAACATGGTATAAGGCACTTTTTATCTTATTTTTTTCCATTTAACATCCCCAAGAATTTTTCTGAATCTCCTTAGAGCTATCATTTTTAATGGCTTCTGATACATAATAAGAACGGCTGTACCGTTATTTACTTGACCGTGCTCTGTGGGAAAGTATCTAGATTGCTTCCAGTTCACTTTGTCATTAGTGTAAAACCCACCGCAGATTGTAACCCCTCAAGTTGTCTGTATAAACCAAAGTTTCCAGATACCATATGCTCACCCTGCAGCTTCTCTCGGGCTCATCTATTAACCTTTCATTAATGAGAAGTCATAGTGGGCTTAAAGTGACCTGTAATTGATTTTTTTATTAAAAAAGTCTTTTCTATATTGTGACATCTCTCCTAGAATTTAAGTTACAGTTTAGAAACGTCCTTAAAGCAACAAAACCACAGTACTTTCTAACTCTTGGTACTTGTGCAATCTCATTTACTTATGTCTACAATGCATGCTGGTGACAGAACTTAGGAAGAAATTATTTTCAGATTTTGGCTCTGTCAGAGAGAGGCAGCCTAAGAAAGCGTCCCGGCCTGTAAGGAGCCTCCATCTAGCGTGCTGTGGGGACCTGACAACTCCTTGCCAATCTGCAGAGATTGCGTCAGGCCTGAAGGCCAGCCAGGGAGGGCCTGTGTCACCTGTAGTTCACCTACCTCTTAGGTGCAGTCCCAACACCCCCCAGGGGGAAACAGTGGCTGGGAGCTGGCTGCTCTTCTCACGGTGGAGCCTGTTGTAAGAATGGCATGGGAAAGAGCCGGTGAGCTGCAGGTGGCTAATGTCCACTTCTAGAAAAGATTTTATCAAATAATTCAATGTGGGTTGTCCTGGACAGAAGAAAGGAGATGCCTTTGCATCAGGGAATACAACGTATTATATTATAGCAGAACTGTGGTACTGAGGAGAAAAACAAAAGGAGTGAGTGCTGATTTTATTTTCTAAAACACTTTATAGAGGGACTCCAGAGCTGGAGCTTATGAAGGAAGCTTTAGAATTCCAGAGCAGTTTGAGTTTGAAAAAAATAAAAGTTCCCCTCTCCATGCAGGGAGAAATAACAGTGGCTTCTGAAACAAGAATTTTCACTTCTGCAACCTCGTCACAGTTCATTACGTGTTAGGCATTGAAGGAAAAGGATGCAGCTTTTGGTCCCACAAGGCAGGTGATGTTGCCCCGCCTTACTGAGTTTGCTTTTCAGCTCTGAGTGGAGGGGCTGGGTTGGGGGGTCTTGGCCAGAGTGCCCGTTCATTTGCACTACCTGTCACCTGCACAACTGACAGGCAACCTAAGGAGAGGGTGGCAGGCAGAATGGCAGCTATTTACAAAGTGGGGCTCACCATCCTATGAAAGCAGGTGTTTTTCCAAGTCAGACGAGTGAACAAAAAGTCAGGGATGGGTGTTTGGAACAGAACCTGTATCTCGGTTTACCTCTACTGGAAGGAGGAGGAAACAGCAGCTCTTTCCTAACTCAAAGCACTGAGCCTAAAGCAATGAGGGATCGGAGTAGGCAAGGCTAAAGGGATGCTTATGACAATTAAGCATCTGAAGTGGCACTTGATGTCTCTCTCTCCTCCCCCATCTGTAGAGTGCATTTGAATAGCTAATATGTGGAAGATAACCACTAAGCAAAAGTGAAGATGATGGAAAATAGGCAAACTTCAGGCAGGAGAAAAATATATGTCCCTAAACATTAATTAAAGACTGTGGTGGGGAGTTTCCAGGCACGGGCCCCTCCAACTGCAATGTCTAAAGCCTGTGACAGGAAGTTCTTCAGGAACAGATCTACGGGGGCCGGGAGATGGGAAAGTGGGCCATGGGGGAACCGGTCTAAGATGTTACAGCACCTAGTTAATCGGCAGCCAGTCCATCACATTAAATATCCAGCCGTCATGTATTACCTTTCAAGTGAAAATGAATAACTCCCATTAAGAGCAAAATGGGTTTGAAGTCGATTCGAGACAGATTAAAGTACTGTTATGAATGTGTGTGTTGGGAGGAGGAAGAGGAGGGGTCTGTGTGTAATATGCTTGTCCTTGTGCTTTTTAAATAATAGATGTCTTACAAACTTAGGTAGACCAGGTTACCAAGATACTGGGGTAAGAGGTCACAAGATGTGCATTCTGGGAAGTGTATCAACTTCCTGGAATATTTCCTGCATTTTAGCAATTTTTTTTTTCAAAATTATTTTGTGGCCTTGTGATTTGAATGAATACAATTGACTTTCTAAAATTGTTTATTAAAGTACATGTCTATATAATGATAGCATCTTGGTGTCCACCCCAGAACAAGTTTCAAAGCTAAGCACAAAGGGCAAATAAATGGTAGATAGCTAGACAGGGTGAGGCAGAAAGCAGTTTCATCAAGGAGTAAAAATTTGACTTTTAAGACTAATGACCTAAATGCTGAGTCAAAGTATTTTGTGATGAGGGCAGTTGGGTGTATGTTTTCTAACTACCATTTTCAGGGGATTTTTTGCTTATTGCTTTTAGTATAGTTCTGAAAAGTGGAGTCCCACTTCAAAAACAAGTGAATGAACCAGCCGCCAGGTAGCCAGCAGGTTTTGGAATAACCGACTCCAGCCTTGCTGGAATTTGTGTGGCACTGGAGGAGCCCAGCTTATCCTGGTTAAACCCTTAGCCTGCCGTTTCTCACCGAAAGCTTCCAGATCCCTTTCCATGTTCAAAGGACTGCTCCCACCCACATTTCCATACCCACTGTTTGCTACTTAAATCTCCCGTGACTCTCCTCATTAATTGGTGTTTTGGTTTTTGTGGTGGGGAGGGGAAGAAGGGTGCTGCATAGGGCATGGTTTGGACAAGCAGGCAGGAACCTTGCCCTCTTTACCGTCCGCTCCGAATAAACTCGTGTCCTCGGTAGTATTGGGTAGACCATGACTTGGATTAACGGCCTGCCTGGTCACACTCTTCAGTTACTTCTTCCCCAGGAGGGAATTGCTAAACCCAAACATGATTCTTCCATGTATTGGTATGCAGACATCCATGTGACCCTTTCTCAGATCATATCACATTGCTTGTCATGGGTCATATTGTGATTCCAAGAGCTGGTGCAATAAAGTTGTGAGTACATGGTTTATTACATCTATGAAAGCTGAGCATGTCTGGTACTAAAGTTGACCAAGAGGTTGGCAAAGCAAATGGTCAATTTTTCCCACCCACCCTTAGCCCAGTGGTCTCCCTTACAAGCCAGCAGATTGTATCTGTCAGAACAGACTGAATTTCGCTTAAGACCATGTAAATCCAACGCAGAACCTCTTTCTCCATTTCTTTACCCTTTCCGTAGTGTTTAGTTGTTAAAGTAGTGACTGAAATTCATGAAAGAGGAAAAAAAATGAAACACTTGCTTCTTTTCCAGCTTGCTTGATCAGTCAGCCCGGATGCTCATCCTTCTTGAATTGTGGTGTTTCCAGTAAATCCTGAATGCTATAAATGAATGTTGATTCTCACCCAACACAAACCCTCTTGGGAACTGGCCTGATATGGCTGCTGTATTGCATCTTCCACTTTTTCTTCCAGCATCGTCCAACCAAGCAGAGAAGGAGCTGACAGATTCTCCTGCAACCTCTAAGCGCATCTCCTTCCCAAGTAGCTCAGAGTCTCCTCTCTCTTTGAAGCGACCAAAAACATCTGAGGAGACCAAACCATCAGAGCAGGTGAGGCCAGAGGGGGCTTCTGCTGGTGGTGGGGAGTGTTTTAGGCACTGGTAGGAAATGAATTCGTGGGTTGGGTGGGCTTGGGGTAGTCACATTCGCTGGTGGGAAGTGAAGCTTCAGCCAGAGGGATGGGTGTGTTCCTCACAGATGTACCAGTGTCCCTACTGCAAGTACAGCAACGCCGACGTCAACCGGCTCCGGGTGCACGCCATGACGCAGCACTCGGTGCAGCCCATGCTTCGCTGCCCCTTGTGCCAGGACATGCTCAACAACAAGATCCACCTCCAGCTGCACCTCACCCACCTCCACAGTGTGGCACCTGACTGCGTGGAGAAGCTCATTTTGACGGTAAGGCAGCCAGGAGCAGGACCCTGTGGCTTTTCTTTCCTCAAGCCTTAAAGCTGGTGTAATTGCCCAGGCCAGGTACTGGGTTGCTGGGGGAGAAAGCCGGTGTGGAGCTGGAAGTGTCGGGAATTTGTGGTAGGTCTGTGACCTTTGTTCTCCAGGGCCTGCCTTAGACACGGCATGACTGTGGGCCTGAGTGCTGAATGTGTAGGTCTCCTCAGCCCCTCAGCCCCTCAGCCCCCCAGCCCCCGGGATGCAGACGCGTGGGTTAGTTTACCATGTGTGTGACGTTCAGTCTCCAAACCTCTATTGAGCAGGTCATGTTCTAGGTTGCTCTTAAATTCGTTACGTCTCCTTTCGTCCTCACAACAACCCTGTTTGTTGTGTTCCCATTAACAGAGGAGAAAACTGAGGCTCAGAGAAGTTAATTGCCTCGAGGCCGCTTTTAAATGGCAGAGTTGAGGTCTGAACGTGCCTCTCCAGGCGTGTGAGCCTCTAATGTGAGAATTTCTCAAAAGGATACTTTTGCTCTCAAGGCAGAACAGTCAGTTGGAAGTAATGTGCTGCGTCATGAACATGGGGTCTGCAGTTTGAACGTGATGTTGCTGCGCCTGCAGCTGGAAAACGTGCGTCCCCATGGCCGCTATAAGCATGGCCCACAAGGCTGGCATAAAGACTTAAATCGCATGGACGTGTAACCTTTTCAAAACGCTACCAGTGATGCTGGCATCCCACTTTAGATCTGTGCTGGGGCTGCTGTGAAAGCCCTCTCTTGACCAGTAGAGGAAAAGCCATCAGAGAATTATTCTCACCCATAACTAACTGGGCATTATTTCTACAGTGGAATGATATTTTTTTTTAAAGTTAATTTGATGGCCTTTGCATATGAAGATTCCCAGAGAAGTGGTTTGTTCAGAATTCTGTATCATAATGTACAAGCCACAGGCACATAACCTCTAGACATCTCCTGTTCCATTTGGTCACGCAAAACTACTGAATCATCTTGCGAGCGATGTTTAGCCCTGATGAGCAGCATGTGACTGATGACTCATCAGGAGAACTAGCCACCAGGGGGAAACTCACAGGTAACCTAGCATGTGTTTCAGAAATTTCCAAGTGTGAATTCTCTTGCAGTGGGTGTTTTCAGATAGACTGATGAGTACTGTTGAAAGATTAAGTGGAAAATTCCTCCTGGGGATGTGTGGATTTCTGTGTTACAGGTTTCCTCAGCAGTCTCGCCAGCCTTGGGAATTCAGCGGGGGATTTTCCCAGGCCACCTCCCACTTCCCTACGTCTGTGGTAGGAAGATAGCTGGTGGCCTGGAGCCATGGGAGTCTGAAGCACCAGAAAGAGGTGTGGGGAGAGGGACATTTTCAATACTTAACGACATTGTTCTTTAATACAGATCTGCTCTGAGGAATTGTGGGACTATAGTAATTCCCTTTACTGGTTTACAATAGCCAGTAAAACACCTCATTTATACATCCCTATGGACTAGAGTGTAAATTATATTTTAAATATCTATTGTTTGGCATATTTTTATAACAGCAATAGTAGGACACATTTCAAGTAGTGACTCTGGTGGTCATGACGAATCCTCTTCGTCTACCAACAGAGTCTTCAGGGGTGGACAGTGCTGTATTGCTTGGTACCAACCCCTAAGTTATTTCTGGGAGTTACTCTCTCGCTACCATCTCCTCAAGCAGTGGTTCTCAACCTTTTTGGAGACTCTTGTGAAAGCTAACAGCCATGCTGGGCTATTCTATAGACCCTCCATCAAGTATTCTGCATATACAAAATTGTGCCTAAGGACATCCTGAAATTAATCCATGAAACCAGGTTAAGAAACCCTTTTCTAGAAGAAACCCTAACAACATAATTGTGTAGGAGAAACGTGTTCCGTTAAAGGTGCTCAGCCCTATGTGCCTCATCTTTTTCACAGCAGACTAAATAGAGGTGTTTTCCAGACATTTCTGAAAAGTATGCAAATTGTGGGAAATGTGCTGGTTATAGGAAGTACTTTTGCTAGCAACGAGAGAAAGTTAATGGATTTGGGAATATGTTGAAGGTTGTGGGAAATGTAAATTGTAATCATATTGGGATTTTACTCTTTACATAAAGGTAAGGATGATTTTGTGTGCTCTCTTCGCATAGGAAGATAGAGTTATTGCATGGCTGTCAGTATTGAATTGGTTTTTCCAGTCGTGAAGATGGTTGCATTGAGACAAATAATGCATTTCCACCAAATCCTTTAGTTTGGCAGTAAAAGATAAGCAACCAGGGCCAGAGGAGAATATCTTGCCATACCATAGGGCAAGGCTGGAATCCTATTTGAGGCCTGGAATCCCCATCTTGGTCTCTGCAGCAGATGAATCAAAACAGATGCTGGTGTCCGTCCTCTGAAAAGTTTGATGTTAAAACAGAATTTGCAATTATTTTACAACTAAGTGATTATAATGAACATGTGGTTAAAATCATACCCCTGGAGGGTATTTTACTATAATTTTATTAGAAAATTGGCTCTGAGAAAGTATTGGGTAGGCTTTCTGATTATATATGCTTGTTCCTGGCCAGAGGAAGAAACTCTGAAAACAGTACGATGGCAAATGCACCCCAAATCAGAGCTCCGTTTTGTAAACCATATCAGTAAGAAATAGTCTAACTTTGAATGGCTTATACGAGGCATAGGACTGTATAACACAGGGAATCCTATGGTGGAAGATGGACTGAGGTTAACAGAACAAATATGAGAACGTTGTCTCATGAACTATAACAAATGTATAATACAAATGTTAATAATCAGGTGGGTTGGGGGAAAATATACCAAATGTCAGATATGGGTTATAATAGTAATATTTTGATGATGCTCTTTCATAGTTTATAACAAATGTTTCACAACAATGCAAGATGTTGGTGGTGGGGTGATATATGGGAGCCTTGTATGATGATATGCATGTTTGTTTTTTAAGTTCACAACTTTTACTATACACTTACTGTTTATGTATGTTCATGTATGAATAATATACTTCAATAAATTTTTGTAATGAAAAAAGAAAAAAGTCTATACTCATTCATCCCCCAAGAGGACAGAGTTAGGTCTGCTTTGTCCCTGAGTGGCTAGGATGAATGGCATTGAGAGGAGTGAATCCTCTTCTTTGCCAAATGAGTTGACTAACTGCTTTTCCTGCAGAACAGGGAAAGCTGGCAAAATCCACCAAATAGGCAATCCCTGGCAGACAAGGGATGTGTTCAGGGCATCTAAAGCTATAAATTTTGCCAGCTTTCCCTGTTTTTGCTGACTGGGTCTAAGATCTCAGGATCTAACTTGAATTGGGTTTTGGTCCCTCTAAAAGTAAATTCCATCCCGATAAATGGAAATAGATTACTTTCTCCACAATGTGTTTCTGTTCAGTTGTAAATGGAGAGCATTTTGAGGAGGCTTCATTTAATAATACCTTATCAGACAGCTTTCAGGAACCTGCAGTGTCTAATATGTCTGTTGCTATGGTAACAGCTGCTTGCTTATGCTCTGCATCTCATATCTGTGTCTTCCATGGTCCCCCTGTTTTTTTGGTTGTTTTTTTTTTTTACTGATGAGGGGGCTTCAAAAATATTCTCCACTGGGAACAATTGCCACATTGGTCCTCCACTATGGAAACTGCATCCCCCAACACTTGATTCTGCTCAGCCTAATGGCAGCAGAGCTCCAAATGGTGTCTTTTTTTTTTTTTTTTAAAGATTTTATTTATTTATTCATTTATCCCCCCCTTGCTGCCTGCGCTCGCTGGGTCAGCCAACCACGCCGTGTGGGCGGGCCTGCCCTCACTAGGAGGCCCCGGGAACCGAACCCGGGACCTCCCATATGGTAAACGGGAGCCCTACTGATTGAGCCACAGCCGCTTCCCGAAATGGTGTCTTTACACACATCACATGCAAGAAGGGCATCTGTAAAGCTTAAGGGAGATGAGACAAGTGCTGCTCCAGATCTGGCTGGTGAGCCCACCCCTAATGTCAGTTTCATACGACAGTCTCACTTATTTACAAAGAAGCTTGAGATCTCAAATTGGTGGTGGTGCTGTAGGATCTGCTGCTCTGTGCCCTCATTTTCCCAGTCTTTTGGAGAGGGAGGGTTGTGGAAATAGAGGACATATTTCTAGCTCCTAAATGAAAATGGGAATGCCTACCTACCATGACATTTCAATACTCTTAAATTATTCCAATTGACCACTGTCTTTCGAAGTGAGAGGACACACCAGTGGGATCCTGGTGCATTAATACGGGGGAGATTTTCATTGTCCCTCGATTACTTAACAAAATATGGTCTCAAAGTGGAGATGGGGCTTTTTTTTCCTGAGCCCAAACACCTTTTTCTCTAGCCCTTTGAATTTTCTCCCATCGGTAGTTCTTAATTATTCCCTGTTTTTGGTATATGCACACAGACTTCCCTTCCCTGCTCCTTGCCCTGCACTGCCTGTAGTTTCCTCTGTATCTCTCTTTTGGGAGCATAAAATCTTCTGTAATTTTTTTGGTCAGTGTCTGTGTCTCTCTAGACTCCATGTGTTGCTTGTACTTTTGTGTGTCTTGGGGACAGGATGGTCTTCTGTCCTTCTCCCCCACTTCCTGCATACACTGGGCTCTCTAGTGGCCACTAGCCCTGGGGCTGTCACACCCGCCTGGGGACCAGCTATCTCACTTTGTCTCCATCTTAGAGGAAGGTAATGAAAATAATCGGGCTTCATTAATTCCAAGCCCTGTGAGATGATAGCCATTTGGAGCCCTGTTTGCCAATTAGATGGTCTAAATTAGAAGTGACCTTGGTACACTGCCACTGCTTGCCTCTGAGTCTAATGAAGCTTTTCTCTCCAATTCATTCTTCTCAGCTCTCCTCTGCCTGTGTGCGTGTATGTGTGATAACTGTTCGTGTGTTTCCTCTTCTCCCACCCACCGTTTTTTTTCAGTCTCTTTCATTCCTAGTTTTTAAAATCTGGTCCAAGACTACATTTGTTTCTGGCCCAAATGAATGTTAATGTGGCCCTTCAGTTTTTACTTGTGGATTTTGTTTTTTAAAAAAATTGGATAGACAACTATACAGGAGATATTTTAGAAAGGAAACAAGATGAGAGAAGGAAAGTAAGTCTCCTGGACCCCACAGTCCAGTGCCCAACCTGGCACATTTAGAAGGTAGTAAAGGAAAGGGGGAAAGAATCCCTGAAGCTCTTCTGCCAGCAGATGCCCTGTTTGCTTCAGAAGGGCAGAGGGCTGCTGGGGGCCCCCAGTGACCATCTGGGCCCAAGGAAAGAACAAGCAATTGACTCTTATAGGAGCATTCAGCTCCACTAGTGAGAATGCTCAGTCCTGGAAGCAGTTGGGTTTTAGCTTCCTGCTTTTTTTTTGGACAGAAACGGTGTCTTACTTATAAGGATGTAGAGACTGGACAGGTTTATGCCAGGGAAGAATTCTTGAGATCTTGCCTCTTTTTCCCTCTGTCTGAGGGTCTTCATTCTATTGATTTTCACTAAAAAGTGAAGGATCCAAAGCTTCCTCTAGAGTCTGGGGATAGTGAGCCTTTCAGAAAGAAGCCCTACTTAGGTGAGGAGTGTTAGGGATAAGGATCTCAGAGAAACCAGATCAGCACTCTTTCTAAGAAAAGATGTCTGTTTCCCAACACTTGGAACATGCTGGTTACATTGATCTAACTGAGGCCAGCCTGTCTGAGACTGGCCTTGAGAGGTGAATTTGCATGAACAGTCCCATGAGAACTTGTACCCCTTGGCTTTACAGGATGTTATATTTGGCCATTCCACATGACTCCGAGAAAGGAGAGTTTCTTGATAACTCCAGCTCCTTCTCCTGAGTAAGAATAAATATCTGAGGACCCTCCCAAATGTCACAGTGGGAACCAGACCCACATCTAAGACTTTATAAGGTGTGTCCTTAGGGCTTTAGGGTCTACTCGTCTAATAAAAATCTTGAAAGGTATTAAATCACAATCCAAAGTAATGATGAACCAAGCTAGGAAATGGCAGGAACTAGGTATTTATGAGCTTATGTCGCCTCTCCTAGTAGATCAAAGGCTATTCACTTGAGTCCGTGGATATCCCTCTAGGGAGCTGATAATTCCCTGAAATTATCTGCAGTATTCTGCATGCAAAGGGGTTTCTGACCTCTAAAAGATTAATCTAGACTGTGAGCTTATTGGGGACAGGGATCTTGTATTGCTCTATTACTCACAAGCATGCAGCACAAGAGACCCTGGGCAGTGTCCAGTAAATGGTGGTCAGATGAATGGATGAACAAGAGTCACTCGAGGCCCTTCCTTCTCAACAGCTGAGTTGTTTTGGAATTGCTTACGCTTGCAGATTTTCAGCATCAGAGCAGAACTCCGACCATTTCTATTATTATAAATGAGGCCTGTTTATGTGTTAAGATGTTAGAGCCACTGTTTGTTTCCAGAATTTCAGCACCTCAACTCAGCTGATGGTTTTCTTCCTACATTCCCATCAGCCCTGCATACTCTGGGGAGGGATATGGTTGACTTGCCTCAGAAGGGGTGGGAGGAACATATGAGATGGTCTAGAGTGAGGATCCTATGCAACTGCCCTCTGCATGGCCAAGGCCAATCTTGATAGACCCAAATGCTGAGGAAGTAATGACTCTAATTAACTGAATTTTCTTAACTAGCAAAATCTTTGTTTTATTTTTTGTTAAAAGTTTGTTTTAATATTCTTAGGTCCCCATTATACATTAGTTAAGTCAAGTGTAGGGGACGTACTTTAATGTATTCCATGTTGTAGATGTACAGATTATTGGAAGAATCGATCTATGTGGATCACATAGTCAATATAGAGAGTGTTGGTGTTTAGGCCAATTGTGTACTGTCATCTGGCCAAACCTCAGAACTGTTTTTGTTTGGTTTTGAGTCCCTGACTGGGTTGGTGGAGGTGACAAGCAGAGAAAGAGTATGTGTGTGTGTTGTTTCTGCAGGAGAGCTGGTTATAGGGGGACCTTTTAGGTTGGACGCACTTAGGATCACTTTGGTTAGGCAGTAGTCACAATTTTTTGTCTTCTCATGCACACGCATACTCCAATACCCCTAGCGAAAGAAAAGGCCTTTGCAGAACTGGGCCCAGCATAGTTGACTTTCAACTGTCCATCAAAGGCTTTGGCTAGAACATTCTGAACCTTCCAAGCAGTTTGGTGGCCACATATGAATGGAAAATAAAGGCAATACCAAGGCAAGTGTTGAAGGAACTCTGCCTTTGGCCACCTTGCCTTTTCCCACGAGTACAAGGGATCTTCACTGAGCTCTGTTGCCAGGATTGTATTTATGACTCTTTAGGAAGAAGCATGCGCGCTTTGAGGGAAACACTTTGTAAAGTGGCAGAAGGGAGGATTGGACACAGGCAGGGGAACATCAGTGGGGGCCTATGCAACAAAGCACCTTCCATTCTCAACTTCTCTGTTCAGACATATGTACAGATTGTCCCACCAGAATTACTAGATTCTTAGGCTTCCCTGTAAGGATCCTCCTATTTGCCTCCTGGGAATTTCTTCCTGTTAAAATCTCATGTACCAAACTAAAAAAATTTTTTTCAGGGAAAGGTGGGGTATACTATAGATGAGAAGATGCAGGTAGATAAAAGTAATTACTTAAACACATATGGGGTAAGACTTACAGGTTTGAAGGCCCAGATTAAGATGCAGAGGAGCGTGTGAGGTTGATGATTATATTTCAGGGAGAGTTAATTGATGTAAGGTGAAGGCAGACAAAGAACCGCTGCTTACTGCCTTCTTGAATCCCAATCAGGAATTATGATTAAAGTCTCCGCGAGACAACAGAGGGCTGATGAATTGGTGTCTTTTTTTTTTCTTTTTTTGCCGTCATTCACACTTGATTGACTTCAACCTTTCAAGTGCAAAAGTCTCTCTTTTCCATTATTATTCATAGCCATCTGAGTTTTTCTAATTAAAGTGTATGAAAACAATTACTGATCCGTCGTACTGAGTCTGTTAGAGGGGATGTCTGCCGTACTGTAATGTGTATAAAAAGCCCACAGTTTTCTATAATGATGTGCAGCTGAGGTGTTAGATAATTTTATTCTTTTTTACTCTGTAGGGCTTTTTTTTTTTATTTCTCATGATTCATTTTTCATAATTCCTAAAGATCCCAGGAAAGGACTGATCCCGCAGCTACAACTGAGAAAGGAGGTGGGGGGGGGTGTCTTTTTTCCTTTCCGTTTCTCCCCCTCTTGCCCCCAACCTCGTACCCCCCATCCCTTTAGCTGAGGACTATAAATTAATCGGTGACCTTTCACTTCTTGGATTCCCGCTGGACTCCCCAACCACACTGGTCAGAACTGCCTTCTATTAAAAAGAAAAGAGATGGAATGAATTTGGCAATCTCCTCTTCATTCTTAACGATTCATCAACAGCTAGCCTTAACCAGCTGCTGATGAGCTTGTGTGAGGGTGCAGATGTCTGTGAAGCAGGAATGCTGTAAAACACACGTTCACCTGCCCTGCACCTGCTCTTTGTAAACGCAGAGTTTCTCAGAACCCTTCTTTATTAGTGCCTGTTGCCTAATTTTCATGCCCATTGGCATCTGGGTTGTTAAAATTAATCTAGTACGCTAACCTGATGGGAGTTACCTTCTTGGTGTTGATGGGGCAGCTGTCCAGGTTTCCTCCAGGAATTGAGCCTATCACTGAAGATACCGGTGAACCTGTCAGCAGCTGTTTTGAGCAAGGATAGGATATTCAAAGCATTAAAAGCTAATAGTAATTTATTTAAAATACAACCTAATTTTGAAAAGAAATCTAGGGGTTTCAGTCTTTGCAACAGCAAGTGGAGATATTTTGGCAAAGTTGTGTTTGATGGAAAAAATAATGCCTCCAAGTCGGCTGGGTGTCAAGGAGAAAGGTTAGTGGTGACTGTAGTTGCTGTTTCTGTAATCTCTAGGACAGTCTATTTTTCAGGCTGCCAGTAAATGGGAGATGATTTTTAATGCATTTGAGACTATCACCCCACCTTCCTTCCCATCCCATAGAAGGCAAAGGTATATTGTTCTTTTTAACCTAGGTACTCTTTATCCTTATACTGGACCTTGAGGTTCTGCTTATCACATTAATAGTGCAAATGGTAACTTGTTTGGGCAGGTTTCTGGCAAGATGGCAGGCAAGCCTGGAGAAATGTCTGAGGAGCTAACCTAAAAGTGTAGCCACCGTGGTCCAGGCTTATGCCAGAATTGCTGAATTAGGGAAAAATGGATGTAGTCAAGATGGGGGTTCCCTGCTGCAGAATTCTGTGCAGACACCCTCTGTGGGTGGCCAGAGATCCCCTCTGCTGTCAGGTACCTCAGGCAGAAACTCCAGAAAAAAAATCCTGGCTTAAGTGAGTCATGGGGAATGCTTGTCTGTGCTTGATCTCAGCTTGCAAAGGGTTACAAAATGTTGTTTCCTGGAAAATCTGCCAGTGTGTCTGCGTGTCCTTAGCCTTCCCTTTGTTCTCTTCTCTTCTTATTCTTACCCTTTCTTTCACTCCTATTCCCCTCCTCTTCTTGCCTGAATACATTTTGAAAACAGTACTACAATGCTCCCTGCTTCAAGATTACAGTGTACTTTACTAGGTATGATTTAATTAGGGCCCTTATTATGTTTTCAGCAGCTTAAGGTGGGCCTTTCAACTTATCTACCTAATTGGTTGCACAAGAAGTTTCACAGCCCATGACAAAACATTGTCAGTGATCAAAGTCAAAATTCTGCATAAGGGAAAAATATTAATAATAAGATTATTCTTCAAGTGTGCACTGCTAATTATGTCCAGAATGTAACCGTAGAAACACTTTTGAGTGATGTGAGCTTTGTCTAATAAACATGAATCTTCAGTGAGCTATGAAAAGTGACACCTCCGGCTTTACACTGGTGAAGGCTAATTTTGCTTATTAAATAATTTTTAAACATTTCCCTGTTTTGCCTCTCCCCTCCGTTTGCCTCTCTTCATTTCTCTTTCTCTTGCTTCTCAGGTGACCACCCCTGAGATGGTGATGCCCAGCAGCATGTTCCTCCCAGCAGCTGTTCCAGATCGAGATGGAAATTCTAATTTGGAGGAGGCAGGAAAGCAGTCTGGTTAGTATCCTTATTCTTGACCCCTGCAGATTGAAACAAAAAGAAATCTTGGGCCAAAATGTTCAGAGAGAAGGGTTTAAGAGTTGTCTACAATACACCTAATCCAAATATAGCTGATCAGGAGATGGAAGGGCTCTGTGATTAGCTACTTGTCTCTTGGCATGTATTTGACTATTATTCATGTGGTTTAAAGAAGAAAGAACGTGAGAGAACCAGTGGAATTTTGGTATGGACCACATGGCCCATTGGATTAAACAATTAGGAAGTGAATAACCAGAGATTCCGTCAGTAGGCCTGAGTAGAGCCACCATCCTAAGCTGCTAAACACTCCATCTCTGAGGACTTAATTTATTAGGGACTTGTGGAACATGGGGTGATTTGGGTTGGGGGGGGGCGTTGGTTACTGGATTAGTTGTCTTTCTAGGAGCTGCCTCTGCACAGAGTTCTTCTCTTAAGTCTGAACTGGCTTAGGATAAAGCATGGAGGTGTACTTGGAAAGAACTTTGTTGTAGATGTGTGTGCTGCTGGTGGTACCTAGATAGATGGATCAGTAGACTTCCAGTTATGCGGCTCTTCTGTGCTTTTTACTTCTTATTACCACCTAAGGTTTAAGCTGGGAAGAATTCAATCACACTGCTGCCCAGCTTCCTCCATTGTATTTTTCCATATTAGGCAGTAGACAGCTGACCTAAAAAAGGGTGAGGGTAATTTATGGGTATGATTATCTCATTGTAAGAAAAAAAAGTTAACATATTTTAATAATTGGTTGCTTGAATGATCACTGCTTATTGAATAGAGATGACAGTCACAAGTCATGTTATAACAAGAAATTAAATGCTTAAAAATTATATTCCAAAATTTCTTATATTACAGTAGATAGCAATTCTTGTAAATTCCCCACAACTTAGGGCAGTATTAATTCACATATTCTATGAATCAGATCCACTGTGCTTTTATTATATAAAAGATATAAAAGTGATAAGGAGAACCCAGTCTAGGATCAGTAGTAATCTTTTAAACCAGTTCTTGAGAAATTGAGGATACTGAGCCAAGTACTTAAGTATTCTTTAAAAGACTTTTAGATGTGTAGTACTGATTAGGCCTATTACATACATCTCTGTTTGTGTGTACTGTGTTCATAACATATATTCCAGGAGAAAAAGGTGGAGGGTGGTGCGCAGTAGGGAACTATATGGGGAGATTCTGTCAGGTTGGGTATTTCCCTCATCAGATTCTACATTAGTGGGCCTTGCGAGACAGATAGCTCTGGATGCTGTCTTTGAATCAAAACCTTCTTTACCGTTGGGCTTGCTCTTTTTTACAGAAACCACAGAGGATCTGGGAAAGCACATCTTGCCGTCAGTGAGTGTAGAGCACAGTGGAGAATTGAAACCCTCTCCTTCTGACCCCAGCACTGTGAGAGAAGACTCAGGCTTCCTCTGCTGGAAGAAGGGGTGCAACCAGGTTTTCAAAACTTCTGCTGCCCTTCAGACACATTTCAACGAGGTTCATGCCAAGAGGCCGCAGCTGCCCGTTTCTGACCGCCACGTGTACAAGTACCGCTGTAATCAGTGCAGCCTGGCTTTTAAGACTATTGAAAAGCTGCAGCTTCATTCTCAGTACCACGTGATCAGAGCTGCCACCATGTGCTGTCTGTGTCAGCGCAGTTTCCGAACTTTCCAGGCTCTGAAAAAACACCTCGAGACCAGCCACCTGGAGTTGAGTGAGGCTGACATTCAGCAGCTTTATGGTGGCCTTCTGGTCAATGGGGACCTCCTGGCAATGGGAGACCCCACGCTGGCTGAGGACCATACCATAATCGTTGAGGAAGACAAGGAAGAAGAGAGTGATTTGGAAGATAAACAGAGCCCAACAGGCAGTGACTCTGGGTCAGTACAAGAAGACTCGGGCTCAGAGCCCAAGAGAGCTCTACCTTTCAGAAAAGGCCCCAACTTTACCATGGAGAAATTTCTAGACCCTTCTCGTCCTTACAAGTGTACTGTCTGCAAGGAATCTTTCACTCAAAAGAACATCCTACTTGTGCACTACAATTCTGTCTCCCACCTGCATAAATTAAAAAGAGCCCTTCAAGAATCAGCAACTGGTCAACCAGAACCTACCAGCAGCCCAGACAACAAACCTTTTAAGTGTAACACCTGTAATGTGGCCTATAGCCAGAGTTCCACCTTGGAGATCCACATGAGGTCTGTGTTGCATCAAACCAAGGCCCGAGCAGCCAAGCTGGAGGCTGCAAGTGGCAATAGCAATGGAACCGGGAACAGCAGCAGTGTCTCCCTAAGCTCCTCCACCCCAAGTCCTGTGAGTACCAGTGGTAGTCACACCTTTACCACCACCAATCCAAGCAGTGCTGGCATCACTCCAAGTTCTAATTTAATGAGCCAAGTATCCACTGAAAGTGCAGTGATGCCACCCCTTGGGAATCCCATCAGTGTCAGCATCACTTCCTCTTCAGAGCCCAAGGAGGCCAATCGGAAGAAGCTGGCAGATATGATTGCTTCCAGGCAGCAGCAGCAGCAGCAGCAGCAGCAGCAGCAGCAGCAGCAGCAAGCACAGACACTGGCCCAGGCCCAGGCCCAAGTTCAAGCTCATTTGCAGCAGGAGCTGCAGCAGCAGGCTGCCCTGATCCAGTCTCAGCTGTTTAATCCCACCCTCCTTCCCCATTTCCCCATGACCACCGAGACCCTGCTGCAGCTGCAGCAGCAGCAGCATCTCCTCTTCCCCTTCTATATCCCCAGTACTGAGTTTCAGCTCAACCCAGAAGTAAGCTTGCCAGTGACCAGTGGGGCACTGACTCTCACTGGGACTGGCCCAGGCCTGCTGGAAGATTTAAAAGCTCAGGTTCAGATGCCACAGCAGAGCCACCAACAGATCCTGCAGCAGCAGCAGCAGCAGAGCCAGCTCTCTCTGCCCCAGGGTCACTCTGCCCTCCATCAGCCAAGCCAGCACCTTGAAAAGAAAAACAAATTGGTCATCAAAGAAAAGGAAAAAGAAAGCCAGAGAGAGAAGGACAGTGCTGAGTGCGGAGAAGGCAACCCAGGACCGAAGGAATCGCTGCCAGATGCTCTGAAAGCCAAAGAGAAGAAGGAGCTGGCACCAGGGAGTAGTTCTGAGCCTTCCATGCTTCCTCCACGCATTGCCTCAGATGCCAGAGGGAACTCCACCAAGGCCTTGCTGGAGAACTTTGGCTTTGAGCTGGTTATTCAGTACAATGAGAACAAACAGAAGGTACAAAAGAAGAATGGGAAGACAGAGCAGGGAGAGAATTTGGAAAAGCTCGAGTGTGACTCCTGTGGCAAGTTCTTTTCCAACATCTTAATTTTAAAGAGCCATCAAGAGCATGTTCACCAAAATTACTTCCCCTTTAAACAGCTGGAGAGGTTTGCCAAACAGTACAGAGAGCACTATGATAAACTGTACCCCCTGAGGCCCCAGACCCCAGAGCCACCACCTCCCCCTCCGCCCCCTCCACCTCCTCTTCCTACAGCACCCCCTCAGCCAGCCTCCACACCAGCCATTCCTGCCTCGGCCCCACCCATCACTTCTCCTACAATTGCGCCGGCCCAGCCATCCGTTCCCCTCACCCAGCTCTCCATGCCAATGGAGCTGCCTATCTTCTCGCCACTGATGATGCAGACCATGCCACTGCAGACCCTGCCGGCACAGCTGCCACCGCAGCTTGGCCCTGTGGAACCTCTGCCTGCGGACCTGGCCCAGCTGTACCAGCATCAGCTCAATCCAAGCTTACTGCAGCAGCAGAACAAGAGGCCTCGAACCAGGATCACAGATGACCAGCTCCGAGTCCTGCGGCAATATTTTGATATTAACAACTCCCCCAGTGAGGAGCAGATCAAAGAGATGGCAGACAAGTCAGGGTTGCCCCAGAAAGTGATCAAGCACTGGTTCAGAAATACTCTCTTCAAAGAGCGGCAGCGTAACAAGGACTCCCCTTACAACTTCAGCAATCCTCCCATCACCAGCCTGGAGGAGCTCAAGATTGACTCCCGGCCCCCTTCACCGGAACCTCAGAAGCAGGAGTACTGGGGAAGCAAGAGGTCTTCAAGAACAAGATTTACTGACTACCAGCTGAGGGTCCTACAGGACTTTTTTGATGCTAATGCTTACCCTAAGGATGATGAATTTGAGCAACTCTCTAATTTATTGAACCTTCCAACCCGGGTCATAGTGGTGTGGTTTCAAAATGCCCGTCAGAAGGCCAGGAAAAACTATGAGAATCAGGGAGAGGGCAAAGATGGAGAGCGGCGTGAACTTACAAATGATAGGTATATTCGCACGAGCAACTTGAATTACCAGTGCAAAAAATGTAGCCTGGTGTTTCAGCGGATCTTTGATCTCATCAAGCACCAGAAGAAGCTGTGTTACAAGGATGAGGATGAGGAGGGCCAGGATGATAGTCAAAATGAGGATTCCATGGATGCCATGGAAATCCTGACTCCCACCAGCTCTTCCTGCAGCACCCCAATGCCCTCACAGGCCTACAGTGCCCCAGGGCCATCAGCCAATACAGCTTCCTCTGCTTTCTTGCAGCTTACAGCAGAGGCTGACGAATTGGCCACCTTTGGTTCAAAAACAGAGGTGTGTGATGAGAAACCAAAGCAGGCTGAACTTCCCAGTGCACAGCCAAACCAAACCCAAGAAAAGCAAGGACAACCAAAGCCAGAGCTTCAGCAGCAAGACCAGCCCGAGCAGAAGACAAACGCATCCCAGCAAAAGCTCTCTCAGCTGGCCTCTCCCCCTTCATTACCACAGCCTCCTCCACAAGCACCCCCTCCTCAGTGCCCCTTACCACAGTCAAGCCCTAGTCCTTCCCAGCTCTCCCACCTGCCCCTCAAGCCCCTCCACACATCAACTCCTCAACAGTTGGCAAACCTACCTCCTCAGCTGATCCCCTACCAGTGTGACCAGTGTAAACTGGCATTTCCATCATTTGAGCATTGGCAGGAGCATCAGCAGCTTCACTTCCTCAGTGCACAGAACCAGTTCATCCACCCCCAGTTTTTGGACAGGTCACTGGATATGCCTTTCATGCTGTTTGATCCTAGTAACCCACTCCTAGCAAGCCAGCTGCTCTCTGGGGCTATACCTCAGATTCCAGCAAGCTCAGCCACTTCTCCTTCAACTCCAACCTCCACGATGAACACTCTGAAGAGGAAACTGGAGGAAAAGGCCAGCGCAAGCCCTGGCGAAAATGACAGTGGCACAGGAGGAGAAGAACCTCAAAGAGACAAGCGTTTGAGGACAACTATTACACCAGAACAACTAGAAATTCTCTACCAAAAGTATCTACTGGACTCCAATCCAACTCGGAAGATGTTGGATCATATTGCGCATGAGGTGGGCTTGAAGAAACGTGTGGTGCAAGTCTGGTTTCAGAACACCCGAGCTCGGGAAAGAAAAGGACAGTTCCGGGCTGTGGGCCCAGCTCAGGCCCACAGGAGGTGCCCTTTTTGCAGAGCACTCTTCAAAGCCAAGACTGCCCTCGAGGCTCATATCCGGTCCCGTCATTGGCATGAAGCCAAGAGAGCTGGCTACAACCTAACTCTGTCTGCAATGCTATTAGACTGTGATGGGGGCCTGCAGATGAAAGGGGATATTTTTGATGGCGCTAGCTTTTCCCACATACCCCCAAGCAGTAGTGATGGCCAGGGTGTTCCCCTCTCGCCTGTGAGCAAAACCATGGAATTGTCTCCCAGAACTCTTCTTAGCCCTTCCTCCATCAAGGTGGAAGGGATTGAAGACTTTGAAAGTCCTTCCATGTCCTCAGTTAATCTAAATTTTGACCAAACTAAACTGGACAACGATGACTGTTCCTCTGTCAACACGGCAATCACAGATACCACCACTGGGGACGAGGGCAATGCAGATAATGACAGTGCGACAGGAATAACAACAGAAACCAAATCATCTTCAGCACCCAATGAAGGGTTGACTAAAGCAGCCATGATGGCAATGTCTGAGTATGATGATCGGTTGTCATCTGGTCTGGTCAGCCCAGCCCCGAGCTTTTACAGCAAGGAATATGACAATGAAGGCACAGTAGACTACAGTGAAACCTCCAGCCTTGCAGATCCCTGCTCACCAAGTCCTGGTGCAAGTGGGTCGGCAGGCAAATCTGGAGACAGTGGGGATCGGCCGGGGCAGAAACGTTTTCGTACCCAAATGACTAATCTGCAGCTGAAGGTCCTCAAGTCATGCTTTAATGACTACAGGACACCCACCATGCTAGAGTGTGAAGTCCTGGGCAATGACATTGGACTGCCAAAGAGAGTTGTTCAGGTCTGGTTCCAGAATGCCCGGGCAAAAGAAAAGAAGTCCAAGTTAAGCATGGCCAAGCATTTTGGTATAAACCAAACGAGTTACGAGGGACCCAAAACAGAGTGCACTTTGTGTGGCATCAAGTACAGCGCTCGGCTGTCTGTACGTGACCATATCTTTTCCCAACAGCATATCTCCAAAGTTAAAGACACCATTGGAAGCCAGTTGGACAAGGAGAAAGAATACTTTGACCCAGCTACTGTACGTCAGCTGATGGCTCAACAAGAGCTGGACCGGATTAAAAAGGCCAATGAGGTCCTTGGACTAGCAGCTCAGCAGCAAGGGATGTTTGACAACGCCCCTCTTCAGGCCCTTAACCTTCCTTCAGCATACCCAGCGCTCCAGGGCATACCTCCAGTGTTGCTCCCCGGCCTCAACAGTCCCTCCTTGCCAGGCTTTACTCCATCTAACACAGGTGGGTTCAGCTCCAGGTGATTCTACTACCCTTAAGTAGGTACCCAGTTAGAGTTTTGTTGTATGGCTACCACCCAAGTTTTCCCCATGCTGGACAGGTAGGAGCATCTCATTCTAGTTCTCTAACAGCAACAAAGCTTCAGTTGCCTTCCATTTAGTCTTCCTAGTGCTAGAGTACACATGGTTCTTCGTCTTGCTGGATCAGGGGTGGGGCCTCCAGTTGGAACAATCTCCTCTGAAACCTCTCTTACGCCTTGTGTTCAGTAACACAACCAGGGTGTGTGCTATAGGGAGAGCTTGAGGGTTCTGGCATACTAACTCCTGGGATATTTTCAGGAAAGAAGCTTTCCATCATAGACCCTTCCACTCAGTCCTTGCAGAAATGCCAATCCCATCTAGATATGTGTTGCATATATAAGACACCTAAATATCCTAATCTGGGCCATGCCTTAGGGAAACTGGTTCAAGAGGATTTTTTTGAGAGAGCTACTTATTCTGGCAGGAGAACCACTATCAGGAATAAAGCTTTTACATGATGGATTCTTACTCCTGGGGTTCTCTTCTAGCCAGAATAACCAAGACCACCTTTCTACTTGAATGTAATGAATAGAAATCTTGTATTGAGCAATGTGGTTCTGAAGTATGATGTGTCTGTCTTAGTCTCTAGACAGACCAAGAAAATGTTAATGTGCATTTTTAGGGGTTCTCAGTCACCCCTTCATTTCCTTTTGGCCCTTCTCCCCTCCCCCATATTCAAAGTCATAAATACTTGGTACTCTTATATTTCCACGTAAGAGAGAATTTTGTAATTCTTCCTATGTACTTCTCTTGTTCCCCCTTCTCTTCCTCATCCCTCTTCTCTGGACCCATCCATCTTTCCTAACTTGGACTTTTTCACCTCTGGTATCCTGTGAGGCTTAGGCACAAGTCAGCAAGTTTACTCCATGGCTCAAATTGACCAGTGCATGTTCACCAAAGGAGGGCCTCCTTATCTTCAAAGGTTGAAGTAGCTCTGCTGCTTCCCAGGGAAGTCCTGGTTTCTGGTTGAATTAATTCCATTTTATAGTTTTGGCTGTGTTTTACAGAACATGAGTCTACTGCATTCCTGGTCCCAGTTTCTTAGTCAAAGGGAATGAGAAAAGGAAATATTAAGACAGAGAATATGTGTTGGCAAGTACTGTCACAGGATGATGCTAAAGTCAGCTAGACATAAGTTAGGAAATAAGCTATGGACAGTGTCAAGGCACTGAATTACCCTCCAGCCCAGGACCTTGGTCAAGGGGCTTAGGAAGGCCCAGCATATCATAAAAATGTGAAAAAAATTAGAATCAAGAATGTCTGATCTATTCCCCTTGTTTTACAGATGAGAAAACTGAGGCCCAGAGAGGTCAAGACCATTCAACAAGCTAGGGTAGGAGCCAGAGCTCCCACCCAGGCCTCCTGGCTCCCAGTGCTATGTGCTCCTTCCACCACACCCAATATGAGCCAGTCAGTCAACAGGTATATGCTTAGTGCTACTCAGGTTCTGACCACTTAGAGTGGACTCAAGATAGTAAGCTGTGTTCATTATTCAAGGCAGCCAGACATGCCCCAGTTACCATTACCCAACTGTACAGCAGCTCTCAGGAGCCCTGGATCTGGAGTGGGAGGGAAGGTGCTTGTGCTTATGAAGCATCTATTATATGCCAGGCCTAATGTTAAGCTCTTTCCACATAGCCTTCTATTTAATCCCTACAACCATCTATTGTAGAAAGCTGAGGTTCTGAGATGTCAACTAATGGGCCCAAGGGCACACTGCCAATGTTTTATCCACAATCCACACTGGGTCAGTATGATTCCAGGTGTGTGAGACTAAATCAGGGGGATGAAATAATGTGCTTGATTCTGACCTTACAGATGAGAAAACCGATGTCCCAGAATTATCGAGAGAATGTATTGAGCGACTGTTTAGAATGTACCAAGCTAGTACACAGCTTGGTAAAGAGCAGAGATTTAAGAACTGTCTCTTAAATTTTGAATCTCTTATGTAGACTATCAATTGAGGATACAGAAAGTCAGTTTAAGGCTTTCTGACCTGGATCTTTCTCCTGAAAGGCTGAAACCATAGGGATGGAGAAATCTCTGGATGTTTCTTCCTTGCCCTGCTGATCATTTGGCTCCAGCCCCATTGCCTTGGGGTCAAAATAAAGAGCTATATTCAGAGTTTAGAATTCGTAATCCATTCTCTCTTGGCCTCACTTATGCCAGTGTAAATGACAAGCCTTTACTGAGTTTCTCTGAGTACAGTCAGTCACATCTCCTATGGTATCAGTCCCATCTGTGCTTTGAGGAAACAAGATGACTTAATCTCAGCAGTATCTTTCTTGCTTCTTTGGAAAAGTGAATTAAGGATGCTCTGAAATGCTGAGGGAAGTGACCTTCTTGGCTACTCAAACATTAATGGATATTTTTCTGGGATAGGTAAATTGAGGCAGCTCTTCATCTAAAATTTGAGAGCTTTTAAAATGCAATGCAATAGTTCAGTCATCACTGCACCACTGTAAACAGATATTGAAAGCTTCTGAGTGTTTTTTCTCACAAGGACAGCATGATGTTATGGAATCCCTACCCCAGCTTTCTGGCAGAAGGTGGTCCCAATAAAATATGGAGGAGCTGTAGAATTTTATTTTACATTTGGGAGCAACTATGAAGTAAAGGGATGAGTACTGTCTAGTTTCTTGAGCGTGGTGAATGAAGAGGTGTTCTGTTGTAACCTGTGAGCTCTTCCCAGCTTTTGACTTTTCTCATCTTTTCATCCAGCACACCCTGCCTCTACTTTGATGCCCTTGCCCACCACCTTGCTAGTCTTAACACACCTACAGTTTGGTGGGCCGTCAGCAGCAACATCCTCTTCTACCACCCTGAACCAGAAGGCTGAAACTGGGATAGCTCTGCGTCAGGGAAGATACTGGACCATGGGGTGGGTGGAGGCTGTACAGGTAGTAGTGGATTAGGGCTGTGTGTGATCTAGGATGGGGCTGTATCCCATATGGGCCTGGTGACAGGGTCCAAGACCCTTGCCACCAATAAGCAGTAGTGCCTGGGGGTAGGTTGCGGTGTCTTGAAACTTGGTGGTGCCAGGATCTTGGGCTGTTCCATTTCTGGCACTGCTTTTCTCCTCTTCCTGTAGCTGGCTTTTCACACACCTGCAGCCCTGCTTGCCATTCAAATGGGCTGGAGGAGCAGATGCCCGGTTCTTCAGCCAATTCCAGAATCCTAACCCTAGATGGTTACATTATTCAGCAGACTTGTTGAAGCAGATCAGCTGGGCCAAGACAGTGCAGTAGTGTTCCCTGAACGGATTGTTTTTGTTTATTTCCATGCTCTCCCTCCAGGCCTTCCCGTTCCTTTTATACTTTCTATGCTCTTATAGCTTCCATTCTGCTGTAGCAACTGGGCCAGAGTATGTGTAGAGCCTTTTTCTTTTGTTCATGGGGCCTTGGGGCCTTGCCAAATGTTTTGCTTTCACTCTTGTCTCCTGTTGCCTCCCTTCTCCAGACAACTTCTGGTAGGACTTTGCTGTGACTGTATTATTTCTGTGCCACTTTCATGAAGACCTTTGGTTCGAATGGGTGCCAGCTGACAACCACTAGTTTAGGGTCTTCCAGACTAATTGCACTGGGCAGAGCCAGTCGTAGCTGGCAGTACATAGCAAAGAATGTGAACTAGTGGGTGTGGCTTGGTGGGTGGGAAAGTATAGGAAGCTGGAACTTGCTTAGCTGGAAGGAGGAAATATGGGAGTGGGCCCAGGACTGGGTCCTGATTAGAATGCAAAATATCCACACCTGGGCTTGGAGGGCTCTCTATTGAAAAGTTTGGTTTTGAGAGGATCCTTTAAGTTTAAACTTTCAGATCTCAGATTCTATGCCATTGTCACAGGTAAAACATCTTGAGCTTCAGCCTCACTATCCCAGACTGATGGGTGATTTCTCTTTCTGTCTTCATCCCTTTCAGCTTTAACGTCTCCCAAACCAAACTTGATGGGTCTGCCCAGCACAACAGTTCCTTCCCCTGGCCTCCCCACATCTGGATTACCAAATAAGCCGTCTTCAGCATCGCTGAGCTCCCCGACCCCAGCACAAGCCACCATGGCGATGGCCCCTCAGCAACCTCCCCAACCCCAGCAGCAGCCACAGGTGCAACAGCCTCTGCCGCCGCCGCCAGCAGCAGCCCAGCCACCACCCGCACCACAGCTCCTGCCACAGCAGCAGCGCAAGGACAAAGACAGTGAGAAAGTAAAGGAGAAGGAAAAGGCACACAAAGGGAAAGGGGAACCCTTGTCTGTCCCCAAGAAGGAGAAAGGAGAGGCCTCTACGGCAGCTGCAGCCACCATCTCAGCCCCGCTGCCCACCATGGAGTATGCAGTGGACCCTGCACAACTGCAGGCCCTGCAGGCTGCCTTGACTTCCGACCCCACGGCGTTGCTCACGAGCCAGTTCCTTCCTTACTTTGTACCAGGCTTTTCTCCTTATTATGCCCCCCAGATCCCTGGCGCCCTGCAGAGTGGGTACCTGCAGCCGATGTATGGCATGGAAGGCCTGTTTCCCTACAGCCCCGCGCTGTCCCAGGCTCTGATGGGGCTGTCCCCAGGCTCCCTACTGCAGCAGTACCAGCAATACCAGCAGAGTCTGCAGGAGGCCATCCAGCAGCAGCAGCAGCAGCGGCACCTGCAGCAGCAGCAGCAGCAGAAAGCGCAGCAGCAGCAGCCCAAAGCAAGCCAAACCCCAGTCCCTCAGGGGGCTGCTTCCCCAGACAAAGACCCTGCCAAAGAATCCCCCAAACCAGAAGAGCAGAAAAACGCACCCCGCGAGGTGTCCCCCCTCCTGCCGAAACCCCCCGAAGAGCCAGAAGCAGAAAGCAAAAGTGCGGACTCCCTCTACGACCCCTTCATTGTTCCAAAGGTGCAGTACAAGTTGGTCTGCCGCAAGTGCCAGGCGGGCTTCGGTGACGAGGAGGCAGCGAGGAGCCACCTGAAGTCCCTCTGCTTCTTCGGCCAGTCTGTGGTGAACCTGCAAGAGATGGTGCTTCACGTCCCCACTGGCGGCGGCGGCGGCGGCAATGGCGGCGGCGGCTCGTACCACTGCCTGGCGTGCGAGAGCGCGCTCTGTGGGGAGGAAGCTCTGAGTCAACATCTCGAGTCGGCCTTGCACAAACACAGAACAATCACGAGAGCAGCAAGAAACGCCAAAGAGCACCCTAGTTTATTACCTCACTCTGCCTGCTTCCCCGATCCTAGCACCGCATCTACCTCGCAGTCTGCCGCTCACTCAAACGACAGCCCCCCTCCCCCGTCGGCCGCCGCCCCCCCCTCCGCTTCCCCCCACGCCTCCAGGAAGTCTTGGCCGCCAGTGGTCTCCCGGGCTTCGGCCGCGAAGCCCCCTTCTTTTCCTCCTCTTTCCTCATCTTCAACGGTTACCTCAAGTTCATGCAGCACCTCAGGGGTTCAGCCCTCGATGCCAACAGACGACTATTCGGAGGAGTCTGACACGGATCTCAGCCAAAAGTCCGACGGACCGGCGAGCCCGGTGGAGGGTCCCAAAGACCCCAGCTGCCCCAAGGACAGTGGTCTGACCAGTGTAGGAACGGACACCTTCAGATTGTAAGCTTTGAAGATGAACAATACAAATGAATTTAAATAAAAAATTAATAACAAACCAATTTCAAAAATAGACTAACTGCAATTCCAAAGCTTCTAACCAAAAAAAAAAAAAAAAAAAAAAAAAAAAAAGGAAAAAAAAAAAAAAAGCGTGGGTTGTTTTCCCATATACCTATCTATGCCGGTGATTTTACATTATTGTCTTTTATTTTTCCTTTTAATATATATTAAAAAAAAAACAAAAAACAAAACACCTAACCCTGTTACATTGTGTCCTTTTGAAGGTACTATTGGTCTGGGAAACAGAAGTTCGCAGGGCCTCCCTAATGACTTTGGAGCTTAAACCCCTTGTATATTTGCCCCTTTTCAATAAACGCCCCACGTTGATAGCACAGAGGAGCCCGGCATGCACTGTATGGGAAAGCAGTCCACCTTGTTACAGTTTTAAATTTCTTGCTATCTTAGCATTCAGATACCAATGGCTTGCTAAAAGAAAAAAAAGAAATGTAATGTCTTTTTATTCTCAGGTCAATCGCTCACACTTTGTTCTGTTTTCAGAATCATTGTTTTATATATATATTATTTTTTTTTTCGTTCCAGAAAAGATTTTTTTGTTTTGTTAACTTAAAAACGGGCAGAAAGTATTCGAGAAAAACAATGTGAACTGCTTTAGCTTTCTGGGGATTTTAAGGATAGCTTTTCTGCTGAAGCCAATTTCAAGGGGAAAAGTTAAGCACTCCCACTTTCAGAAAGAAAAAAAAAAAAAATACCCACACACACAAAGAGTGTTGAGGACTTGTAGCTTAAAAAAAGTTTTAAAAACTGACTTTCTGTATTTATGATAGATATGACCATTTTTGGTGTTGAGTAGATTGTTGCATTGGAAATGAACTGAAGCAGTATGGTAGATTTAAAAGGAAAAATAAAACCTTTTGTGTACATTTAGCTTTTTGTATGGTCCAGCTGACAGCTCCTCATTTGATGTTGTCTTGTTCATTCCTAGCAGATAGATTGCAATCCGTTGATTCGCCTAAGCTTTTCTCCCCTTTGTCCCTTAAATCCACTTTCTCTTTCCTCCTCCCACCTTCTGTCCTATAATCTCCCACTTAAAGTAGCTGCCTTCATTTCTTAGAGGGTAGCTGCAGAATTATTTTATAAAACTAAAGAAAAAATTTCAAAGGGTTTTAGGGGTCACTAGGATCCTCACAGAATATTTTTGGTTGGGGAGTTGAAACTTTTTAAAGGCATATAGTTCTAGTTACCTATGTCTGTTGACCTTGTGCATTTATTTTTTTATTTATCCTTCCTTTGGCTTTTCTTTTTACCCCTTCTTTTCCTCCTTGTTTGGGAGATGCTTCAAATATTCTTTTCCTAAACTAAAGCATTTGTTTCAGCTTGTGTAATTGTGCTGTATAGTTTTCTTTACTAAAGTTTTTGGATAGGGTTCCCCCCCCCCAATAAAAAGAAATTTCATGCTTTAAATGAAATCCAAAGACATACCCTTTCACTGCAGATGCAGAAAACGGGAAAGGGTTCTTGTTACTTGAGAATTTGTTTCTGATTTAAACAAACAAGACTTAGTTTAAAGAATAAAACAAAATGATTCCCAGGTTGTTACGTGCTTCTTCTGCAAGTAGAGAGGCAACTGTTAATGACAGTTCCATATACCAAAAGACATATTTTTTACTTCAAAGTTTTGTCCTTGTGTTAGGCAGTCTGAGCGGCGAGTGAGCGGCGAGTGATCCAGAGCACAGCCAACAACGAAGCAGATAGCAATGTACAGAAAGCAAAAAAGGAACCGTATGTAAGGCACTTGTTTTATGTTAATACCTGTATTCCTGAACACACAGCACAACGCAACACACACCCTTTCTCATCTTAAAAACGGTCTGAACTTTGAAAGGAAAACTTTGTGCTGCTAAAATGTAGATTTTGGAGACAAATAGATGCTTTGCTGTTTCAATTTCATAGCCAAACATCAACAGAAACAATCTCCCCTTGCCCCAAGAGTGTGAAATCCTTCTCCCTTTCATTCTCTTCTTTATGTTTCAAAAGGGAACTTTGAAGACTGTGAATGCAGGTTCCATTGGTCACCTTTCAGGCTTCTTTTCCCAGTTCTGAAGCCACTCATCGACTTTGCAAAAGACTGGAGCATTCCAAGATCTGAAAATGGATTTCTTTTTTCTTTTTTAGCCGGGACTGTTTTATTTTTATGAATTTGTTTTTAGTTTAATGAAAGAGTAGATCCTGAACTGTTGTACATATTTCTAACTAGGCTGATGCACAGTGCAAATTCCTTTTTTTAATGTTTTTTTTTTTTTAAAGTAGAAATAATAAAGAGTACCATCTAACTATTCATACCAGTATCCCGTTGTAGCATAAGGTGTCAAAAACAAGTACACAAAATATTTGGTGTTTTAACAGGCTATTTTTCTTTTAACAAGAATTCTTGTATTTCTCCCTGTGTTTGAGATGAACATTTTTAAATTTTAAAGTTGTACAGTTTTTTGTTTTCCATTATTTTATCTTGTTTGTAACTCTATGAAATATATATATATATTTTTTGCCATTTAACTGTTGTATGTTACTCTGTGTCTGTATCATATAGAAAAAAATTGTTTTTGGTTCTTTATGTGATACCAATTAACAATTTAACACTAGCTTTACCTGTCAAATTCTGCTAGGTCTTTTCTGAAATCTTGTTTTTAAAAAGGATATTGCTTGGTTATAGTGCAATTTCTATCCCTTTCCCTCCCCCTTTAACTTTGAATTAATTTCCTTGTAATTTTTGCCCACCGTGCTCCCAAAGTTTTGTTTTGGTTTTGTTTTGTTTTTGAGCTACTATGCCATCCTCCCTCTGTGAGGCAGAGTGACTGTTGGTGTTTTCTTACGCCATGCCTTGACCTGTGGGTGTGTTTGGCAACAGCGGGGGGGGGGGTTGGGTAGACCCGCAAAGCCTGCTGCCACCCACCAGTGTTCCTCAGAGGGGTTACGTGATTGCTTCAACCTGGAGTGGGCTGCACACTTAATGCTTTCCTCTGTAATGAAACCGCCTACATATACGTTCATTCAAACATGTAAAAACAATTCCCAGCATCAATCCAGAAGTAGCAAAGCAGTCAGTGATGATGAAAATTAGAGGTGAAATGTGCCAGTTCAATGTCTGTGGGCTGACGACATCCACCGTGGCTATGACCAGTTTCATTTATGACCAGTATATCATTTAAAAAACATGAAGTTCACTACAATGCTCAACTGTTTCAGTTGCTATCACTCGGGGAATTTACTCCTTCCTGCTGAATAGTAGGTAGCTGAGTAGAATATCTCAACCCCTTTTTTAAAACTAGTTCTCCACCTCCATTGACACTTCATTTTTTGTTTCTTTAATACTCTACAGTGTGGGTTAGTGCTGGACAGTATTCAGTTATAGCACAAAATGGACCCACAGAATGGGAGTTACTTCACACATTCTTCCTCCATCCTTCCAAAAAGAAAAGAAAGGAAGAGAAAAACACAAGGAAAAGTTTAATATGTCTAGGAAGTTGGGTTTTTTGTTTTGTTTTTTTTTAATTAGAAGCTATTTAAAGAGTTGAATGTGGCCAAAGTTTTACATGATTGAAAATAAAGTAAAACAGACGGCATATGTTTAAACCTGAGTTTATCAGGCATGGCAGGAAGTTGCAGGAGAGAGGCAGTGACCCAAGCCAGTGCACTTGATGTTCATGGACATATATTTTTTTTAAATAATAAATTAAAACATTTTAAATAGAAGCATAAATTGAGTTGGTTGTTTGTTGGCGCTGAGATACTGCCCACTGTGAAACAAAGCTTTGACTAGTTTTTTTTGTTTATTTACTTTCTTTGGGGGGAGGGGGGCAAATTTGGGTAGGAAAGAAAGCATAAATGAACGTGACCCTGAGGTGAAGAGGTATATGAACAGCCTTTGCAATGTACAAAAAAAGTAAAAAAAAGTAAAAAAAAAAAAAATAATAGAGCAAGTGAAACCAAAAATGATGTTCTTGGTGTTTTTCTATAATGTAGTCTTGTTAGCTTTTTTGTTACTGTAACAATGCTGATCTCGAACTGTACCAAAATACATGGAGACTAACAGAACCACATGGAACTTTCAAACTGAAAAAAAATTGTCACAAAAACTTTGTTGTCATAGTTAAGTTGATTGTAGATGGTAATTGAATATACTCCTTTGAAAATATTTCATCAAGTATGTTTCCTGCTCATTGTGATACATTAAAAAAATATGAGCAAAAGTTCTTGTCTCTGTCACGAGATTTTGTGTGTGAGAGAGTGGGAGAGAGAAACTGATGACTGGCAAAATGTAAATTTGAATAGTATTTTGTGTTTGTCTGTGTAGGGAGTACTTACGCCAAGGTACATAAGTATGTACAGAAGTTCTCTGTTATTTCTAAGTGCCCTTGTATTTCCCATCACTTGGCACTCATGAAAATGCCAGAAGTTTTGGCCATGACATTGACCAGCCTGTTGAGAATCATAAGTCTGGCAGCTTGGAGAATACTTGACACCAGAGAGCACCCACATTTTAAATTCAAATGTCTATGAGAATTTTAGACACTTGGTATGACCACAAGCAAAGGAAGCTTTGCCAATGGCCAGGAGAGAGGTAGGTTCAACTTCTCTGAACTGGGAACTGGACCTAGTGTTTATGACAAAAGTATATGAAAGGTAAGTTGAGTTAAGCAAATAAATGATTGACCAAATTTACCTTTCCTAGCAAAAGACTTTTCTTAATCTCTGTTAGAGCAAAATTTGAGGTAGGAGCAGTCTGCAGAGCAGTAGCATTAGTAATTCCTGTATGCAAGAGACTTTTCAGTCCTCTTCTCAAAATTCTCCCTAACAGAAGAAAATGCCTTGAAGTCATTAATAAGGAATACATCTAAGATTGGGCCCAAAGGTCCTTCATTCATCTCTAATTTATAGCCACAGCTGATAAATAATTTACAAAACTCTAGCAGCTGGGCTAGGATGGCGTTGCAGGCTGGCTGTGTCCTTGCAAGGTCTATGGCATCTGCCTTAGATCAACAGGGTTCTTTTCTGTTGAACCATGAAGCTCTCTTCTGTTGGCTCAGACAGCTATTGTCACCCAAGTCTTTTCCTTAGTTCCTGCAGCAGGCATTCAAGAAGAAGAAGTGACCCTATTAACTCAAAATTTCAAAGAATTCTAAGACTGGCATAGACATTACAGATGAGGCAACTAGTGCTCGGAGAGAAAAGCTTGTCCTAGGCCACAGAGCTTGTATGGGAGCCAGGCCCCTGGTTCCTGGTTCCCTGGCCCGTGCTTGAGCCTCTGGGCCAAACTTATCATTGTCCCTAATGAAACTGTGAACTCCCCCTACCCCCTGGCCTTGTACCTTTTTGAGTGGTGTTCCTGCAAAAGCAGATGGCTTCTATCTCAGTATGTTTTCTTGGCACACAGTTGTCACTGATCTTTCTTCCCATGAACAGGTACAGTATGATAAAAATTGTTCAGATCCAAGGCCATGTCTGCCTTTCTAAGCTATTTTAGGATCTGGCAGGATCACACTGGAACATTTTAAATGGAACTAGTTTTGCAGAGAGGTTTTGCTGCTTCAGCTCTTTGAAGGAAGGTGACTACAATTCAAATTCTTCTACAGATAAATTTTTAACAAGAAAATGAGACAAAACCTTAAGGATAATTGAGCCCTTTGTATCAGAGAATCTCTAAGCACCTAAATTACATTGAGAGAGGGTTGGGTAATAGACCTAAAGTTCTTTCTGTTACTGGAATTTTTTTTTTTTTTTAGGAAAAAGAAGTCTTCCAATCTAGCTTTCATAGCATGCTGATGTGGATATTAATCTCCATGGGATTAATAGTCTCCTCTCCCCCTGAAAAATGTGTAGTAACAACATATTAAAAGGACTAATATGTGTTAGGTAGCTGTTTATAATTTTGCTTTGAAGAGATGTCTTTGGTGTGTAGCCTCTGTTACAAACTAATGATCTTCCAAATCTCACTTTTAACAAGTTTAGACTTTAAGTTACAATAACACAAGAGTTTAAGGGTCAAGTTGAAGGATGAGAAGTTTGCACCTGCCTCTCTGCTCAGCATCCTTAATTATAGCAGGACAAATGTGCTCGCTCGGCCTCTGGGTAGACCAGTCAAGGTTCTGGCAAAAGTTGTGAAGAAATAGTGCTCTCAGGTCCATTAAAGTAGAGAGAGTTTTCTGTTGTTCTTTACTTCATGGTAAATTAGGTATTTCTTTTCTTTTCTTCCCTTTGATTCTTTTCAAATAGAGGCATATTGTTTATAAGACATCTTAGTTAGCTTGGTTCTTCTGTATCCTACTCAAGTTACTAATATACATACTAAAAATAAATTTCTTTTCAATCCTTTATGACTGCTTCATTTCTTACTCCAAGGTAGGATAGAGAGAGGAAGAAAGAGGCTCTTTAATCCAACTTTGGAATCCCTTATTAACATGGGATTGAAAACTTTCAGATGAATTTCTCTTGGGCCAAGATCCCTTAGCCCTGAGAAATGAAAAGCCAGGCTCAAAAGCAACTAGGAGCAGGAAATAAGAAAGGCATCAGTGGTTATTCTCTTCCTCTTTGTAATGCCAAAAGGTTCTTTTAATACTTGCTCTTCCTTGCCTTCCTACCCTCAACACACTACTCTTCCCTGTGCTTCCTTACACATTGCTACTGCCTTTTAGACCCTCTTTGTAACACTTTGTTTGTATGACACTTGTAAAACAGTATGTTGTAAAACCTCATACTTTTGCTTGTTCCTCAAAATGACCAAAAAAGTAGGTAGCATGGGTGATATTTATCTTCAATTTTCAGAATAGTGATGTAATGAGTGACTGAGAAGACACTAACCATGTCTTTAGCCTTTGCCCAGTGCTCCTTCTCGTCACGGTGTTTCCTAAGAGACACTATAGAAGAGTAGTTGAAAGTGTGGGCTCAGTATTCATACTGCTTGGGTTCAAATTCTGGCTTCACCACTGTGACCTTGTTGACTACTTAGTCCCACTGTGAAATGGGGACAACAGTACTTGCTTCATAGTGTTGTTGTGAAGATTAAAAAAGTTAGAAAACCACCTGGTACATACTGAATGCTGAATATCTGCTGCTACTGTCAGTATTAATATTAACACTCTACTTCTCCTTTGCTATAAGACCATGGGACTGCAGCTTTCTGACTATTTCACAGAGAGTTTGGGAACTGCAATTGTATAATGTAAGTCCCTTCAAACCTCTGCCATAAATTTATTTCTGGTACTTCCCTGTCTGTACATATCCCAGAGGGTGCAGAGATCTTTTAGGGAGATTCTGCTCATGAGCTGAACCAGTGCAGAAGTTTGGACTTCAGGATTTCAGTCTCTAATTCCTAGAGATTAATTTGGTCATAAAGAAAGGATGACTTTACTTTTGTTTCCAAGAGTAGACGTATTTCTGCATCAAGTCTTGAAGAGTGAGCAGCTTAAATGTCTGGGACTCCAGAATAAAGGAAATTGAATAGGTTGTGACCGTATGCCCACTACCTGTGCCTTTTTGAGGTGGTTCGGATATCAGTTTAAGAGCTGTAAAATGAGACTGAGAATGAATAAACTATAGGTGAAACAAAATTGAAAGAGGAAAATGCACAAACTAATATAGCATGAGGATCTCCCTCCCCCAAATGAAAGAAGAGTTTTTAAAAGTACTATTACTCTAGTAAGCTGGAAAATAAACATTTGGAAGAGGCATGGGAAATGGGTAAAAACTAAATTGGCACAGAGAAAAAAAGCTTGAGTGTTTCATTGATAGCCTCTGCTCATAAGAACTCAAAAATGACATTAGTTTTAGGAAACTAATGGCCCCACCTGTGGATTCTGTCCATTTTCACTCAGGAACAATTATGGTCTTGGATCTAAGGTTGCTTATTTGGTATCAGAGGGCTACTAAAAATTATGTAGGATGAGTGGCGGGTGACTTTTCCTTTTCCCTGAAGATAGCAACTCACAAATGTAGCTTTGGGATCCTGCTTTAGATATCCTTATTTTTGTTCTATACATGCCTTTTTTCCCTCTGGTTGCTGTTAAGATTTTCCTCTTTGTCACTGGTTTTATCACACTGCAATTGTACCTTTGAGAAGTTTTATTCATGTTTCTTGTGGTTGGAGTTCACTTAGCTTCTTGGATTTGTGGAGTATTAGTTTTCATCAAAATTGGAAAGCTCTCAGTCATTGTTTCTTCAAATACATTTTCTGTACCTTAACCGCACCACAACCCAAGGACTCTATTTATATGTATTTTAGGCTACTTGAAGTTGACCCACAAATCATTGATGCTCTGTTTTTTTGTTGTTTTTTTTTTACCAGGAGGTCCTGGGGGTCGAACCCAGGTCCCTCCATATGAGAGACAGATGCCCAACCATTTGAGCCACATCCACCCCCGATGCTCTGTTTTTGTTTTTAAATTCTTTTTTCCTGTGTGTTTCATGTGGATAGTTTCTCATGTCAGGTCTTCAAGTCCACTAATATTTTCTTTTAATCTGTAATTATTCCCATAAAGTGTTTTTAATTTTAAGATAAATAATTTTTTTATCTTAATTTTAAAATAGACTCTTCTGAGAACTCTACACAAATGCCCCATGAACTGTTTCCTATCCTATGTCAGTGCCAGGTACTATTCTCTCTCATCGCCAGCCTCAAGTAGTTTCCTCAAATGTGTGCACTCATCAGTACTCAGTAGAGTACTTGTGAGGGACCATGTAAAGATTTCCAGAGTTCCCTCACTGTGCTCCTCTCTCTTCTCTGGTACTCTGTCCTGTAAAATCTAGTAGCCTTGGTCTCCCAGAACTCAGCTTTACCTCCTAAACTCAGGGAATCCACTAGGCTACATTTATGTTCCATACCCATAGCTTGGAAATTCTCTCAAGACAGTTAAGAATGGAAAATCAAAGAGTTCGCCTATTTTGCTTCCTATCTCTCAGAGATCACTATTCTTCATTGTGGATGTCCAGAGTGTTAACCATTCTTTCATATATTTTGAACTTTTTTTTTTAGTTGTTTCAAGTGAGAGGGTATATCTGGTTTCTGTTACTCCATTTAAGCTGAAAGCAGACATTAAATTTACTTTTTATATAGATGTAGCCAGAGTCCTGCATACCTTTCCAAAATGCTGCCAACACTTAGGAAATTTCCAAAGAGGTTTGAACTAATACACAAGCTTGATTTCCCCAGCAGACTTCCCTGGTCATGATATGATGCTGATTGATCTCTTAAGATCAAGATCAAGAGTTGTAACTATTTCACCCTTTTGCTGACTTACAGTTATCAGGGGTAGAGGAAAGGTAGGGAAACACATGAATTGTTCTAGTCATCTTGTCATCTTCCCATAATTCCACATAAAGTAGGAAAACCATTTCTTAGGTTTGCAAGTGTATAGCCAGGCCCATGGAAGTAGAGACATGAATGACCCTAAAAATGCTATTTTAGCCTTATTCAAGCCTTTCATAAAAGCATTTCAATGTCATCCTTCAGACAGAGACTATTTCCAGGTAAGTAAATGGAAGTCCACTTGATTTCAAGGTGTGGCTCTTGGTCTGAGATGAGTTCACTGCACTAAGTAATATAGGGGAATGAAAAAATCAGCTCTCAGAAGACACCAGTCATGTTTGCTAAATTCAAAAATCATGTTTATTGTAACAAAACTTGGTTCATATTTGTAAATTAGGCATGTAATAAGCCCATAATAAGTGAAATGCTTGAAATATTAAGTCATTACCTGCTTTCAAAACTCTCTATTTGTTCCAAGGTACATTTCCCTTTATACTAACCTACACATGTTCTGCTCCACTTAAACCAGCCTGCCTTACAAACATGCCCCACACTTTTCTCTCTACTTATAAAGGTTTAATGACATCTCATCACTTTGCAAAGTTTCTTTCCTGACTACTTATAGCAGACCACGTAATGCCTTGTTTTGCAGTGATTGGTATATAAGTCTTATCCTCAGCCTGTTATACGGTATTCTGTTTGATGGTACATTTGATGTTTGAATGACTGAATGAATGAAAGAAAGGGTATTCATGTCTTTATGCATATTAGGAAGGTAGAGATCTTGATTGAGTAGAGATAGAATTATATAAGATTGGGATGGGAATAATGAATCTAAATGCACATTTTTTTAGCAGATAGAGTACAGGAGAATAAAAATCTATTTAAAATGAAATTGGATAGGTTAAAAACTATACAAAACAGGGGAGCAGATGTAGTTCAAGTGGTTGAGCACCTGCTTCCCAATTCCCCAGGATTGCCTAAGAAACAAACAAACAAAAAAAAACCATACAAAGCAAATGTTTTCTTTTTAGGGGAGAAGATAATGTCAAAAAAAATTGTCTAGGAATTTGGAAATAACAGCTGAAACCCTTTTATGCTGTCCCCAAATAGAAGGATGGTGTTAAATAGCATTTGAAAGGAGTTACCTGGATTTGTTATTCTAATTAAAAACCAATTGTTTCTGGACTACTTGAAGACTAGGACTCACCCCAAACCTAGAAAGAACACAAGAGTATAACATTAACAGAGGGAGATGGTTAGATAATTATGAAGTCTGAAATTTGCCTTCAGTTTTCACTTGATGGTTTCTTCAGTTGGCTCATTAGTAAAAAAATAAAAAGATACATGGAAGACTTTTATGACTTTCTATCTGTAAAATCTCATAAAAATATTTCCATATTTCATGTATAAATTCAATAGAAAAATGTCAAGTTCAAAGAGATGCAGGCCTCTAGAGCTCCATTTCAAGGATCTGACTTAAAGGGCATCCTCTATGTCCTTAAAACATTTTTTGCCAGCAATGAGCTATACACCTTACTTTAAAAGCAAACAAGCAAAAAAAAAAACCTCTTCCCCAAGAAAATCAGCAGCATACCCAGAAGATTTCATTTACCAAGTCTTTAAGACCAGTGCAGAGGCAAATGCAAAGCCAATATAGAAAGATGAAGGAAATATAAAAGGAGACATGGACAAAAAAAAAAAAACAACTTCCTTTTAAGTTGAGCACCAAAACTAAAATTCTAAAGCACACACAAATCTACCAAGATAACCAACAACTGAATAATCAGGAGATGGATTTACTTAAAACCTAATGACCTACGATCCACTAACTACTAGTAATTATGAAGCAGAAGCAGGCAGGTCTTACTAAAAAGAATCAAATTAAAAATTAGAAATTTAATCATGACTAGGAATTTCATAATATTTAAAAATCAGCATTAAGGAAAAGAGGATATGGAACCTTAGCCCAAGACCCACACTGAAAGGGATTCTAATAGGAGATGCCCTACACAATAAGCTTGGACCACAAAAGACTACAACCTTAGGGATGAGGTAATCCATAGGTGGAACAGTCCTCTCACAGACCTACAGCCTAGGTTCAAATTCTCTAGGAAGTCCAAGGAATCTTAAGCTTTAAACTTTGGCATTTTAGACTGGTAGTAATCACACGTGCCTAATACAAGCAAATATAAAGTTTCTCTGGAAGAGGTTATAGTCATCATATACTTCAAATTATCCCTTCATGTACAGCATTCAGCTCACAAAGATAACTGAGAAGGAAATTAGACTCCATGAGTAAATTCATCAACACTAGCAGAAACAGAAGACATCCAAAATAGAGCTTCAATGACTTTAGATATTGAAATTATCAGATGCAGACTGTAAAATAACTATGCTGATTATATTTAAAGAAATAAAAGAAAAGCATAGGGATATCTTCATTGGACAGGAAAATGACATAGAAGTGACAAACAAAATAACTGAAATTAAGTACTCAGTGGATAAATTTAAAAGCAAATGGGGAGGATTGTGGGAAGATGGCATCAGACTAACAAGCAGGGCTCAATGCTCTCACAAAAACAATGGAAAAAGAGCCAAAAGCTGCTGAGGGACGTGCTTTGGGGGTCAGCAGACCAGAAAGCACTACACAACTCCCAAGAGGGTGAGGGACAGAGAGACGAAGAATCTGGAACAACAAACGTGCCACTGCCAAAACCAGGAAGGGCTCCCATCCCCGCCACCAAGATATTAAGCTGGGGTAAAATCCCTGGCTCACTGCAGCTGACTTAGAATAGAGCAGACATCTTCCTTCCTGTCAGCTGTTTCAAGAGAAAAGGAAAGGGGAGCTGGGGGCTTTCCTTCAGTGAATTCGGCCAGCAGAGCCCACTAAGAATTTCTGTTCTGGAGATTCAACACAGGTACAGAGGAAAGCTGAGACTGAAACACCTATGTGGAAAGGTTCTCCAACAAGTGCCATCTGCTGGCTGGTCTGGAAATTGCATGGACAAAAACTGGTTCTCTCTGTATCCTAACCCCTGGGAGAAAATCTGTGCCCCATTAGTGAGTTCCTGGCCCGATTTTGATAACTTAAGCTGGGCACTTTTAAAGAATTAGAATAAGTTGAACCAAATATCAAAGAAGAGCTCTGAAAAAACAACAACAACAATAGGCAAGAGAGAAATTGGCCATCAGAGTAAATTTACCAATATATTCAGATGCTTACACATAAGCAAAAAACTTATAAGCCATACTAGGAAACAAGATCAGATGGCCCAGCCAATGGGACAAACCAAATATTCTGAAGAGATAAAGGGTTTAAGACAATCAGTGATAAACAACTCTCTTAAATCAATTCCCAGAAAATATGACTAATGAAATAAAGGATATTAAGAAGACACTCAGTGAGCATAAAGAACAATTTGAAAGCCTGGAAAGAAAAGTAACAGACCTTATAGGAATGAAAGACATGATTAATGAGATTAAAAATATTTGAGAGGCACATAAGAGCAGATGTGAACGTCTTGAAGACAGTATTCATGATTTTGAAGACAACATCTGAACAGGAAAAGACAGGAAAACAGAAAGAGAATAGAATGGAAAAAATGGAACAGAGTCTCAGGGACTTGAATGACAACGTGAAACACACAAACATTCATAGTGGTGTCCCAGAAGGAGAAAAAAATGGAAATGGGGCAGAAAGAATATTTGAGGAAATAATGATGGAAAACTTCTTAACCCTTATGAAAGACATAAATATCAATATCCAAAAAGGACAATGTACCCCAAACAGAATAAATCTGAATAAACCTACCCTGAGACACCTACTATTCAGAATGACAAATATCAGAAATTAAGAGAGGATTCTGAAAGCAGCAAGAGAAAAGTAAAGCATCATATACAAGGGAAACTCAATAAGATTAAGTGCCAACCTCACATCAGAAACCATGGAGGCGAGAAGAAAGTGGTATGATGTATTTGAGATACTGAAAGAGAAAAACTGCCAGCCAAGAATTCTGAATCCAGCAAAACTGTCCTTCAAAAATGAGGGTGAGGGGAAGCGGATGTGGCTCAAGTGACTGAGCTCCTGCCTACCTCATGGGAGGTCCCGGGTTTGGTTCCTGGTGCCTCCTAAAGAAGACGAGCAAGACAGCGAGCTGATGTGATGGGCTGATGTGACAGACTGGTGTGGCAAGCTGGCACAAGAAGATGACGCAACAAGAGACACAAGGAGGAAAACATAATGAGAGACACAACAAAGCAGGTAGCAGAGGTGGCTCAAGCAATTAGATGCCTCCCTCCCACATTGGGAGGTCCCAGGTTTGGTTCCCAGTGCCTCCTAAAAAGGAAGACAAGCACACAATGAACAGACACAGCAGGGTGAGTTCAAAGTCTTCACAAACACACAAAAACTGATAGAATATGTTGCCAAAAGACCAAAATTACAAGAGATACTAAAGGAAGTCCAGTCCTGCACCCTGAAAGGAAAAAAGAAGGGTGAGAGATTTGGAGAAGAGTGTAGAAATGAAGACTATAGAAAGGAAGGGTAAACTAAAGGGGAAGAAGACAGACAGTAGAACAATATGACAACAGAGAGGTGAAGGACAAAATGATGAAGTAAGTAATGCCTTTACAGTAATAACATTGAATGTTAATGGCTTGAACTCCCCAATCAAAAGACATAGACTGATAGAACAGTTTAAAAAATATGTGCCATCTATTTGTTGTCTATAAGAGACCCTTCTCAGATGTAAGAATACAACCAGGTTAAAAGTGAGGTTGGGAGGGTGTTCTGATCCCATGGGGCTGATGGATGGGACTCTCTTGCTTGCAATTGTAGGCTCTCTTGGTTCCTTGGTATGGTAGTTGTCCATCATCACCTCCTTATTAGTTGTCCTGGGTGAGACCAATGAACTGGAGAGTAGGTGTTGCAACTCCGTTGAGATTCAGGGCCCAGCTGGCACATGGACATTCCAAAGATTTAAGTCTCTTAGATGTACACATACCAACTCTAGTACTAATTATATGTTCAAATAGAAGACAGAAGAGCCATGTGTAGGGAAACCACAACTGAGTCCAACTCTGTCACCCTGGGGAGCATAAATTCCAAAGTAGGGCCCACTGGCAAGGCACCAAACTCCTGAGTGATCTGCCTTCACTATAGTGTCTAGATGTCTCCAGAGCCCTCAGATGCCCCGCTATTTGGGGTAGTATCTATTTTGGCAGTCAATGTGATCCTGCTGAGATGTGCATAAGCGTAATCCCTGGAATAACTTCCTGATTCACTTTGAAGTCTCTTAGCCATATAAACTCATTTGTCTTCACCTTTTCCCCCTTCTGGTCAAGGTCTTTTTCCAGTTGCATTGCAAGTTGGTGCTTGGTAGTAATCCTTCAGTGCCAGGGAGGCTCCTCCCTGGGAGTCATGTCTCATGCTGGGGGGAAGGTAATGTATTTATATGCTGAGTTTGGCTTAGAGAGAGGCCACATTTGAGCAACAAGGAGGCTCCCAGGAGGCAACTCTTAGGCATCCAATAATACTAGGCTAAGTTTCAATTTCAAGAGTAAAGGTGGAGTGGACACCACCATCCCAGAATCCTCAGGATTGGGGAATGAACTATGGACTAAAGTAGACTTACTGGTATTCTACTCTAGATTTATTGTGATTCTAGCAATGGAAGAAATTATATCATTGATATGGAAGCAGTGGCCACTGGAGGTTCTGAGGGCAGGGAAAGGGAAAAACAAGTTTAATAGGGGGCATTTTTGGAACTTGGGAAATGTCCTGAATGACATTGCAATGACAATGCAAGCCATTATATATCTTGCCATAACCTACAGAATTGGGTGAGAGAGAGTATAAACTACAATGTAAACTTTAATCCACACTTAGTGGCAATGCTCCAAAATGTGTTCATCAATTGCAATGAATGTACCTCACTAATGAAGAATGTCGTTAATGTGGGAAAATGTGGGAGATGTGGGGAGTGGGGCATATGGAAATCCCCTATATTTTTTATGTGACATTTGTGTAATCTAAGTATCTTTAAAAAAAAAAAAAAAAAGTGAAAGGTTGGAAAAAGATATTCCATGCAATTAGTAACCAAAAAAAGAGCTGGAGTAGCAATACTAATATCAGACAAAATAGATTTCAAATACAAAACTGTTATAAGGGATGAAGAAAGTTATTATATATTAATAAAAGGGGCAATTCACCAAGAAGAAATAACTATACTAAATATTTTTGTACCTAACCTGAGTGCCACAAGATACATAAGGCACACACTGGCAAAACTAAAGGGAAAAACAGATATCTCTACAACAATAGTTGGAGACTTCAAGACACCACTCTCAGTATTGGAGAGAATATCTGGACAGAGGATAAATAAACAGAGAACTTGAATAATATGATAAATGAGCGAGACCTCACAGACATCTATAGAGCACTGCACCCCAAAGCAGCAGGATATACATTCTTTTCAAGTGCTCATATGTTGGGTCACAAGACAAGTCTCAATAAATTTAAAAAGACTGAAGTTGATTATACAAAACACTTTCTCTTATCATAATGGAATGAAGCTGGAAATCAATAATGGACATAAAAAGAGGAAATTCATAAATATATGGAGATTAAACAACACACTCTTAAATAATCAGTGGGTCAAAGAAGAAATCGCAAGAAAATTCAGCAAATATCTTCAGATGAATGAAAATGAGAATACAACATACCAAAACCTATGGGGCACTGCAAAGGCAGTGCTGAGAGGGAAATTTACAGCCCTCAATGCTTACATTAAAAAAGAAGAGAGAGCTAAAATTGAACATCTAACTGTACACCTGGAGGAAATAAAGAACAGCAAACTAATCCCAAACTAAGATGAAGGAAAGAAATAGTAAAGATTAGAGCAGAAATAAATGAAATCAAGAATTAAAAAAACAAAACAAAACAAAACAAACAAACAAACAAAAACAATAGAGAGAATCAACAAAACCAAAAATTGGTTCTTTGAGAAGATCAACAAATTTGACAAACTCTTAGCTAGATTGACAAAGAACAAAAGAGTGAAGATGCAAATAAAATCAGAAATGAGAGGAGGGACATTATCACTGACCCCACAGAAAAAAGCGATCATAAGAGGATACTATGAACAACTGTATGCCAAAAAACTAGACAATGTAGATGAGATGGACAAATTCCTAGAAACACATGAACCATCTACACTGACCTAGAAGAAACAGAAGACCTCAACAAACCAATCACAAATGAAGAGATTGAAACAATCATCAAAAACCTCCCAAAGATGAAAAGCCTGGGACCAGATGGCTTCACAGGTAAATTTTACCAATTATTCAAAGATCTAATACCAATCTTGCTCAAGTTCTTCCAAAAAATTTAACAGAAAAGAATGCTACCAAACTCATTCTATGAAGTCAAAATCACCCTAATACCAAAACCAGATAAAGATACTACAAAAAAAGAAAATTACAGACCAATATCTCTAATGAATATAGATGCGAAAATCCTTAACAAAATACTTGCAGACAGAATCCAAAAGCACATTAAAAGAATTATACACCATGATCAAGTGGTTTTATCCCAGGTATGCAAGGATGGTTCAACACAAGAAAATCAATTAGTGTAATAAACCACATTACTAAATTGAAGAAAAATCACATGATCCTCTCAATTGATGCAGAAAAGGCTTTTGACAAAATACAGCCCCCTTTCTTGATAAAAACACTCCAAAAGATAGGAATAGAAGGAAACTTTCTCAATATGAAAAACCAACAGACAACATTGATGAAAGACTGAAAGCTTTCCCATTGAGATTAGGAACAAGACAAGGATGCCCACTGTCACCATTGTTATTCTATATTGTGCTAGAGATTCTAGCTAGAGCAATTAAGCTAGATAAAGAAATAATAGGCTCCCAAATAGGAAAGGAAGAAGTAAAACTTTCACTATTTGCTGATGATAGGATTCTTCATCTAGAATCTCCTGAAAAAATGCACAACAAAGGTACTAGAACTAATAGATGAGTTCAGCAAAGTGGCAGGATACAAAATTAATATGCAAAAATAAGTACACTATACACTACTTATGAGCAATCTGAGGAGGAAATCAGAAAATCATTTATCATTTATAATAGCAGCTAAAACAATAGAATATTTAGGAATAAACTTAACCAAGAACATAAAGGACCTGTATTCAGAAAACAACAAAACATGCTAAAAAAACTGAAGACTTAAATAAATGGAACGACATTCTGTGTTCATGGATTGGAAGACTAAATATTGTTAAGATGTCAATTCTGTCAAACTGATTTACAGAGTCAATGCAATCCCAATGAAAATCTCAACAGCCTTTTTTGCAAAAATGGAAAAAATCAATTATCAAATTTATTTGGAAAGGTAAAGGGCCTTGAATAGCCAAAAAGATCTAGAAGAAGGAAGTTGGAGGACTCTCACTTCTGGATTTTAAAGCGTATTACTTAGCTACAGTGGTAAAAAACAGCATGGTATGGGCATAAAGTCAGTCCAGTGATTTTTGACAAGGTGATCAATCCCTCCCAGCTGGGCCAGAACAGTCTATTCAGCAAATGCTGCTAAGAGAACTGGATATTCATATCCAAAAGAAGAAAGAGGACCCCTGTCTCACACCTTATATAAAAATTAACTCAAAATGGATCAAGGACCTAAATACAAAAGTGACAGCCATAAAACTTCTAGAAGAAAATGTAGGAAAACATCTTCAAGATCTTGTGGTAGGCAGTAGTTTCTTAAACCTTACACCCAAAGCATGAGCAACAACAACAACAAAAATAGATAAATGGGACCTCCTCAAAATTAAACTTTTGTACCTCAAAGGACTTTGTCAAAATGGTGAAAAGGCAGCCAACTCAATGGGAGACAATATTTGGCAATCACATATCTGATAAGGGTTTAATATCCATGTTATACAAACAGATCATACAACTCAACAATAAAAAGACAAACTACCAATTAAAAAATGGGCAAAAGACTTGAAAAGACAATTGTCCAAAAAAGAAATACAAATGGTGAAGAAACACATGAAAAAATGTTCAACATCACTAGCTATTAGGGAAATGCCAATCAAAACTGCAATAAGATATCATTTCACACCTATTGGACTGGCTGCTATTAAAAAGTTGGAAAAACTGTAAATGTTGGAAAGGATGTGAAGACATAGGAATGTTGATGGGAATGTAGAATGGTACAGCCACTGTGGACGACTGTTTGGCAATTCCTAAGGAACCTAAGGAAGCTGAATATAGACTTGCCATGTGACCCAGTAATACCATTACTAGGTATATACCCAGAAGAATTGAGAGCAGAGACATGTACAGACATCTGCACACTAATGTTCATAGTGGCATTATTCACAATTGCCAAAAGTTGGAAACAACCCAGGTGTCCATCAACTGATGAATAGATAAACAAATTGTGGTGTATACATGATGGAATATTATGCAGCAGTAAGAAGAAATGAGGTCATGAAGCATATAACAACAATGATGAACCTGGAGGACATTATGTTGAGTGAAGCAAGCCAGTCACAAAAGGACAAATACTGTATGATTGCGCTATTATGAACTAATTATATTGTGTAAACTCATGGAGTTAATAATTGGAATATAAGTCACCAGAAAATGGAAAGTGGAGGCTTAATCTGTGCAGAAATGGTAAAAGGTTGTTTGTAAATCTTTGGAAATGAATAGAAATGGTGAAAGCATATCATGGTGTTTGTAACTAGAAGAACTATTTAGGTCATGTATATTACTAGAAGGAAAGCTAAAAACTGTAACATGGGACTGTATAGATAGTAAAACCTCAAGCAAAACATGAATATGGGCAATATTGCATATATAAAACTGTTTCTACAAAATATAAATATAAATATACTAGAGAGAATAGCTATGTATGGCAGGGGAAGCATAGAGAGACTGAGAGGTAATATGTTTGTGTTTTGTTTATTATTATTATTGGAATAATGAAACTGTTCTAAGAATGATTGAAGTGACGAATGCACAAATATGTGATTACATTGAATACTATTGATTGTACACTTTGGATGGATTTATGCTTTATTAATATGTATCAATAAAATTGATTTGTTTAAAAAAAAAATAGCTGTAGTGAGTTAGAAAACAGATTAAAAGCTATTATCCAAAGGGCAGAATGGAGAGATAAAAAGATATAAAATACAGATGGAAGGGTAAGAGAAAAAGACTACACAGTGAAAAAGTCAGACATATATTTAGTCAGAGTCTCAGAAGGAGAGGAGAAAGAGAATGGTGAAGAAGTATTTGAAGAAATGATGGCTGAAAATTTTTCTAAAAACGAATGAAAGACACAAATCCAGAGTTACTAGAAGTCCAATGAAAAATAAAGGAAAAAAAAATTAAGTATATATACCCATAGTATAGCAAAAGCACATTAAAACTAAGGCCAGGGAGGAAAAAAATGTTAAAAACAGACGTAGATAGCAGACTTGTTAACCTTCAAAGGCAAATAAAGATGGGATTGTGGGAAGATGCAGAGTAGGATAGGACTCAGTCCTTCCACCAGAACTATTAAACAGGCAGGAACACTGAAACAACTATTGTAAAACTCTGGAGGTCAGAAGAATATTGTACAGCATCCAGGGGAAGAGTGGGAGGAAGCTGACAAATTATGGTAAAGAACAGTAAACTGCTCTCTCCACATGGCGCAAATGGCACCCATTCCCCATTCTCCCGGCAGGTCACCATGGGGTCCAGCTCCTGGATGCATTGCTGGTGACAGAAAGGGGCATAAAAATACTCTTTCACAAGACCAGTGGTGGGCATAGCTAAGCATGATCATGGCTTTTGATTAATGACTTCAGCTGGGGACCTAATTCTGAGGACTGTCATTGTTTCAATGCACAACAGACAAAGGCCACGGTAGTGGAGACTTAAAGATGCTATACTTCTTTAGAACTGGGGAGAACAGTTAGTTGAAGGGCTACATTTGAGGGTCAGGCCAAGAAAGCTCATCTTTGGGGAGCTGTGGAAAGAGCTATTGGCACCCTTCCTAATCTCCTCCCTAGGACATGCTGGAGCCTGTCTGAGCTCCTTAGTAGGTTCCTGGCCCTGTTTCAGGTGGGAAAGACTAACTTTGGAAAATCTTCTCCAGTGTGCCCCTACTCCCAGGTAAAATCAGCTTGAGACAATGAAAGGACTGTAAGAAACTATAGAGGTGGATACTCTAGGGCAAAGTCTTGCTGGCTTCAGACACTAAGAGAGGGAGGTTGTCTCCTGGGAAACAGAGGAGACAACCAAACTCCTGGAAATGGAAACACAAAAACAACTAACAATTAAAAGCCCAGGACAAGACATGGGCTCAGAAAGACATGAAAAACACTGCACATTGTATTTGCCTTGGGCAGACCTTCCTGATAGGAGAGCTGACACACAAGAAAATCTCTGTCTTATCACCAGCTGGTTACAAAATAAGAAACAGACATCTCAGGGAATAAATTCCAGAGTTAACATTTTAAAACATTAAAATGTACAGTGTGCAACAATAGAGTACAAGACAAAGAAATAGGAAATGATGGCCCAACCAAAGGAGGAGGATAAAAATCTAAAAACACCAACAAAGAAGACAAGAATGTGGACATATCCAAACAAACCTTTAAAAATGAGCAATATGAGAATAATAGTAAAGAGAGAGAAGTTTTTTAAAAGGAACCAAACAGAACTACTGGCGTTGAAGACTACAATAACTGAAATGAAAAATTCCCAGGAAAGTTTCAAGAGCAGAATGGAGCTGGGAGAAGAAAGAATCATTTAAGTAGAAGATGAAACACTTGAAATGAGTCAGACTGAGGAGCAGAAAGAAAGAAAAAAAGTGATTTCTTAAAAGCAAAAATAGCCTAAGACATCTCTGGGACACCATGAAGCGTATCAATATATACACTATGGGATTCCCATAAGGAGAAGAAAGAGAAAAAGAGGCAGAAAGAATAGTCAAAGAAATAATGATAGAAAACTTCTCAAACTTAGCAAAAGATATGAATATGCACAATCAAGAAGCCCAGAGAACCCCAAACAGAATAAACATGAAGAAAAATACTCCCTGTCATATATTGATCACACTATCAAATGCAAAGGACAAGGAGAGAGTTCTGAAAGCTGCAAGAGAAAAGCAACATGTTATGTACAAGGGAGTCCCAATTAGACTGAGTGCTGATTTTTCATCAGAAACCATGGAAGCAAGAAGGCAGTTGGTTGAAATACTTAAAGTGTTGAATGAAAACAACTGCCAACCAAGAATTTTATATACAGCAAGACCCTCTTTCAAAAACGAGGAAGAGATTAAGGCATTGTCAGGTTAACAAAGCTGAGGGAGTTCATCACCACTAGACTTGTCCTACAAGCAATGCTAAAAAGAGTTCTTCAGACTGAAAGGAAAGGACAATATGTAGGGGTTCAAACAGCATAAAGAAATAAAGACCTGTGGTAAAAGTAACCATATGGGTTACATCTTCTTATTGAATTGTCCCATTTATATAACTTTTTTACTTAAAATCTATTTTATCTGATATTAGTATAGCTATTCCTGCTTTCTTTTTGTTACTACTTGCATGGTATATATATATATATATATATATATATATATATATATATATATATTGCATCCTTTCACTTTTAATCTACTTGTATCTTTGAATTTAAGGTGAGTCTCTTGCAGACGGCATATAGTTGGGTCATGCTTTTTATCTATTCTGCCAATCTCTGACTTTAGACTGGAGAATTTAATCCATTTACATTTAAAGAAGATGCAACAATTTTAAATATATAAGCACCTAACAGTAGAAGCCTAAAATATATGAAGAAAACACTGACAGATATGAAAGGAAAAACTGACTGTTCTACATTAATAGTAAGAGATTTTAATATACTACTTTCAATAATGGATGGAACATATAGTCAGAAGATCAGTAAGGAAGTACAAGACTTGAATGATACGCTAAACCAACTATACCTAACAGATATATATAGAACACTTCACCCTCCGAAAATAGAATACACATTCTTCTCAAGTACACGTGGATCATTCTCCGGGATAGGCCATATGTTGGGTCAGAAAACAAGTCACAATAAATTCCAAAATATTGAAAGCAAACAATATATATTCTCTGAACACAACAGAATGAAGCTAGAAATTAATAACAGAGGACAAAGTGGAAAATTCACAAGTATTTGGAAATTAAACAACACTCTCTTAAACAACCACTGAGTTAAAGAGGAAATCACAAGTGAAATTAGGAAATATCTTGAGGCAAATGAAAATGAAAATACAAAACACCAAAACTTATGGCATACAGCAAAGGCAGTCCTGAGAGGCAAATTTATAGCTCTAAATGCTTACATTAAAAAAGACTTCACACCTCCAGGGAAGATGGTGGAGTAGGGAGGTTCAGGACTCAGTCTTTCCACTGAAAAAGCTATTATACAGGCAGGAAGTGACAGAAACAAATGTTCTGGGGCTCTAGAAGGCAGAGGAACACTGTAGAGCATCAAGAGAAGAGCAAGAAGAAGAGGCTGATTAAACTATGGTAAATAACAGTGAGTTGCTCTCTGTGCATGGTGGCTGCTTAGAGCCCATACCCATTCTTGTGGTGGGCCACCTTGGGATTCAGTCCCTGGCTTGTTTGCTGGTAAACGAAAAGAACAGAAAAATCCTTTTCCCTCAGAACATAGGTGGACACAGCTGATCACTGATCATAGCTTTGGATTAGCATGGTCGGATCACTGGGTCCCAGCTCTAAGTTATTGCTAAAACCCACCCTGGACAAAGGTAATGTCAGCCACAGTTTCAACCCCACCCCAGAAAGCAGCAGAGACAGTGGAGATTTAAAAACTCAGTGCTTCCTAAGGGTTTCAGGGGACAGTTAGCTGAAGGGCTTCATTTGCTTGGCAGACCAGGAAAGCTCAGCTTTGGGAAGCCATCAAAGAGGCTTTTGGCATCCTTCCTGATCCTCTCTCCAAGGCACTATGGAACCAGTCTGCACTTCCTTCATGGGTCCCTGACCCTGTTTTGGCTGGGAAATACTTGTGAAAGTCCTCATGGGAGTGACCCTTCTCCCAGAATTTGCCTTCCAGGCAAAAGCAGCTAGAGACAATGAAATGAGTGTAAAAAACTATAGAGGCAGAACAGAAGCAAACAGAACAGATCAAGATCCCAGAGAAGGCACAGAAGAAAAGAAGTATTCTCCTGGAGGCAGAACAATTGCACAAAAAGTACAGTCTAAAAATTTGTGCCACATAACTAGGGTAAGAATCAACTGCAGAAGAGCTGAAAAAATCTGATCAGTTAAACATGGGCTATTCTTAAGGCCTAGAATAACATGTAATAAGCATCAAAGAAGAGCCTCAACACAAAGCCAACAATATAAAACCCTAGGCAAGAGAGAGAAACTGACCTTCAGAGTAAACTCATCAAGGTAAGATTCCTAGACATCAGAAAAAATTACAAACCATATGAAGAAACAGGATGATATGGCCCAGTCAAGTGAACAAATTAAAACTTCAGAGGATATACAGAATTTGGAACAACTAATCAAAGATGTTCAAACAAATCTCCTAAATCGAGTCAAGGAGATGAAAGAAAATATGGCTAAAGAGACAAAGATATTAAGACTGTAAGCTGAATCTGAAAGAGATAAAGATTTTAAGACTGTCAGAAGAATCTGAAAGTATAAAAAGAAACATAACCGAAATTATGGGGATAAAAGGCACAATTGACGAGATTTAAAAAAACACCAAGAGCATATAAAACCTGCCCATTAAGAAATACTAAAGGGAGTCCTGCAGGCTGAAAGGAAAAGACAGGAGAGAGTGTGTGCTGGTTTGAGTCATTTGTGGACCCCAGAAATTCCTTTTCTTAAATATAATCCATTCCTGTGCATGCAAACCTATTGTAGGTAGGATTTTTAAAATTAGATTATTTCAGTTAAGAGACTTTGGTTAGATTGTGTGACCCAGGCTTACTGGAGTCCTTTATAAACAGAGTAATAAAACCCTACAAGTACAGAAAAAAGATGCAGAGAGAGAGGAACCCACTAAGTAGAGAGATTGCCACAAGAGAATGAAGCTGAAAGCAATGCAGTCAGAGGAGAAGGCAGGAACTGGCAGAGCTGATATTGTGCCCTACCACGTGGCAGGAGTCCAGGAAGAGAGCTTCGCCTGATCGTCCACAGTTGCAGCTCAGGGAGAAAGAGTCTCCTGATGATGCCTTGGTTTGGACACTTTCACAGCCTTAGAACTGTAAGCTTTTAAAAATTTAATTTATTTTATTTCTACCCCCCCACCCCCACCCCTTGTTGTTTGCACTCACTGTCTACTCTCTGTTTATCTTCTTTTAAGGAGGCACTGGGAACTGAACCCAGGACCTCCCATGTGGGAGCGAGGCACCCAATCCCTTGAGCTACCTCCACTCCCTGCTTGTTGTATCTATAATTGTGTCTCTTTTTACATAATCCTGCTGTGCCATCTTGTTGCATCAGCTCACCCCACCAGCCCATTGTGCCAGCCTGTCACATCAGCTTGCTGTCTTGCTTGTCTTCTTTAGAAGGCACCAGGAACCCAAACCAGGACCTCCCATGTGATAGGAGGACACCAAAGTGCTTGAGCCACATCTGCTTCCCTAACTGTAAGCTTTTAATCTAATAAATTCCCAGTGTAAAAGCCAACCCATATCTGATATACTGCTCCCAGCAGCTTTTAGTAAACTAAAGCAGAGTAGCTTGGAGTAGTGTGAAGAAATGAAGATATCAATAAGGGTAACTAAAACAACTAAAAGAGAGACAGTAAAAGATATGACATATAAGAACCAACGTATAAAATGGCCAAAGCACTGCCTTTAAAGTAATAACATTGAATGTTAATGCATTAAACTTCCCAATCAAAAGACATAGATCAGCAGTATGGATAAAAAGCATGATCCAACTAAATGCTGTTTACAAGAGAATCACATTAGACCCAAAGATACACAGGGTGAACATGAAAGGTTGAAAAAAAATATTCCATGAAAAGATTAACCAAAAAAGAGCTGGGTAGCTATACTAATAGGGACAGAATAGACTTTAAATACAAAACTGTAAGAGACAAAGAAGGACACTATATATTAATAAAAGGGGCAATCCAACACGAAGAAATAATAATCATAAGTATTTATGCACCTAAGCATGGTGCCCCAAAATATATGAGACAAATACTGGCAAAATTGAAGGAAGAAATAGATGTCTCTAAGTAATAGCTGGAGACTTCAATACACCACTTTCATCAATAGATAGAACATCTAGACAAAGGACCCCCTGCTTGGTCCAATAAAGAATGAAGACATACCGGAAAAGAGAGCTCTACCATTTTTGATCCTGCCATGTGACAGAAAGGAGAGGCTCAAGTAGCTGAGGCTCCAGGGAGAGACGAGCCATTTGCCTGATAGCTTGCAGCTCAACATCACTAGGTATTAGGGAAATGTAAATCAAAACCACAAAGACATATCATTTCACACCTATTAAAATGGCCACTATTAAGAAAAGAGTAAACTACAGGTCATAAAGAAGATGTGGAGAAAGAGGAACACTCATTCATTGCTGGTGGGAATGTGAAATTGTGCAGCCTCTGTGGAAAACAGTTTGGCAATTCCTCAGGAAGCTAAGTACAGAATTACCATATGACCCTGTAATCCTGCTACTAGGTATACACCCAGAAGAACTAGAAGCAGGGGCTCAAACAGATATTTTCACACTGATGTTCCTGGTTGCATTATTTACAATTGCCAAAAGATGGAAGCAACCCAAGTGTCCATCAACCAATGAATAGATAAACAAAATGTGCTGATATACATATAATAGAATAGTCACCTGTAAAAAGGAACGAATTCCAGATGCATGTGATAACATGGATGAACCTTGAGGACATTATATTATGTAAAATATGCTCAACACAAAAGGACAAATATTGTATACTCTCACTGAGATAGACTGGGGTTAGACAATGGGGAGTTGATACTTAATTTGTACATAGTTTCTGTTTAAGCTGATGGTAAAGATTTTTAAATAGATGGTGGTGATGGTAGCAAATTATTGCGTACAGCACTGAACTATGCAGGTGAATGTGGTTAAAAGAGAAAAGTTTAGAATTACATATTACTAGAATAAAAATTAAAATCTAAAACATAGGACAGGGAAGCGGCTGTGGCTCAATCAGTGGGGCTCCCGTTTGCCATGTGGGAGGCCCCGGGTTCGGTTCCCGGGGCCTCCTGGTGAGGGCGGGCCCACCCGCACGGCGTGGTTGGCTGACCCGGCGAGCGCAAGCAGCAAGGGGGGATAAATGAATAAATAAATAAAATCTTTAAAAAAAAAATTTTTTTAATAAATAAATAAAACATAGGACTGAACAACAAAGTAAACCCTATTTTAGACAATGGAATATAGTTAACAGTAAAAGTATAAGAATGTTCTTTCATGAATTATAACAAATGTAAAATACTAATACAAGGTGGTAAAAATATAATGGTATATGGGGAAAAATAACCTAATGTAAATAATGGATGATAGAACTATTTTAATAATCTTTCATCAATTGTAAAAAAAAAAAGGTATCTACTCTTAAAAAAAACAGTACAAGTATTTTAAAAAGTGCTATCATCTGTAACAAATGTTCCACACCAATGCAAGGTATTGGTGGTGGAGTAGTGTACTGGAATCCTGTATTTTATGCATGATTGTTTTGTAAGCTCATAATTTCTCTAAGTAAAGAAAGAAGCAGAAGAAAGACTTCAAATCAGAGACCTAACCTAAAAACTTGAATAACTAGGAAAAAAAGAGTAAACTAAACTCAATGATCAGAAGGAAGGAAATAAAGATTAGAGTGGAGATGAACAGAAAAAAATATTAGAGAGAATCAAGAAAAGAAAAAGTTGGTTCTTTGACAAGACCAATAAAATTAAGAAATCTTTATTTCTCTGACAAAGGAAAACAGAGAGAAGATACAAATAATTAAAATCAGAAATGAGAGGGGATATTACTACCAACTTGCTGAAACAAAAAGGACTATTAGAGGATAATATGGACAAATGCATGCCAATAAAGTAGATAACCTAGATGAAATGGACAAATTCTTAGAAACACGCAAACTACCTTCACTGACTCAAAAAGAAATAGAAAATCTCAACAAACCAATTACTAGTAAAGATATTGAATCAGTAATAATAAAAAATCTCCCAAAAAGAAAAACCCAGGATGAGAGGGCTTCACAGGGGAATTCTATCAAACATTCCAAGAAGACTTAACATCAGTTCTGCTCAAACTCTTCCCAAAAACATTAGAGAAAGGAACGCTCCCTAATTCATTCTACAAAGCCAACACCACCCTCATACCATACCCAGATAAAAATACCACAAGAAAAGAAAACTATAGATCAATATCTCTCATGAAGATAGATGCAAAAATACTCAACAAAATACTAGCAAACCGAATCCAACAGCTTATTTAAAGAATAATACACCATGATCAAGTGGGATTTATCCCTGGTATGCAAGGTTGGTTCAACATAAGAAAATAAATTAATGTGCCACATTTACCCAATGAAGGTTAAAAAAAAACCTCATGATCATCTTAACTGAAGCTGAAAAGACGTTTGACAAAATTCAGCATGCCTTCTTGATAAAACACTTAGAAAAGTAAGAATAGAAGGAAACTTCCTCTATTTCTCGTTTCATATTACTCAGGGAATACATGAAAAGCCCACAGCTAACATAATACTTAATAGTGAAAGACTGAAAGCTTTCTCTCTAAGATCAAGAACAAGACAAGGATGCCCATTGTCACCACTGTTTTTCAACATTGTTGGAAGATCTTTCCAGAGCAATTAGGCAAGAAAAAGAAATAAAAGGCTTCCAAATTAGAAAGGAAAAATTTAAACTTTTCCTATTTGTAGATGACATGATCCTATATACAGAAAATCCTGAAAAATCCACAATAAAGCTCCTAGAGCTAGTAAATGAATTCAGGAAAGAGGTGGAGTACAAGATCAATACCCAAAAATTGCTAGTGTTTCTATATACAAGCAAAGAACAATCAAAAGAAGAAATCAAGAAAATAATTCCATATCTAGTAATCAAATATCTAGGAACAAATCTAACCATGGATGTAAAGGACGTTTACACAGAAAATAAACATTGCTAAAAGAAATCAAAGAAGACTTAAATAAATGGAAGGACATTCTGTGTTCATGGATTGGAAGACTAAATACCATTAAGATGCCAATTTATAGATTCAATGCAATCCCAATCAAAATTCTAACAGCCTACTTTACAGAAATGGAGAAGCTAATTGTCAAATTGAGATGGAAGGTAAGGGACTCCAAATAGCTAAATCCACCTTGAAAAATAAGAATGAATTTGGAGGACTCACACTTCTTGATCTTAAAATGTATTACAAAACCACAGTAATCAAAATAGGTTGGTACTGGCACAAGGCCAGAAATATAAACCAATGGAATCAAATTGAGAGCTCAAAATTCAACCTTCACAAATAGGGCCAACTGATTTTTGACAAGGGGTCAAAGACCACTCAATTGGGAAAAAAATAGTCTCTTCAACAAATGGTGCTGGGAAAACTAGATCTCCATTTTCAAAAAAGAGGAGGAACTCTATCTCACACCTTATACAAAAATCAACTCAAAATTGATCAAAGACCTAAATATAAGAGCTAGAAGTATCAAACTTAGGGAAGCATCTTCAGGACCTTGTTTTAGGCAATGGTTTCTTAGAATTTACACCCAAAGCACAAGTTAAAAAAGAGAAAATAGATAAATGGGACTTCATCAAGATTAAAAAACTTTTGTGCCTCAAAGTAAAACAACAACCTACACAACGGGAGAAAATATTTGGAAACCACATATCCAGTAAGGGTTTAATATCTCGAATATATAAAGAAATTCTTCAACTTAACAGCAACAACAAAAAAGACAAACAACCCAATTTAAAATGGGCAACTTGAATAGGCATATCTCCAAAGAAGATATAAAAAGGAGCAGAAAACACATGAAAATGAAAACATGCTCAATATCATTAGCCATCAGGGAAATGCAAATCAAAACCACAGTGAGATACCATTTCACACCCACTAGCATGGCTGCTATTGAAAAAACAACAACTACAAACTAACAAGTGTTGGAAAGGATGCAGAGAAATAGGCACACTCATTTATTGTTGGTAGCAATGTAAATGAGTGTAGCTTCTTTGGGAGACAATTGGGCAGTTCCTCAGAAAGCTAAGTATAGAACTACCCAATGACCTGGCAATCCCACTACTTGGTATACCCTAAAGAATTGAAAGCAGGGACTTAAACAAATATTTGCATAACAATGTTCATAGTGGCAGTATTCACAGTTGTCAAAAGATGGAAACAACCCAAGTGTCCATTAACTGAAGAATGGATAAATAAAACGTGGTATATACATACAACACAGTGGAATATTGTTCAGTCATAAAAAGGAATGACGTCCTGATACATGCGACACAGCATGGATGAACCTTGAAGATATCGTGTTGAATGAAATAATCCATACACAAAAGGACAAGTATTATATGATTTCACTGATTTTAACAATTATATTTAAGCCAACTCATAGAGTCAGAATCTAGAGTACAGGTTACCAGGGGATGGGGTGGTGGTAAGGAATGGGAAGTTCACGCTTAAAATGTACAGAGTTCCTATCTGGAATGATGGAAATGTTTTGGTAATGGATGGTTGTAATGGTAGCATAACATTGTGAACATAATTAACAGCAGTCAAATATATATATTTGCATATGATTAGAAGAGGAAATGTTAGATTGTATGTATGGTAACAAATGAAAAATTTTAAAAATCCATGGAACTACACTACATAAACAGTGACCCCTAAGTTAAACCATGGACTATATTTAAAAGTAAAATGATAAAAATGTGCTATTATCAATTGTAACAAATGTTCCACACCAATGCAAGGTGTTAATAATAGGGTGGTATATAGGAATCCTTGATTTTATGAATGATTGTTCTGTAAACCCACAACTTCTCTAGTAAATAAAAAATTATATAAGGAAAGTAAAAAAATATATAGGTAATATAAACATTTATGCTTTTAGATAGTCAGTTGATTCTGCAACAGCAACAGTAGAAGGCGGAAGTCAGTGGAATGATATTTTAAACTGCTAAAAATAATTGCCAACACAGAATCCTATACCCAGGAAAAGCATAATTTTAGGATGAAGGCAAAATAAAGATATTGTCAAATAAAGAAAAACTGAGACAGTTTGCCACCTGCAGATTTGTTCTTAAAAAATCCTGAAAGATGTACTTCAAGAAGGAATATGATCCCAGAAAGAAGACCTGATGCAAAAACAAATGAAAATTAAAGAATATTGAAGCCATGTATGTAGACAAATCTAAATGAATACTTATGGTATAAAACAATAATGCCTTGCAGAGTTTTAAAAATATACAGAATTAATGTAAACAACACTAGCATTTGGGTGAGGAGAGGGGAAATGGAGTTAAAGTCTTCTAAAGTTCTTATATTATCCAGAAAATGAGTAGAAGTGTTGATTACCATTAGAGGTTTTGATATGTTAGGAATGATGGCTTTAATTTCTTATTTTAAAAATGTCATGCATTTATATATTCATTAATTTCTCAAAATTATAAGGCAAAGGAAGAGCTGAAACATTAAATCAGTTTAATACATGATCTATTAATTCAGGAGTCAGTCTTGCTATAGAAGAGAAATGAACATCCAGAGAAAAGATATTTAAGTTTTTAATTTTCATAAATTAAGCAGCAAACGAGAGTATATCTACTACTCAAACCTCAAACTCTATTGCCTTTTTAAAAATCTTTGAGTAATAATGCTTTTAAAGTTTTTTGAAAGTCAGATTTATTGAGATATAATCTACATACAGTAAAATTCATCCCTTTAGGTGTACATTATATTACCCACCACCACAATTAATATATTGATTATTTCCACTACCCTCCATAAATTCCCTCATGCCCCTTTTTTGTCAAGCCCCTCTGCTCACACCCCAGCTCAGGCAATCACTGATCTTTTTTCTTTCCCAATAGTTTTGCCTTTTATAGAATATCATATAATCAGAATTATACAGTGTCTTAGTCTGCCAGAATTGCTACAACCCAGCACCATAGATTAGTTGGCTTAAACACAGAAAACTATTACCTCACAGTTCTGGAGGCTAGAAGTCTGAAAGCTAGGTGTTGGTAGGGCCATTCTTCCTCTGAAGTCTGCAGGGTTCTGGTAGTGACTTTCTGACAATCCATGATGTTTCTTGGCTTGTGGCAAAGCTCAGTCTCTGTCTCCATCACATGGCCATCTCACTGTGTGTCCAAATTTCTTCTCCATTTAAAGACACCAGTCATGCTGTATAAAGGTCCATTCTAATCCAGTTTGTCCTCATTTTAACTGATCACATCTTCAAAGATCCTATTTCCAAATTGGGCCACATTCATAGAACTAGGGTTAAGACTTAAACATTCCTTTTTTCTTTGTTTTTGGAGGGGGGGGGACACAATTCAATCCATAACACACAGCATGTACTGTTTTATGTCTGGCTTCTTTCACAAAGCATAAGGCTTTGGAGATTCATCTATATTATTACATATATCAGAAGTTCCTTTTTTTTTTCATCACTGAGTAGTATTCCATTATGTGTATGTACCACAATTTGTTTATCCCATCACCAGTTATTGAGTATTTGGATTGTTAACAGATTTGACTATTTTAAATAAAGCTATAAATGTTCACATACTTATCTTTATGTGGCCATATGTACTCATTTATCTTAAGTAAATGCCTAGGAGTGGGACCACTGTGTCATATGGTAAATGTATATCTAACATTATATATAAGAAACTGCCTATAGTGTACAGATTTATTTATTTTTTTTTTTTAAGATTTTTATTTTATTTATTCATTTATCCCCCCCTTGCTGCTTGTGCTCGCTGGGTCAGCTAACCACGCCGTGCAGGCGGGCTTGCCTTCACCAGGAGGCCCCGGGAACCGAACCCGGAGCCTCCCATATGGTAAACGGGAGCCCTACTGATTGAGCCACAGCCGCTTCCCCAGATTTATTTATAATTTACAATTACACAATTACCTTTACTGGTACTTTGTTTGTTTATATGGATTTGCATTATGGTCTGGGCCACTTGCTTTCAACCTGAAGAACTTCCTTTAGTATCTCTAATAAGGCATGTCTGCTAGCAACAAATTCTCTCAGTTTCTGTTTATCTGGGAAGATTTTTATTTCACATTTAATTTGAATAATAGCTTTGATGGATATAGGATTTTTGTTTGGCAGGGTTTTTTTGTTTCGTTTTGTTTTTTTGTTTTGTTTTATTTTTGGGGGGGGTACTTTAAGTATGTTATGCCATCTGGCCACCATTTTCTCTGCTGAAAAGTCAACTGTTAGTCTTATTGGAATTCCCTTGTAAGTAATACATCATTTTCTCTTGATACTTTCAAGATTTTCTTCTTGTCTTTGATTTTTAGCATTTTTACTCTGATGTGTCTGTTTGTGGTCTCTTTGTGTTTATCCTACATGGAGTTTGTAGACCTTCCAAATTCAATAAATTTGGGAAGTTTCCAAATATTCAATTTCAAGTATTTTTTCTGCTTCTTTCTCTCCTCTCCTTCTGGTATTCCCACTATGAATATGTTGGACTGTTTAATGGTGTACCACATTTCTCTGAGCACCTGTTCATTTTTCTTCATTCTTTTATCTTTCTGTTATTCAGCTTGCATAATCTTTATCAGTGTATCTTCAAGTTCTGTAATTCTTTCTTCTGCTAGTTCAAATCTACTCTTGAAGTCCTCTAGTGAAACTTTTTTTTCAGTTATTGTACTTTTCAACTCCATAATTTCCATTTGGTTCTCTTTAATAATTTCAATCTCCTTACTCTCTATTTGAAGCAACATTGTCATCCTTTCTTTACTACTTTCATGATGTTTTATTTCTGAGAACATATTTCTAATAGGTCCTATGAAATATTTTTCTGTTAAATCCAATATCTGGTTGCTCCCATATACTTTTTTTTTTCTTCTTGTGTATGGCTTATACTTTCCTGTTTCTTTGTATGTCTCATAATTTTTTGTTAGAAAGTGAACATTTTACAAAATATATTGTAGCAACTCTGGGTACTCATTCCCTCCCCCTCTAGGGCTTGCTATTGTTATTTTCCTGTTTGTTTAGTATCTGGCTGGATTATTTTAGTGAACTTGAGTCCCACTGTCACACATACAGTGTTAAGCCTCTGATACTGCCCCTCCCTGGGATGACAGAGGTATTAGTAAGGTTCTTCCCTGCTTTTTTTTTTTTTAAGATTTTATTTATTTATTAATTTATCCCCCCCTTGCTGCTTATGCTCGCCGGGTCAGCTAACCACGCCGTGCGGGCGGGCCCGCCTTCACCAGGAGGCCCCAGGTTCGGTTCCCATATGGTAAACGGGAGCCCTACTGATTGAGCCACAGCCGCTTCCCCCTGCTTTTCTTGACCATACCCAGCAGTTAAACTCCACTAATTTCTGGCCAATTGCTCTTTTATTTTCAACAATGCCCTGGGGCACAAATTCCTTTATAAAGGAATCCAATCAAATTGTAGTTCCTTTGATGAAAGACTTTCTGGGGTCAATGTTTGATATTTGTTCTCACCCCAGGAGGGCTCCTCCCAGCTGTCTCAGTCCCTGGTTCTCTCCTGTGAGCTATCCAGCCTACAGCCTAGGCTGTATCTTCATTAGATCCACAAATATCCTCAGAAAGGCTTTTACCACAATCTCCACTGTTCTTGAGATTGCCCTCAGGTTTAAACTCCTCCATACTCTGTTGCAAATGAAGTTAGTTCCTTTAGTAAGAGATTAGAAGATATGTGTTTTATGCTTGCTTCTCCTCCCAGAAAAATCTGAGCCAGGTCACAGGAGCTGGGAATAGGGAAAATGGCCATCCTCTCCTTGAGTGAAACTCCTGCTATAGGGGCTGAGTGTACAGGGGTTGGGGTGGGTGGTGGGTAGGAACAATAGCCTGAGGTTGTCTTTGCTTGCTTCTCTTGGCATAGAGCTCATGAGCTGCAGGAAGGTTTATTGGAGCCCCAGTATTCTCAGTGTGCCATGTCCAAGGTAGAGCCTCCATTCTACAAGTGAGAGTTTGGCAGAAGGAGGGAGCTCCCACTTCTTAACTGTTCTAACCTAGGACTTAGCCTTAGCAACAGGCAGTTTGGGACATGATGAGACATACTGAGGTCCTAGTCCTCCCTGGAAAAACACCTTTGCCTGGGAGCTGGAAGGACAGGAAGCCCTACATTCCTGGCTACAGGAATGTAATGTAAAGTGGCTGCCAAAAGGAGTTGGGAGAGGACAGGGAGGGAGTGGTCTTGGTTCAAATGCCACAGACTCCTGTCTTTTTTACTGAATTTTCATAGATTTTCTTGAATATATATTTCTTTGCTGTTTCCTCTTAGGACCATTCTTTTCTAGAAGCTTTAAATATATATTTTTTAAGTTTACACCAGTTTCACAACTGGATCAGTGGATCTCCTCACACTGTCATGCTAGAAGTTGATCTCTATATATTCATGCTTTAACCCTTTTTCTTTCTTTTTTTTTTTTTTTAAAGACTTATTTATTTACTTTATCCATTTTAAACCCCCTGTTCCCCATTTGCTGTTTTGTGTCCATTTGCTGGGCAATTCTCTATGTCTGTTTCCTGCCATCTCTTCTCACCCTCCTCCTCCAGTCTTCATCAGGATTCGATCCTGGAGACCTCCAATGTAGGAGAGAGGTGTTCTGCCACCTGCGCCACCTCGGTTCCTGGTTTTCGGAGCTTTCGGGCATCTTGTCTTGTCTCTCCCCTGTTACGTAATCATCTTGCTGCATGGCTCCCGGGGCCTGGCAGCTCACCGGCACACAGAGCCTGGCAGCCCATGTGCCTTCTATATATACATATTTTTTTATTTTACCGGGAGGTCCCGGGGATCAAACCCAGGTCCCTCCATATGGCAGACGGATGCCCAACCATTTGAGCCACATCCACCCCCAACCATTTTTCTGTGTGTGTGTGTGTGCTTTTTATAATAAAAAGGATTAAAATTTGTCACTAGCCTTAAAATTTTGTCACAAGCCTAGCTTATTGAGAATGAAGACAATTCTCTCCTACAAACCTGAAAATTTACCCTCACCCATATCACTTGAATTTAATGGCAAAGCAAATCCACTAAGGGCAGAATCATGAGGTGGCTGGCACACTTGTATAGCTTTAAATAGTCCTATGATTTTTCTGAATATTTTCAGTTCTTTTGGATTGCTATAAAGGATTGTGATTCTTATGTGAGTTTCTATGGGCTTTTTAAACACTCAAAAACTTGTCTGGATGGCAATACTCACAGGGGGGAAAACTGAGCTTATCAGAAGCAAGCACTTATTTAGTAACATTTTTAGAATTTGTTAAAATTTTAGTAATGCTTTAATGCCAGGAATATGAAAGAAAGAAAATAATATGCAATAGTTAGACTGACGTAGCTGAAACTACTTCACTCTTTCCTAAAGGCCCATTATGTAAAACTTTTGTTTTTTCCCCTAGGTCATCCTGTCCTATTTTATGTCTCCTCCTCCGCTTGCTGTTTCAAGTCCTTTTCGGAATGAGAACTCCATGCACACTCCTCATCTTTTCTCTCTTTCAATCTCTCTCTCTCTCTGCTTCCTTCTTTCTTTCCTTCTCTCTCTTTCTTTTATTTTTTTTGGGGGGGCAGAGGGACCCCATCTCCAGTGACTGATTATAAATACCCTTTCTAACAATACACTGAGGAAATCACAGGACCTCTTTTTCTCTGCTAAGCATTTTCATAGTCAAAAATCTCAAGTAAGGTATTCAAGCTCCTTTTACTTTGCTGAATTTTTTTTTTTTTTTTTTGTAAAATATTTACCATTACATTGTATGATAAAATAGTTGAAAGCAACTTACTGAAAGAAATGAATTATTTTCTGAAACCTCACTTCTTAAATTTCTTTTAAAGGAATGATTTATGTCATATTTCAAAAAAAAAATTTAAAGGTCCATTAGGCATAAAGTAAAGACTGGCTAGAGTAACATATAAGAAATTGTGATATCCCTGCAAGAATTTATAAATCATTTCCTGCATTTTGATATGTAACTACAAGATTACTGGTAAAATTTATAAAGGTAAGCACGTAAAACCAAAGCATCCTAGTTAGTTGTTCAATTTTGGGCTTGGACTCAGCACTTTAAAACTATGCTTTGCTTTACTGAATGCCAAGAAGTGAATCATTGCTGATTCTTGGCTGATGTGCTTGTGAATCCCATCAGTAGAAGATTCCCTATTTAGAGACAAGGAATATCTAAGGCCATTGTATTTTTGTAAACAATCACCTTGTTCTTGTCTACCATAATTTTGAAAAAATTATGTACAATGTCAGTATAGAATATGGACACTTTCAATTGTCCAAGAAAAACAGAATATTAACCCAATAATATGATAATATTATTGATAATATTACTTTAAAAAAATAATATGAGCTACTCTAATTTTCCCTAAAGCAACGAGACTTTCAGGACTCTAAGAAAGACAGCCCAAGACATGCCAACATGACTACCAAACCTGGGCAGGATATCTCATATGGGGACATCTAGGACATCCATTCTGGGTAATCTGATACCTCTCATAATACTAGACATGAAGGAGAAGGAAGAGAAAGAGAGGGAGGAGGAGGAGGAGGAGGAGGAGAAGGAGGAGGAGGAGGAGGAAAGAAAATAATAGGCCTGCAGATGTACCAAGAATGGAATATCATATCTAATTACAGGAGAGTTCTGCTAGCAGCATCTACTTAATAGTCTCCTTTCTTTAGATTAAAAGTCCCCTTGATTCCTTAATGTGTTTTGACAGGACACCTGCCTGAATTCTTGCAGGAAGTCACTTTGGAAAAGATCTTCCTTGATCCTTATTAACAAATGATTTTAATAGTTACCAAATGCAAACAAGAAATGACTGGTATAAACTGTTTTTGCCCTTTTTTTACTTTTCGTTTGTTTGGGGCATCTCTGGACCTTTTTAATGATATATCATCTACTCAGCACCTTTCAGTTTGTGCAGAGATGAGGACTAAAGCAGGGGAAGAGATCCTTATAAGACATATTTGCTTTCAGAGAAGTTTGTGCTTCTTTATGTTTTTAACTGGAGGCTAAGGAGATCTGAATTTGAGACACTAGAAAATCTGAACAAGAGTTTACAATCTGTAATATTCAAGTGCTTGAGGGTCGTAAAGAAGCTATTAACACACCTGAATATCCTCCAACAAGGACTGCCCTCTAATGTATCTGAAGGAAAGATGACAATTTTATTCAAATCTTTCTCTAGCTGGGTCACTGGGTATTATCTACATCTTTGGTTTCCTATCTGGGGATACAATATATGTCAACTGTGCGGGAACCTACTATTCCTGTAACATATTAAAATAAACCATAAAAAACTTCAGTTTATCAAGCAGAGCAAAATAATAGTGCTTCCTTTAATCTAGTTTGCCCCTCCCCCCCACAACCAGCTCTTCAAACTGGCTCTCCAACCTGGAGCTAGAACTGATCGGGTCTTTGAATGCTTTATTACTGAGGCTGCCTGTCCCCAATCAGGATGGCAGAGTGAAATGCTTCAGGACTTTGTCACTCCACAGAAGCTTTCAATAACCAGCAAGAGCTGGTATAAACATCTTTTTCAAAGCTCCAGAGAACAGTTAAAGGACTACAGTAACAGGGGGAGCACCAAATCAAGAAAAAGGCTCTGTAAAAACAGTAGGCTCTCATGGTGCTCTGGTTGGCACCCCCCATCCTTCACCAGCTTGGTGCAGAGCTGGCCCACACTCCTGGTTCTGGAGGGAGCAGAGTAAACCTTATACACATATTGGGAGATTGTATATTTGGCCCAATCTGTCTGGTGGTACCTGAGGGACTTGCCATCTAAGAACTTCTCCTACATATAGAAGACAGTTCACAAAGCTGTTCTACAGAATGCTATGGGAGATTAGTCAAGCTGTGCTGCCCAGAACAAGAAATTACTAGCTGTAGGGCATAGAGAGCAGTGCCCAAGACCATAAGGAAACTGTTTCCTAGGGAAAAGAGGACATCATATCGATATAAATGGGAGAATTTTTAAGCCCACATGTATGTGCCCAAGACAAGACTGATGTGTAGAAAGGGTCAGGGAGGCCCCTATATTTCTGCCTGGAGCTAGTATCTAAACTCATTGCATGGCTAAACCTTGAAAGAGAGCATTTGCATGGATCAATTGGCAAAGACTAAAAAAGTGCTTTCTTTTTCCCCTTTCCTTCTTTTTATTTATTTTTGTTAGTTCCTGGCATTCAAGGAAAGCTCTGTTATAACACTAGTTGGGTACAAGGAACAGACAGAGTCTAAATTCCAGCAATAATACATTAAAATATCAAAATGTCCAGGTTTCAACAAAGGGTTACAAAACATACAAAGAAACAGAAAACAATGGCCCAGGCAAAGAAGAATTTTAAAGCATTGGAAACATCAACGATGAAGATCAGACATAGGACAAAACAAACAAAGATTCTTTTAAATGGTCCTAAACATGCTCAAAGAGCTAAAGAAACTGCACATGGTTCACCAGTCCCTTCTATTCAAATCTATATGTGATGCTGGAGTTTCTTAGGTATACTTCCAGAGACTGGAGCCTCCCGCCTACCTATGTGCCAGGTGTGCATGAAATCTAGGTGGAGCTGCAACTCCTACCCTACAGCTCAATGGACTCATCCAAGTCACCTGGTGAGGAGACAACGATGGGAAATGGCCATCCCAGGGAATGGAGAGGGCCTGCATCTGCAGGCAGGATCATCCCACCCACCATATCCATGGGATATAAGCCCTCTCTCACTTGGAGTTGGAGTGGACATCACCATCCCAGTCGCCTCTGGATTGGGGGAAGAACTATGGACTAGAGTGGACTTGATGGTATTCTCTTGCTCACATATGGTGATTCTTGCAATGCAAGAAATTATAACAATGAGGTGGAGCCAGTGGCCACTTGACAGTTTTTGGGTAGGGAGGGGATGAGCAGTTGAAATACAGGGGCTTCTTTGGGAGTTGGAGGTTGTCCTGAGTACTGTTGTGGCAATGGATGTAGGCCATTTTAAATCAGCACACACCACTCAGAACTGAGTGGGAGAGAGTGTGGTCTACAGTGTGAACTGTGGTCTATGGTTGGTGGCAAGGCTCCAGGATGTGTAAGTTCATTGAGGTTGGTGGGCCACACTATGGGAGATGTTTGTGTTGGATGTGGTGGGAGGTGTGGGAGGTGGGCAGCATGGGAATCCCAGTGGGTTCCGTGTAATATTTTGGGTAATCTAAGCACCTCTTAAAATATATGTATATATATATAAAAAAAAATAAAAATAAATTTCCAAAAAAAAAAAAAAAAAAAAAAGAGCTAAAGAAAAACATGGACAAAGAACTAAAGGAAATCAGGACAACTACAGATGAACACAAAAAGTATATCAATAGAAGGCTGAAAATTATGAAAAGGATCCAAGCAAAGCTGAAGACCACAGTAACAGAAATTTAAAATTCCCTAGAAGGGTTCAACTGCAGGTTGGAGTCCACAGAAGAAAGAATCAGTGACCTTGAAGATAAGACAATTGAAATCATCCAGTCTGGGGATCAGAAAGAAGAAAGAATGAAGAGAATCAAACAAAGCCTGAGGAACCTGTGGAATATCACATGTACCAATATATGCATTGTAGGAATCTCTGAAGAAATACAGAAAGGGGCAGAGAGACTATTCAAAGAAATAATGGCTGACAACTTCCCAAATTTAACAAAAGACATGCATATACATATCTAAGATTCTCAATGAACTCCAAACAGGATAAACCCAAATAGACCAAAACCATGGCATATTATATTCAAACTGGCAAATGCCAAAGATAAAGAAAGAATTCTAAAAGCTGCAAGAGAGAAGCAATGTGTAACATACAAGGGAGCCTCAGTAAGATTATGTACCAATTTCTCATTGGAAACCATGTGTCTTAGTTTGCCACAGGGCTGCTGAAGCAAAGTACCAGAAATGGTTGGCTTTTATAACGAGGATTTTATTAAGGGTAAAAGCTTCCAATTCCGAGGCCGTAAAATGTCCAGATCAAAGCACCATTGGAGATGCTTTCTCACCAAAGTCAGCTACTGGTAATCCTGGTGTCCTGCCACGTGGTGAAGATGGCGGCCAATCTCTGCTGAGGTTGCTTCCTTCCCCTCCAGAATCTACATCTACTGGAGCTCAGCTACGGGCACCCAGGCATAGAGCTTGTCTCTTTCCAGGCCTCCTCTCTCAGTCATGGCTGCTCCACTTTCTTCCCAAGTTCAGCTGTGGGCTACCAGGCATATGGGTCCTCTTCAGCCTTGAGCTGCTCTGTGGGCCCAGCCCTCTTGGCGGCTTCATGCTTAAGTTTTGGCTGCTAGCAATCCTCAAGTCCTCTCTCATGTGGCAGGATCGAAAATGGCAGCTTCCTTTCTCTGTGTGTCTTTCTCTCTGTCTCAGTTTATATAAGGCCCAGCAAGAAGGCGGAAAACCAACCTGTGTCATGCCTTACTGATATAGTCCAATCAAAATCAATCTAATAAAGCTATCTAAAGTGGATCTAATGCAATCAAAATGTACCACACACCCACAGGAATAGATTCCTTTAAGAACATAATCTTTTGGGATTCAAAAAAGAACTTCAAACTATCACACTATGGAAGAAGGCAATGAGATGACATATTTAAAGTGCTGACAGCAAAAAAAGTTGCCAACCAAGAGTTCTATATTTGGCAAAAAAACTGTCTTTCAAAAATGAGGGAGAGATTAAGACATTTCCAGATGAGTTTGCAACCACTAGACTCACCATACAGGAGATGCTAAAAAGAATTTTGGAGGTAGAAAGAAAGGACAATAGATTGAAGCTGCATGAATAAATAATGATTTCCTGTACAGGTAACAACAGCAGTAAATATAAATGTCAGAACTATTTTACTTTTGGTTTGTAACTCCACTTTTTACTTCCTATAGGATCTAAAAGGTAAATGCATAAAATGTAATGAGAAACCAGTGGCTGTGGAGTCACAATATATAAATATGTAATTTGTGACAAGAACTACATAAAGGTGGGGGGACAAAGGAATATAGGAACATAGTTTGTGTATACTATTGAAGTGAAATTGGTATCAAAACAAACAAGATTATCATAGATTTAGGATGTTAAATTTAAGCCCCATGGTAACAACAAAGAAAATATCGAAGAATATGCAAGCTCACAGAGACAGAATTAGAAAACTGGTTGCCAGGGGTAGAGGGCAGGGGGAATAGGGAGTTAATGCATAATGGTTATAGGGTTTCTGTTTTGGGATATAGGAAAGTTTTAGTAATGGAAGGTGGTTAGGATACTGCAATATTGTAAATGTGATTAATCCCATTGAATGGTATGCTTGGGAGTGGTTGAGATGGGAAAGGTTATGCAGTATATATTTTCCTACAATTAAAAATAAAAAACAGGGAAAGAGCAATTAAAGAGACAACTGCAATTCAAGGCAGTACATGATCCTGGATGGGATCTAACAAGGGAGAAGAAAAGTCTCAAAGGGACATTATTAGGACATATAAAAGGATTGGAATATAGACTGTAAGCCTTATATCAATGTTAAATTTCTTGAACTTGATAACTGCACTTAAGGAGGTTGTATAAGTTAATATCCTTGTTCTTAGGCAGTAATAAGTGTTCCAGGAACATGATGTATACAACCTATACTCAAGTGTTCAGAAAATGGATTGATGGATGGATGGATGGAAGGAAGGAAGGAAGGAAGGAAGGAAGGAAGGAAGGAAGGAAGGAAGGAAGGAAGGAAGGAAGGAAGGAAGAGCAAAAATGGCAAAAGGTTAAAATTTGTAGATAGGCTATCTGGGGTATGTTGGAGATCTCTGTATAGGGTCTGTATTATTTTTGTATTGTCCTGTAAGATTGAAAGTATATCATAAGAAAAAGTTTTTAAAAATGTTTTACCATTTGTTTTTTTCTCTAATAAGTACAATAGTTTACTCTACTTTTAGGCAGAGGCCCCGTGTAATGAGTGGATGCTTCTGTTAATGCCAAGAACCCTTAATTATTTCCACCCAAAATTTTCTCCATGTGTTTTCTTCATTGACTGTGTGAATCAGAGGCAGGCTGCTGGTTGTCAGAGACTGGAAAAATCTCTGGCCTTCCCTGCTGGCAGGGAACTGAATTCTGCAGCATCTATAACCATAGACAGAGTATGCTGTCTCAGAATTTGTGCAGTACCTTCTGTTTTTAGTTTACTGGTGAACAGGGGCACATCACAAAAACTTGAAGTGTAGCTAAAGCCAAATCAGACTTGACAGAAAATTATTAGCAGGGTACAGAAGGAAAAAAGATCCCCCTTCCTTTCTGTAATCAGGTTAATATGTGCATGGAATGTTTCACTTAAAAAGGTAGTGTGTTTTGGCAAAGCAAGTTTCTTAAGTAGAATTTCAGTTCCCATTATGCGAGGCTATCCATTGCTGCTCTGGCAGGGCCTTTGATCAGTGAACTCAGTGGGGGAGAAGGGCACAGGCATATTAATAACTTCAACATGTGGCCTTTCAGCCCAGCTGTACCTTTGTCTTGGACAAAGGCCAACTGGAAAGGGTTTTCGTAATACAACCTATGTATGCATATTTTGGAAAGAGGTAAAGGAAAGATAAAAAGAAATAAAATCTGGTTTTATGGTAGTTCTTTTTTTCTCCCCTATCCCCTATTTGGGTCATTCTGCTACTACATATTCGGATCCTATGGATTCTGGCTCCATCCTCAACTTTTACTATTGCCTTTCCTTTTGCTATAATGTTAGAAAGATTAAAGTTGCTGGTTTAACTTACATACCAGCTCAGGACAAGGTTAGGGAGAGGCAGGAGGCTGTGTAAGAGTCTATAGGGATGAGAGATTAATGGGAACCAGGTGCATGAAATAGGAGCACAGAGTCCATTTTGCCAGGGTTGTATCTTGTGCCCTTTCCCCCTTGCATTGGTATTCTTGACTGTTTTATTTTAACAATCACAGGTTTTAGAGCTCATTAAATTCTGCCTCTATCTAGAGCCCAGCCTTCTCTTTTAGTGTGTGTTTCCTTGTATTATTTCATACCATTTTCCTTTCATTTTCTTCTAGGATGTTCATTTCCCGTGTATCCTTGTCTGAGCCTGTGAAGGTTCCTGAGTTACTCTACATCATGGGCATGGAGCAGGCTTTAGAGTTCTCATTGCAAGAGGCTTTGTAACGGTGATGTCCATGGACATTCATCTTTCCATTTTCCTCTTCCTCCTTTGATTTTAATATTATCGTTTTCCTGAGCCAAACTTTCTATGCTTCCAATTCCTTTAATGCCTGATTCTGACTTGACACAATGGATTAACAGAGAATGATTATATGATACAGATTTGACTTCTGTAACAAAGGGCAAAATAACAGTGGCTTTAAGAAGATAGAATTTAATTTTTCTCTCATGAATTAGCAGCATGGGGCTGAAAAGGTAGTTCCATTGTATCAATTACCCTGATTCCTTTTATCCTGTTGCTTTCCTATTCTTAACACACAGCTTCCATCTTGTGATATAGGATTGCTCATTACAAAAGATTAGAGGTTCCGAAACTTGAGGTACTTTGGCTATGACACAAATCTACTTTGGGTGCAGCACCCACCTAGGCCCACCTGTGTCACCCCTGTGGAACTCAAGGGACATGGAGAACTGGCATGAACATGAAATTCATGCTGCCTGTTAGACCATAAGTAACAAAGTCCTTTGTCTCTGATGTAGGAGTTTCATGTCTTCTACTAGCATTAATGAAATTGTGGCACACTAACTTTTTCGCTTGTAAGCAGGGTAAAATCTCAGACCCTTCCCAGTTCTTAACAGTGACTAGCCCTAGCAGATATAAAAACATATAGTACATATGTTTCTTGTACATTATTAGTACAAGAAAGTCAGATCAAGAAAACAGAATAAGGGAAGCGGCTGTGGCTCAATCAGTAGGGCTTCCGTTTACCATATGGGAGGCTCCGGGTTCGGTTCCCGGGGCCTCCTGGTGAAGGCAAGCCCGCCCGCACGGCATGGTTAGCTGACCCAGCGAGCACAAGCAGCAAGGGGGGGATAAATGAATAAATAAATAAAATCTTAAAAAAAAAAAAAAAGAAAACAGAATAAAACATCCAGCAATAGCCCCAAATATATATTAGAATTTAATATATTATTAGCATAGAATTTATTTTCCTATGTAATATTATAAATATACAGTAAGTCCAAGAGAATAATATAATGACCACCCATTTATTCAAACACCCAATTTAATCAAATCTTAACATTCTGACATTTTCCTGGATTTTTCAAATGATAAAGTTTGCTGTTCATTGAGGATCCCAACTACCTTTCCCTATTTCATTCCCTTCCCAGCTCACAGATCCACGAGCTCAGATTTATTGTTCCATAAGATTTTTATCTATCCATAAAGAATGTTGCCTTGTCTTAGTTTCCCGCTAAGAGCAGAGCATGAAACATGGATTTGGGTGCAAGTAGTTTATTTGGGAGATGATCCTAGGATGCCCTGTGGGGGAGTGGAGAAATGAGACAGGGAAGGGAGAAAAGCCAATAAAGAAATTAATGAGTCAGTTACTGCTGTGAACAATGGTGCCCAATCTCACTGGAGATTCTTTGAGAGATGTTGTAGCACATGCCATAGAATTATCCCACCTGAGGGATAAGCAAGCAGGGGTATTTCTCCTCCAAAATACCCCTTTTGATGCTGGGATTCCTGGAGGGTTAACACCCCAGCACTTTTGGCCTTACCTGGAAGGAGATGGAGCATCTCTGGAAGGCAGAGCATATCCTTGGGAGGCCAAGGACACATTGGCATGTGCAGAAACTGTCAGTAGGTGACTACCAGAGTAGGCTGAGGGGATATGGATAGGCACTAGCAGCACCTGCTACAAATGCATAGTAATATGTAAGTTGACTACATTGGGCTCCTTTCATCCTGGAAGCACCAGCAGTTTTTCTCACAGGAATAGATACCTATTCCAGATAAGGGTTTGCCTTTCCTGTCCACATGGACTCAGCCAGTACCACCATCCAGGGACTGAGAAATATATCATCCACAAGTATGAAATCCCACACAATACAGCATCTAACCAGGGAATCCACTTTACAATGAAGGAGGTACAGAAGTGGGCCCATGGGATCTACTGGTTTCATCACTTACTATATCATCTAGAAGCTCCCAGCCTGATAGAATACTGGAATAGCTTGTTGATGGTACAGCTGAAGTGCCAGCTCAGAGCCAATACCCTTCAAGGATGGGGAGCCATTCCCCAGGTCATGGTATATACACTGAACCAGAGAGCTTTATATGGTGCTTATGTCCTCAGTCATTGGCTGGGTTCTGCCCCGAAGAAAGCATGACCTTGATTCAAAAGATTAGGCTATTGGCTCCACTCAATGTTTTGCTTTTCTGTCTCATATTTGGCCCACAGAGATATTTATCTTGTTTTTAAGCCCACTTGTGTCTTTTGATGTTTTAATATTTCATTGAACATTATTAAGTGTTAGAGTATTTCATATAATAAACTTATGGAATCATTGTGAAGGGAAATCTCCTAAAGGTGGCATTTAAAATATGAATTACTTAAGAAATATTTTTGGACAATTGAAAGAGCATTTGGAAAAAAATTAAGTTGGGTCCTTACCCCCTATCTTTTACTTAAATAAACTCCTGATTTAAACTTTAAAATAAAGCCATTAAAATATTAGAAAAAGACCTTAGAGTAAAAAAAGGTTTCTTAAATAGGACACAGAAAGCACTAAACATGAAGGGGAAATTTTTTGATAAATTTGATTACATTAAAATTAAGAACTTCTGTTCATTAATGACATCATTAAGAGAATGAAAAGGCATGCCACAGAATGGAAGAAAGTATTTGCAATACATATATACAATAAAGGACTTTATTCAGAATATATTTTTAAACTACAAAACAATAAGAAAAAGACGAACCCAATTTTAAAAAGTAAACTAGAGCTCTGAATGGGCACTTCATAAAATACGACATCCCAGTGTCTAATAAGCATATGAAAAGCTGCTCACTATATTTGTCATCAGAGAAACACAAATTAAAGCCACAAGTAGATACTATCACACACTCACCAGAATGTTGGTGAGGATGTAGAGAAGCTAGAACTCTCAAACATTGCTGGTGAGAATTTAAAAAGGGCAAAAGAACTTTAGAAAACTGACATTATCTGCAAAACATAGGCCTATCAAGGGTAATATAGATAAGTCATAGGCTACTCTACCACCCGGCTTTTCTGTCATAATCCAGGTCTTTCTAGAAACACACGAAAGCCTTAAGTCGACTTTATTTCTTTTTCTCGACAATGTTATTGAAATTTGCTTAAAATGGAAGACTTGACCCTTGGTTGTTTGTCATGGCCTGATTCTTGGTTGATTGTCAGGGTTTACTGAGCATCTTAATGGGAGCCTAGAACTGAAATAATGACTAGATCACAGGACCAGGAAAATCAGAAAAGAAAATCTTATTGGTTGATATTTTCTGATTTCAAGTTCAATAAAATCCTTCCCCATATAACTAGAACTATTTTTAACTGGGTTGCCTTACTATTACTGGTATAATCCTTAGTGTTCAGAATGTCCTCCCTTTCTGCTAAATAACTAAACTCAAGGACATATTCTCACCTAGTATTTATTTTGTTTCTAATGCCATTCTATTATCATAGAGTTCTACCTGGCCTCATGTTTATGGGTCTGATAAACCAGTTGAGATTTTTGTACTAAAAGATCTTATCTAAAATTGGTTACCTGGAATTCACCACAAGCTTTTCTTCTAGAAAATGCTTTTCATTCCTGTTACTTACCAGAATCCAGTAAATCTGCATCATGAGACTAAAATTCATTGTCTTTTTGATAAAAAAATGTTAAAAACTTTCAAATATCTGTCTTTTGGGGAATACTAAGCAGCTACCTCCATTGCCAGTCCATGGAAATCCAATCATACAGAAGCACCAAACCTGGCCATGTAAATATTCTTGTGATAATTAATACTGCCACATTGATCTGGTGAGTTAATGTCTTAATAAAATTGTATTTTTGCCTAAAAGGCATAATGGGAATGCTCCATTAAAATGCAGCAGCTTCAAGACTATAGAAGTTTAATTTGTGTTAAGTTATTTAATAATAGTAATATTCATCCTGGAGGTCCTGCAACTAATTAGGAATCCTTTTATAACATTGAAAAATTTTAGACAGTACCTAAAACAGAGAAAAAAGATGCTCAAATTTTAGTAATAAGCCTAAATATTTCAAAGAGTTTTCTTGAACAAAGTAAAGCAAAGAAATCTGCCCAGATGTCAACCTTTTCCCCAGCCATCAAGAGACTTGGGCATGGACAAGAACAATTAAGAATATACTTCTCAGTTCTGAATCTGCAGGAGAACTTTTTCTTGATTGACTAAAGAAGCAAAAAAGGCTAAGAATTAAAGCAATACAGCCAAATGAGAGAACAGGTTAGTAATAACTTTTGAAATTTTATGACAATTCTGCACATGTGAGAATGTGACAGGCTTCTTCAGCCCAATTTCATTTGTCTTTGAAACTGTAAAATATCCTTCTATATGAGCAATAAACAATGAAGACTAAGCATCCTTGAACAGAAGTTAATTTTATATTCAGATAACTCACAAAAACTTCAAGTATTTAAAATATACATACTATATACATTATGCCTATTATGGCATTGTGTTATATACCCTATTGTGCATATTTACAAAATACTATGGCCCAATTCTCTTTATTCCTCTCTCTGGTTTTTAAAAGAAATTGTTGTGAGGATCAAGTTTCTTGTGTTTCTATGTTACTCAGACTGTTCTGCCTTACTTTAGGGTCCTGTTTTTTTATTCCAAACCTGGGTGTTAAAGGGCTCACAGAAATAAAATTCTGAGCCAGGGTCTATAGGATGGAACCATCCAGCAGGGTCTGAGTGAAGCAGTGTATATCAGGTTCTGAGGTAAGATAACTAGCCAGGGATACCTCAGAACCCAGCTGCCTCTGCTTTGGCCACTTTGGAGAAGAAACTTCCAGTCGGACCATATCTAGTTTTACTACTCACTCATTCTTACTGATGTCACATCTGTTTTCTGATATAAAAGAAGAGAAGGATATTTCTTGGAAGTGTCACTTCTGCTATCTGTTATTCCCACTATTCTCTTGATCACAGTCAAAATTCATTTATAGCCTCTTATAACTGACAAATTTCTTCCATAGTCTTCTCATCCCTCCCTGGAAGTCTATTTGCACCCAAGAGGAATATTTGGTTACTTCTTCTATAAACAAGTAGAAGAACAAATGCTGAAAATTCATAGCAGTCACCAGGATGATTGTTAAAAATACAAAACTATTGAATTATAATCCATGGAAGGGACACAGGAATCTTTGCTTTTAAAAGGAGCCCCAAGTGATAGTTTGATTGGGTAGGTTTAGGATACATTGCAGAAGGTTATAGTACTTTTGGTTATATATAGGGTAACAACAAAATTTCTCATCTAAACAGTATATTTTTTAAAGTGAAAGAAAGGCTATTAATAATTTGTTAGTGCAACTGGCAAAAACCGGGACAATTCTGGGCAAATCAGGACCAAGTTATAGATCACTGTCTTTCCTTCCACCTTAAATCTCAGTAAAGTTGTGAATACAGGTGGAGGGGGAAACAATGTAGAATAAGCAAACTCAAAGAGTTAGAATCTAGAACATGGGTTGAGAAGGCTTGGTAATTGGTGGTGGTGATGGTAGTACAATATTGTGAATGTAATTAACAGCAAGGAACTATATGAATGTGATTAAAAGGGAAATATTAGATTGTATATAAGGTAACAGAATAAAAATTTTTTAAAAAATCCACAGAACTACACTACACGAAGAATGGCCCTTATGTTAAACCATGGGCTATAGTTAATACTACAATTATAAAACTATTCAATCATCAATTGTACCAAATATTTCATACTGATGCAAGGTGTTAATAATTGAGTGGTATATGGGAATCCTGTATTTTATGTATGATTGTTCTGTAAACCTACAATTTCTCTAATAAAGAAAACCAAAACACAACAAATTGGTCCCTCCATCAAAACAACTCTTGAACTAGCAGAAACTGTATGAACCAACTATTTTGGAACTCTGCAATCTAGTGGAACACTTGAAGAAACCAGGGACAATCTGGATGAAGAGGCAGTGAATTTCAGTAAATATTGGTGAATTTTACCTTCCATGTAGCAGCTACTATCTCCCATCCTCCAACTGTGTGGAAGGCAGCTGTGAGAATGGGAAGTCTATGTTCATGGGGAAACTTCCTAATAACAAGGTAGGCAATAAAGACCAAGATCTCCAAAAACTAGGATGTGTGACTTGGCTGCTGACCACTGCTTTTGACCATTGTGAGACCAGACACTGAGGATAGCTATTGTTTCAAACTCCCTCAGACAAAACAGTAGAGGAACCTTCAAGAGACACCAGTTTTCTTTCTTTCATTTTTTTCTCTTTCCTTTCTGTTTGGCAGCAAAAAATAATATGAAAAAGTCACAAATTGATGATTCCATCCCTAAACAAGAAAAAAAACTAGCAAGCCCAGAGGAAAGGGAAAATTAGATTTCCATAGTTACAGTAATAAAATACTCAGAATTTCCAGTTTTCAACAAAAAAATTAGAAAAACATAAACAGGAAAGTATGGCTCATTCTCAGGGGGAAAAAAGAATTTTGTCAATTTGACAAAAACATCCCTGAGGAACCTCATACCCTAGAACTATAAGTCAAAGACATTAAACCAGTTGTCTTACATATGTTCGATGGGCAAAAGGAAACCATGAACACAAAACTAAAGGAAATTAGGACAACGGTGTCTGAACAAAATAGAGAGAAATTATAAAAATGGAAACAAACAGAAATTCTGGACCTGAAAAGTACAATAATTGAAATGAAAAACTCACTAGAGATTCAACAACAGATTTGAGCAGGCAGAAGAAAGAATCAGTGAACCTAAATACCAGACAAATAAAATTATACAATGTGAGAAGCAGAAAGAAAAAAGAATGAGAGAAAAAAAAAAAAAAAAAGAACAGAAGTTGAGGGACCTGTAGGACACCATCAAGCATATGAACATATGCATCATAGGAGTCTCAGAGGACAAGGGAGAGAGAAAGGGGTGAAAAACACTTTAAAGAAATAATGGACAAAAACTTCTCAAATCTGGTGAGAGACATGAATATACATATACAAGAAGCTCAGGGAACTCCAAACAGGGTAAACCCAAAGAGATCCACATCAAGACACATTATAGTGAAATTGTAAAAATCCAAAGACAGATAATTTTGAGAGCAAGAAAGAAGCAACTTGTCATATACAAAGGATTCTCAATAACATTAACGGTGAACTTCTCATCAAAAACCATGAAGGCCAGGAGCCAGCAGGTGGCATATGTAAAGTCCCTAAGGAAAAAAGAAAAAACAACAACTATTAAACAATAATTCTATATCTGGTAAAACTTATTCTTCAAAAATAAAGAAGAAATGAAGACATGTCCAGGTAAAGAAAAGCTGAAGACATTCATTACCAGAAGATCTGCCCTACAAGAAATGCCAAAGGGATTCCTTCAAGCTGAAAGAAAGGATACTAGAAATTAACTCTAAGTCATAAGAAGAAATAAAGAACATTGGTAAAGGTAACTGTATAGATGAATGTAAAATACTATGTTATTGCAATCTTGGTTTGTAACTGCTTTTGTTTTTCCCTATATGACTTAAAAGGGAAATATGTAAAACAATAATTAAAATCTATGTTAATGGACATAAAATGTGTATAGTGGTAATCTGAGCCAACACCATTATAAAGGGAGAAGGATGGAGACATATAGGAGTAGAGAATTTGTATATTACTGAATCTAAGTTGGTATTATTCAACTAGATTTTTTTAGGTTTATAAAATTGTAATCACAAAGGTAACCACTAAGAAAATAACTAAAAAAATAGAGAAAAGGAAAGAAGAAGGGAATCAAAATGATACACTTCAAAAAAAAAATCAAATAAATACAAAAAGGCAGTAATGAAGTATATGAGGAACAAAAAAACAAATCAGAAACATATAGCTACAGGGCAAAAGTATATCCTTCTTTATCAGGTATTACACTTGAAATGTAAATGTATAAAACTTTCCTATTGAAAGGCAGAGAATGGCAGAATATATGAAAAAAAACACATGATTCATCTTTATGTTGTCTAAGAGAATCGCTTTAGACACAAATTCACAATGAGTTTGAAACTAAAAGTATGGAAAAATATACTCTATGTATATACTAACCAAAAGAGAGCTAGAATGGCTATATTATTATCAGACAAACTAGACTTTAAGTCAAAAAAATTGGAAGAGCCAAAGAAGGATACTAGATAAAATAAAAGCATCAATTTAGTAAGGAAACATAATTATGAACATACATGCACCTAACAACAGAGCCCCAAAATATATGAAACAAAAATTGACAAAATTGAGGGGTGAAGTAGAACTACAATAAATGTTGCAGACTTCAATACACCACCTTCAATAATGGGTAGAATATCTAAACTGAAAATCAATAAGGAAATAGAGACCTTGAAAAACACTGAAAACAATTACACATAACAGACATATATAGACCACTCTACCCAACAATTGCAGTATACACATTTCTTCTCAAGTGTACATGGATCATTTTCCAGGATAGACCAGATGCTAGGCTACAATTCAAATATCAATAAACTGATAAAGATTGAAATCAAAATATCATCTCTTACCCAATGGAATGAAGTTAGAAAACAATAAAAGGAAAACTGGCAAATTTACAATATGTGGAAATTAAACAACACACTTATAAACAATCAATAAGTCAAAAAGGAAATCACAGAGAAAATTAGAAAATACTTAGAGACAAATGAAAATGAAAAAACAAAAACTTATGGGATGCAGCAAGGCAGCGCTCAGAGGAAAATTTCTATCTGTAAATGCCTACATTTAAAAAGACAGATTGCAAATAATAAACTAATTTCACACCAAAAAGAACTATAAAAAAAGAGCAAACTAAACTCAAAGTGAGTAGAAGAAAAGAAATAATAAAGATTAGAGTGGAGATAAATGAAAAAGAAAATTGAAAGCAACAGAGAGAATGAACAAAACCAAATGTGCTTTTTTGAAAAGATTAATAAAACTGATAAACTTTCAGCCACACTGACAAAGAAAAAAAAAAGGGAGAAGACACAAATAACTAAAATCAGGAATGAAAGTGAGGATAATACCATTTACCTTACAAAAATACAAAGGAATGTAAGAAAACACTATAAACAATCGTATGCCAACAAATTAGATAATCTAGACAAAATGGATAATTTCCTTAAAATGTTCATATAACTTAATTTCGACTCAGGAAGAACTAGAAGATCACAACAGACCTATAACAAGGAAAGAAATTGAATTAGTAGTAAAAAATCTCCCTAAAGAAAAACACAGGACCAGACAGCTTCCCTGCTGAATTCAACCAAATATTTAAAGAAGAATGAACACCAATCCTTCTCATACATTTCCAAAAAACTGAAGAGGAAACACTTCCTAACTCATTCTAGGAGGTCAGCATTACCCTGGTAGCAAATCCAGGTAAAGACATCACAAGAAAAGAAAATTGCAGACCAATGTCCTTTATGAATATAGTTGTGAAAAATCTCAGCAAAATACTAGCAAATCGAATCCAACAGGACAGTAAAGAGATTATACCCTATAACCAAGTGGGATTTATTCTAGGACTACAACGCTGGTTCAACATAAGAAAATCAACAATAATAGAATGAAGGAAAAGAAAAAAAAAACACATGATCATCTCAATTGATTCAGAAAAGGCATTTTAAAAACCCAACATTCTTTCATGATAAATACACTCAGAAAGCTAGGAATAGAAGGGAACATTCTCAACATGATTAAAAGGCATATATGAGAAACCCACACCAAACATCATACTCAATGATGAAAGACAGAAATTCCCCACCCTTACCCCAAGACAAGGAAAAAGACAAGGATGCCCACCATTATTCAACATTGTACTGGAAATCTTGCCACAGCAATTAGTCAAGAAAAAGAAATAAAAGGCATCCAACTTGGATAAGAAGAAGCAAATTATCCCTATTTGCAGATGACATGATTCTTTATATAGAAAATTCCAAATCCCAAAAAGCTACTATAACTAATAAACAAATTCAACAAAGTTGCAGGGTACAATATCAATATGAAAAATCAATTGTGTTTTTATAGACCAGTAAATGAACAATCTGAAAAGGAATTTAAGAAATACAATTCCATTTATAGTAGAATGTAAAAGAATTAAAAAACATAGGAATAATTTTAACCAAGGAGCTGGAAGACTTGTACAAGGAAAACTACAAAACTTTGCCAAAAGAAATTAATGAAGATCTAATTAAATGCAAAGACATCACATGTTTATGGATTGGAAGACAATATTGTAAAGCTATCAATGCTACCTAAAGCAATATACAAATTAAATGCAATCTCTTTCAAAACTCTAGCTGCCTTTTGCAGACATGGATGAGCCAATGATCAAATCCATATGGAAATGCAAGGGGTCCCAAATAGCTAAAATGATCTTGAAAAGGAAGAACAAAATATAATACCATACTTCCTGATTTCAGAACTCACTACATAGTGACAGTAATCAAAACAGTGTGGTATTGACATTAAAATAATGTTTTAGTTTGCCAAAAGGGGTGACAGTGCAAAGTAGCAGAAATCAGTTGGCTTTTATAATGGGTATTGATTTGGGGTAAAAACTTACAGTTCCAAGGCCATGAAATGTCCAAACCGAGGCATCAGCAGAGATGCTTTCTCAACAAAGTCAGCAACTGTTGATCCTGGCATGTTGCCACATGGTGAAGTAAGATGGCCATAGATCTCTGCTGAGGTTTCGGCCTCCCCCTCTGGGCTCATTTTCTCCTCTTGAGCTTTTCCATGGGCCCAGCCTCTTGGGGTTTTGTACTTAACCAATCCTCTCTCTTATACAGCAGGATCAAACATGAAGGCTTCCTTTTTTTTTTTTTTTTTTTGTCTGTCTTTGTGACAGAGTCTATTTATATCAGACTCAGCAAGGGGGTGGGGACTCAACTGAGTCAGGCCTCACTGACTTGGTACATTCAAAAGCCCTAAAGCAATCTTATCAAGTAATCTAATCAAAGGACCCTCAACTGAATTTAATACAATCAAAGGGTACCACACCCAGAGGAATAGATTAGTTTATAAACATAATCTTTCTCTTTTTGGGATTCATAAAATAATCTCAAACTGCCACAGACAGACACATAAACCAATGGATTAGAATTGAGAGGCCAGAAATAACCCTATACATCTATAGCCAGTTGATTTTCAACAAGGGTATCAAGTCCATTCAATGGGGAAAGAATAGTCTCTTCAACAAATGATGCTGGGAAAACTGGAAATCCACATGGAAAAGAATAAAAGTGGATCCCTACCTCTCACCATATACAAGAATTAATTCAAAATGGATCAACAGCTTAAATATAAGAGCTAATAATATAAAAGTCTTACAAGAAAATATAGGGAAATATCTTAAGGACCTTGTATTAGACAATGGATTCTTAGATTTTCCATTAAAAGCATGAGCAACAAAAGAAAAAATAGACAAATTGTATTTCACTAAAATTAAAAACTTCTGTGCATCACAGGACATTAGCAAGAAGGTGAAAAGACAACCTATAGAATGGGAGAAAATATTTAGAAACAATATATCTGACAAGGGTTTAATATCTAGAATGTATTAAGAACTCCTACAACAAAAAGACAACCTGATTTTTAAAATGGACAGAGGATCTGAACAGACATTTCTCAAAAGATATACAAATGGTCAATAAGCATACAAAAAGATGCTCAACATCATTAGCCATTAAAGAAATGCAATTCAAAATTACAATGTAATACCACTTCACACCCACTAGGATGATTATTACAGAAAAAAAAAAAGGAAAATAAGAAGTGCTGGCAAGGATGTGGAGAAACAGGAATGTTTGCACAATGTTGGTGGGAATGTAAAATGGTACAGCAGCTGTGGAAATCTGTTTGATGGTTCCTCAGATAGTTAAACAATTGCTATATGACCCAGAATTACTGTAGTACCCAGAAATTCCACTTCCAGGTATTTAGCCAAAAGAATCGAAAGCAGGGACTTGGGCAGATATTTTTACACCAATGTTCATTTCAACTTTATTCACAATAGCCAAGGCGGAAGCAACTCAAGTGTCCATTAACAGATGAATAGATAAACAAAATGTGGTATATCCATACAACAGAATGTTATTCAATTGTATAAGGAAAGAAGTTCTGCTACAGCATGGATAAACCTTGAAGACATCATGTTGAGTGAAATGAGCCAGACACAAAAGGATAAATATTATATGATTTCACTCATATGAAATAATAGGAATAAGGAAATTTAAAAAGACAGAAAGCAGAATAGTGGTTAGCAGAGGAAAGGGAAAGTGGAGGATAGGGTATTATTGATTAATAGATGTGAGGTTCTGTTTGAGATGATGAAAATGTTTTGGAAATAGACAGTATGTGAAAGTTACATAACATTATCAATATACTTAATGTTACAGAATGGATTGTACACTTAAAATTTGTTAAAATGATTTTTATGTTATGTATATTTTACCACAATAAAACATTTTTTAAAAAGAAGGAACTGAAAGGCAGAAAATTGTTACCTAGATTAGATGAAATAGCTATTTTGTTTTTTAAATACATTTATTCCCTTTCTAGCATTGTGTAGAAATTAATGTGGTGAGAGTGAGACACAAGGGAGAAGGAACCAACCTTTAGGATCAACAGAAATCCCTGGTGGGCTACCAAGAGCCTGCTTCGGCACTTAAAGTCATTCATCTAAGAGCAGATGGACTAATACATTGAAGCTAATGTATCAGTTGCAAAAAGCTCCTGGGTCTTTGCTCCCTGACCAAATATTTGCATTCTGTTCCTTGAATGAAAAGGTTTCATTTCAAGTGTTAATGGTTTACTCACCAATGACTTCCTTAATTTGGTCTTTTTCTTTAAAATGCATGACACTTGCAGTGTGAGTTTTCAGGAAATGTGTTTAACCTTATGAAGATCTATACATAGGTGTAATGGTCTTATGTGGGGAGAGACATAGTCAAGTTAGTTGTGTTAAAGTAAAATCAATACCTACAGAGGAGAATATTAGAAAGGAAACCACTGATTTTCCTTTCTCTTTCCTTTTTCCTATCACTAGTCTGTGCAAGTTTGGAAATCTAGAAGTCATTATGTTATAAAAGTGATGAGGTTTCCATTCTAATGGGTTCCAGGTTTTTCTACCATGAGGATGAAAATAGCAGACTCAGTAAATTCTTATTTATTTGTCCCAAAGGCCAGGTAATACTCTTTCTTCCCTGGTGCTGGTTTCTATTCATTCGCTGCCTCTTCTCAGATTCTTTTGCTGCCCATCATTAATCTTTCAAGCTACAGCTGGGTGGGTTCAGCACAAAACCATCAGTGGGACTAAAAAATAAAATATTTACCAACAGGAAAAAAAGGCCTATCAACCTTGTCCTTTCAATGCAATCACATTTTTATTTTCCCTTATTCACTCTCTGGATAGAATACAGGATACCTACACACACACACACACACACACACACACACACATTCACTTTGTGTTAATATATTATTATTTTTTTATCTATCCTCATTTGTAATGAGGTATAATATATAGAGCTCAGTTAGTTACCATGGAGACCCTGGTCCTCTGTTTCTTATCACAGAGCCGCACTATCGTCTAGTGTCAGCCAAGAAGGGATGACAAAGGCCTCCCCAAGAGCCTAGCTCTGCAATTACGGAGCAATCAAGCGCCTCTTTTAATAGAGCACATCCAGGTGTACATGGCTTCTCTCTGAGCACTGTCTTCTCTTCTTCCTTTTAAAACTTACTAGCAGGATGCAGTTACTAGTATAGATATCCTCCTCTGTTAAATGGCCTGTTTATTCAGGATTTCAATGATATTCTTTGGTTTTCCAAATGGCTAAATATAACAGAGTTCACCAGCTACCATCCTCTTTATCTGAAATCTCCCATATTTTTTTTAGCTTGAACAAGTATTATTTTCCTCACCATTCCTTCTTTTATGCATTAATTTGTTTTTGTTTTTGTTTTTTAAAGATTTATTTTATTTATTTCTCCCCACACCCTGGTTGTTTTTCACTTGCTGTGTCTGTTGGTCTTCCTTGTTTCTTTAGGAGGCACCAGGAGCCAAACCCTGGACCTCTGATGTGGGAGGGAGGTGCCTAATTGCTTGAGCCACCTCTGCTCCCTGCTTTGTTGTGTATCTCATTAGGTTTTTCCTCCCTGCGTTTCTTGTCACATCATCTTGTTGTGTCAGCTCGCTGTCTTCTTTAGGAGGCACCAGGAACCTCTGTTCCCTGCTTTGTTGTGTCTCTCATTTTGTTTTTTCTTCTTGTGTCTCTTGTTGTGTCAGCTTGCCACACCTGTCCATTGGGCCAGCTCGCTGTCTTCTTTAGGAGACACCAGGACCCCAACCAGCAACCTACCATGTGGTAGGTAGGAGCTCAGTCACCTGAGCCACATCTACTTCCCACATTAATTTGTTTTTATAGTTTGTCATTAACTGATATAGTGAAGAAGTAGGTAAGTGAAAGTCACAGATAGTCTCGAAATTTAATTTTAATCCAGAGTTTTCCCTATTAAACCTAACCAAATTTCCAAAGCTATCTGCAAAAAAATTAAAAACCTGAATGACTGGCATTTATTGTTTGCCTTCAGGTGGTGAAATAAATGAGAAACCAAATGAATTAATTGAAGGCATTTAATAGGAGAAACAAAAGGCTTTATTTTTCATCAGGGATTTTATCTCATTTTGGGTTTTTGCCTGACTGCTCCAGATTTGCCTTGGATGCTCAAACTTAGATATTCCAAACTCAGAAATTTGTGCCAAAAGAGAGTATGGACCTGCACTGAGGCATTTGAATTGGCCTGAATCTATTACTGTAACTAGGTTTCTTATAGTATTAGCCAACTGAGCTTTGCTCTGTGTAGTATCTACAATGTTATACAATATACAGTTATCTTTAATTCAGTTGATTCCGTTCAAAATTTCTAGGACTGAAGGAATGTTCAGGAGATTAAAAAACATGATCATCATTGGTGGGGAGGGAGATGGAAACAGTGAGATACTAAAAAGGTATATGGTATGATCGCTGCTCTGAATAAACTTAAAAATACAGTAGGGGAAACAAGTCTTTAAACACTTGTAAATGACTTATTAATATAAATTAAATAGCAAAAAGTATTCAACAGTACACAGGGAAGAAAAAAGATTAATGAAGTTCAGAGTTATTAAAATTTACTGGAAGAGGTGAGATTTGAGATTGGTCTTGAAAGATGGAAGGAAGAAAAAGCAATCTAGGCAAAGAAAATAGCAGAAGCTAAAGTGCAGTGGTAGGTATGGTCATAATCTTCTCAGAAGACAGAAATAATGTTAAAATTACTGAAGTAAACCTTTCCTGAGTTTCAAGGAAACTTCTAGAATCAGTTCAGGTGATGTTAGTTTCTTCCTCTAAGACCAACCCCCAAGGTTCCATCTCTCCTCCCTGCTCCTGAAGGAAGCGAGGGAGGAAAAAGGAGAGGGAGAGGGGGAGGGGGAAGGGAGGGAGAGAAGAAGGGGGAGGCAGAGGGGAAGAGGAGGGCGAGAGGGACAGGGAGAGAGGGACAGGGAGAGGAAAGGATGGAGGGAGAATAACTGAATTCAAATGAATTTTGAAAAGAAATGAAAAGCAGAGGTTGCCTATTTTTGCAGGTGGAGAGCAAAGTGGGCTTTTGCTGGCAGAGTGAGAACACATTGTACTATATGGACCCAAATGCCAGGAATGTTATTAATTAGCTAGAATTGAATGATTGGAGACTTGCCAAATACAGCCAGGGGATCAAGGGTTATACGCTTACAGGTTTCACCTATGTGCTTAGGTTTCACCTATGTGCTTGAATCCTTGATATTGCTATACAGTCTATCTACAGGTTTGTCAGGAGCTTGACAGGAGCCTGTATTAATACTAGGTTTTAATAGGGCACTGACTCTTGACATTTTTGTTACCAAAAGAAGGTCTCATAAACATACAGCTTCTTTGAGTTGGAGAAACCAGAGGAAAAGATATGATCAGTGGCATAAGCGGGTAAAAAGCCAACATTAAAGTTTATTGGGGCTACTCAAAAAAAAGTTTGCAGTAAAGGTTTACTGGGATAAATAACATATACTGTTGCATATTTAACAGCAAGTGCTCTATAAACATTATCTATTCTGACTATATGCCTAACCCTTCATGTTCATGATCTCATGTAATCCTCACAACTCTGTGAGCTAAATAATAGTATATATTACTACCAGTATATAAATACTAACGCATACTAGTACAAACTAGTAATATAAATCTGCATATTGTAGATGAGGACATTGAGATTCAACAGAGGTTAAGCAACCTGATCAAATTCAGTTAGTAAATGGCAGGAATCTGATGGAACACAGTGATCCAAATCTATTAAATCAAAGGCAGAATTTGCTTCAAAATATAGATTTTTCCATAAAATATATTTCTTCGCCATTTTCCTCTCTTCCATTTCCTTTGATGAGATGATGATGATGTGACGGATAAAAGAAATAACCTATATTTCCTTTGTTAATTTTGTCAAGAGGGAAATAAAAATTAGAGAGGATATTTCTGAACAAAGTAAGAGGAATGGAGATATAGCACGAGTATGGAAAGATTTCTTAGATAATTCTGTTCTTTAAAATAGCTCATCTTGTCTCTTCAGCTATGAAGGACCTCATGCAAAAGGAAAAACAAAAATTTATGAGTAAAATAATTTCAGAATTTCTTATATTCTTTCATTCATTTGCCATTCTATGGCTATAAGATTACAAGTCACAATGAGCTCTGCTCACATTTGACTTGGCCTTCATGTCATTCCTTGAATTGACCAACCTTGTTCCTATCACAGGGTCTTTATGCTTCTATCCCTCTCTATGGAATTTATAGCTGACTTCTCAACACCCATATTTCTGTTCAGGTATCACTTCTTTAGAATGACCTTTCCTGACCACCTATGCAAAATATTTCTCCTTTCCTGCCCACAACCCACCCTCTTCTTCATACTCTATCTCATTATCCTGCTTTTTTCTCTTTATAGCACTGATCAACACCTAAAATTCTTAATTAATTTATTTATTATTATGGTTTGTTTTATTCATTACTATATTTCTAGCACTCAGATGGTTGGCACACAGTAAGCATTCAATAAATATTTGCTGAATGAATGAATGATCACCAGCCAACAGGAACAGGGCTATCCTAAATGAAATACATTTGGTAATGCTTTATCATCTACAAAGTACCTACATATACATCAATGGGGAATATCTCACTGGAACCCACTCTGCATATTAACTGGTGATATCAAAATACCTACAAATCAGGGAATTCTATTTGATGTAGGATTCTTATTTGTATGAGGGCCCTAAAATCAATTTAAATTCTTGGCACAGGTATATACCCAGTTACATCCAAACTCCTTTCAAAGTACTAGTAAGAAAGACTTTTGAATGCAGAAGAGCAACAAAATGTAAGATATTTTAATGAATTTTGAAATTTTTATTGCTATCTTCAAAATAAAGTTCCTGGGTTCATTTGCCAGAAACATCCTTGTAAACACTGAGTATTTATTTCTGTTTTTCTGACTACTATGAGTTATAGTGCTCTAAACAGCTAGAAGAGAACATCATCGTTAACAAATGAAAAACACCTGGTCAAAGAAAGTAACTTTCTGTTTATAACCCAGAGTCAGTTTGGAATTTTCTGGATATCTGAGGAGACTGTGGCATCCAGGGCTGAGAATTCAATCTAATGCTCTTGGATGCTCAGAAGTTTTCTTTATTGATTTATTTAGGAATTAGGAAAATCTTCGTGGATTTTATCCCATTCCAGTCTCAGTAACCTGGTGTTATAAAGAAGAGTTAGCAGCCTGAATATATCTCTCCCCACTCAATCCCCCATCACTACAGGGTTTGGCAAGAACGAACATATCTGATTTGGTGTAAAATACAGGCAGGAAATTGTTAATGCTAAGTCTGAGAAGTAATTACAGTTCAAAAACATTTAATTATTGAAGTCCCTGTTGTTTTAACTTGCACAATAAGGCTTAGGTAGCAAATATCAAAACAGAAATTCTATGTTAGAATTGACAAAGAGATCCCGGTTCCTTACAATATCTCCAATGGCAGTCTTGACTCTCTTTTTTTGCTGAACTTATGACTAAAGATTTTTCCTGAGTCTTTTCAATAATAGACAGAGATTATAGATCACACTGACTTCCAACCAGGTTTCTGCTCTTAATTCATCAAGGAGTTCTGTTTCATTTTTAAGACATTATATACTGTTTCAAACCTTCTTTCAATATAGGAAATAAAAACAGATGTGTCTAGTTCCTTAGGCATATCTGGTGAAAAAGACACTACAGTAGTCTTTAGGTCACAAGAGTTCTGTCTACCTGACCGCAAATTACTAATCATTCTGTTTTTGTGGCATTATTATTGTGCAAATGTATATTCCATTATATATTCTCCAAATGATAATTTTAAAAGATTCACATTATAAGTAGCATGTTTATCTTGGCATTTCTAGCAATTTCACTTTAAAAATTTGCAAAATGGTTCACTTGTCTGGAGAAAGGGTGTTTTAAGTAAAACACAATATTCAATGCATCATATGAAAATCTTTTGGGAAAGCTTTTGGCTATTTATTACCATTCTGAGCAGGTGCAAGGTGATAAGAGAAGCTGATAAGTTTAGCACATAGAGCAGTACTTAGTGAACTGCACATAGATAAACAATATGGAAAGGGACCCTCAATAACCCCAATAATGGGATCAGGAAATTGCAATAGAATAGAGAAAACAGTAGTGCAAGAATGCATCTTTCAACAATTATGCAAAGCCTTCACATTACCCAATATAATAGAAGTCCCCTTCCTACATTTAGTATAGTACTGTTACCTAAAGTTTAAAAATCCTAGCCTTCTATTTTTTTTTCCACAAGCTTTTTAAAAAATATTGAAATAAAAACAAATATTAACAGAATGAAAGAAAATCAATAAGATGTGGCAGAACCCAAGAGGTACATATAAGCAGGTAGTAGTAACTAATATAAATAAAAGGCCAAATTCTGGTCCTTGTACTTCAAATATATTTTATCCCCATTCTATAAGAATGTATTCAAAAGGAATTATCATTATAAATTAATGACATTTTTAAACTTTGTATTTTCATTAAAAAGGAAGTATATGCAATAATACTGATGTTTAATATATTTATACAACCAAGTGAGTATTTTCCTTCACAGTAATAACCAGGGAAATTATCTATTCCACTGATAAATGTACTATTCACTTTTTAATTTTTATGAAATTTTTATAGTTTCCATGAAATCTCTTTTGGAATTGCCTTTTTAGTAGTTTCAAGAAGTCATAGAACGAAATCCATCTAATTACTTTTTAAATCATCTCATTTTGCATTTTTTAACGGAAAATCTCCTACTCTGGTCACTAGACTTATTTACAAGTGGCTTTTGATTGTTTCAAAAACAAAGATATCCTCAATTCAAAAACTTGAAAAGTTAGCATCTGCATATCATGGGGCCCTTGCAATATGTCTGGTATCCATCCTGTCTTTTTCACTTCCACAAACAATGCCCCAGTCCAAGCCCTCATCTTCTCTTGCCAAGATCCCTGTCTTTTAACTGGTGGCACACTGTACTGGAGAATAATCCCTTTAAAGTAGATCTCCTATCTTTCTGCCCTCTTGCTCAAAAACTTTCACTGGCTTCTAGTGGTATAAAACGGAAGACTCACCCCTCTTTCATCTTCTAATACATATAAAGTCCCTATGTGCCAGATGTTGTTCTATTAGTTCTCTTATTAACCCTGTGAGGTAGGTACAAATATTACACCCATTTCACAGATGAGGAAACACACAGAGAGTTCAAGTCACAAGGGCATGGTTAGTTAGTGCCAGTACTGAGATCTGTACTCTATCTCTCTGTTTCTTTCCTACCTCACCTATTATTTTCTATATTACCTACTATTTACCATTCTCTGACCAAACCTAGTACTTTTCAGTTTTTGGGTCTTTGTTTATATTCTCCCATTTCCCCACTACACCCTTCTCCCATATTTTCCTCTCTATATCCAATAAGGCTCATCTGAAATGCTATCTCTTCCATGAATTTACCCACATTTCTCCTTCACCCTACTATACATATCTCTCTTCTAACTACTATAATATTGCATTTTGTATTATATTAACTTGTATGTACATTTCTAATTTATAATTCTTGGAGGTGTGGAACTATTTCTTATTTTCCACTGTCTCCCTTCAGCATTTATTGTTACTGACACAAAGCAATTGCTATAATTGGATATAAATGAACTGTCAATGGGTGTTAAATGCAATGATGTTAAAAAATATATAGTGCAGTCACGCATAGATTTTAATTGAAATGAAAGAATAAGCATGTTCAAAAAATAGCACCACAGACTCTTAAGGCAATTCCAGAACTGTTTTGGAAAAAATGCAATAAATATATAGCATTCCAAATGATCACTTTGAAAATGACAAAAGATTTTTAATACTACATGACAAACACAAGAGATATAAAAAATTGCAAAAAATATAACAATCTGTCTAACCTTTTCATATTTTTAAAGGAAGATGCCTTAATTGGGAATTCTGTGGTTATAAGCCTCTAAAAGGCATACCAACTCTGCATAGGTCTCCCTTTAGCGGGAACAATCAAGAAGAAAAAGTCCAAAAAAACATGAGATCTAATGCATACACCCCCAGGGACTTGCAGGAAGAAAAATCTCAAGCTTTATATTTTGGTAGATTGAATCATGTACCCCTAAAAAGGACATATTCTTAATCTTAATCTGTGTTCCTATGGATATAAACTCATTTGTAAATAGGACCTTTTGAAGATATTATAAAGTTAAGGTGTAGCCATATTACTGGAGGCCTTATAAACAGAGGAAATTCAGATGAAGCCTGTCAGAAAAAGCCAAAAGAAGAAGTCAGAAGTCAGAAAAAGCCACAGAAGATGACCAAGGACATTACCACATGACAGAGGGCGGCCATCACCAGAACATTACAGACTTGAGGAAGAAAGCATAGCCTATTAAAACCTTGATGTTGGACTTCTAGCTTTCCAAACCATGAGATAAATAAGGTTTATTGTTTAAGCCAACTCATTATGTGGTATTTGTCACTGTAGCTCTGGCAAACTAAGAAATTTATATTTAACATGTGATAACCTACTATGAGATTTTGTGGGAATTTGAGATTTCTGGGTGGAAGATGCTACCCTAGTTCAAAGATGATAACTTTGAAATCAAAGCTACAATGAGATATCATTTCATACCTACTAGAATGGTCACTATTTTAAAAAAAGAAAAAGAAAAAAAAACAGAGAACTACTAGTGCTGGAGAGGATGCGGAGACATAGGAATGATTATTCATTGGTGGGAATGGAGAATGGTACAGCAACTATGGAAGCCTGTTTGGCAGTTTCTAAGGAAGCTAGATATAGATCTACCATGTGATCTGACAATACCACTACTAGGTATATACCCAGAAGAACTGATTGCAGGGACATGAATAGACATCAGCACACTGATATTCATAGCAGAATTATTCACAGCTGCCAAAAGATGGAAACAACTCAGATGTCCATCAACTGACAAATGGATAAACAAACTGTAGTATATACACACAATGGAATATTATTCAGCTGTAAGAACAAATGAAGTTTTTTTTTTAAAGATTTTTATTTATTTATTCATTTATCCCCTCCTTGCTGCCTGTGCTCGCTGGGTCAGCTAACCACGCCGTGCGGGCGGGCTTGCCTTCACTAGGAGGCCCCGGAAACCGAACCCGGGGCCTCCCATATGGTAAACGGGAGCCCTACTGATTGAGCCACAGCCGCTTCCCAAATGAAGTTGTGAAGTATGTGACAACATGGATGAACCTGGAGGACATTATGTTGAGTGAAGCAAGCCAAGCATAAAAGGACAAATATTGTACAACTTCACTATTATGAACTAAATATAATGAGCAAACTCATGGAATTAATAGGTAGAATATAAGTCACCAGAGAAAAGAACGTGGTTAGAGAATGGAAAGCTTTGCAGAATTGTCAAAAAGTTGTTTGGAAATGTTTGTAAATGAATAAAAATGGTGAAAGCACATCATAGGGATGTGTAATTAGTAGCGCTAACATTTAGGCATGATAGTGGTTTGTTTTTTGTTGTTTTCTTTTTTTTTTTGGAGTAATGAAAATGCTGTATAATTGATGGAAGTGATGAATGTACAACTCAGTGATTATACCAATTGCCATTGACTGTACACTTAGATAAATTGTATGGTTTATGAACAAAAAAAATAATAGAGAGGATTGTGGAAAAATACACCAAATGTAAGATATGGACTATAGTTAGTAGTAATACCTTAATGATTCTCTTTCATAATTTGTAACAAATTTTTCACAACAATGCAAGGTATTGGTGGTAGGGTGATGTATGGGGGCCCTATATGATGTTATGCATGTTTGTTTTGTAAGTTTATAACTTTTACTATACACATTGTTTATGTATGTTCATGTGTGAATGATATACTACAATAAATTTAAAGAAGATGATAGCTTTGGCAGCCATCAAAAATGTAGATGTAACTTATCTATTAATGGGTATATATGAAACTGCACTATTTTCTAGATCTTTACATGATAACATCCTTACAAGAGAAGTCTAGGTTTTTAGGAATAATTGCGTATTTTTCTTCTTCCTTTTCACAGATGAGATGTGTTTCTCTTTTGAGTCAGTCATCCTCTGTTTCTTATGGAATAAACCCAACTGAGTGTTTTTCCCTTCAGTTTTTTGTTTATTTAATTAAGATGATTTTCTACATGATTTATTATAAAGGCCATAATTATATTATCAAATCCCTGTCAAAGTAACAATTTAATGAAAAACATTAACACTTGGCAGGGTTTAAATCTAAAACAATATAAAAACCTAGTGTCTATGAATAAGGTGAATTTATTCTGGCTATTTACTGCCTTTGGAGTGCAAAAGAAAGTTTTGACTGCCTTTATTATTTATTATTATATACTATTGTAAAGAGAAACCGTTTATGAACCTTTATAAATAGTAGAAGGCTGTGCCAAACTAAGACACTTTTTTGATGAGTTTATAAAGGGCACCATCTATTATGAAACCAGGAAAGATAATATGGACAACATAACATAGCACAAGCAAGATACACACTCGTGGGTAATTTTTATGGTTAAAATATTTTGGGATAACAATCAGAGAATCTTGGTGCTAGAAAGTGTTTCATTAGAATTTTCTATTTCCTTTAACTGGGAACACATGTACACATTCCAGATAGATTAGAATATTCTCTGTTTTTAGCCACCAATTAGAGTTGGACATTCTATCAACCTCTGGTCATTTATGCTGTGCTTTTGCTACATTTTAAGTCTATTACTCTTATTCTGTCCTGAATATGTAGAACAACTGGCAACCTTCCTTTTGTAGCAAGAGTCTTCTTGTACTTTAAGACAGCAATTTTATCATTCACCAGCCTTATTATCTCCAGAATTAAAAAAATAAAGGGGTTTTGCATTGCTTTCTTTAGTTGTGTTTTTTATTTTTACATTGCTTTTTAAGAATGATGTAGTTTAATGCTTACCCACACATAACATTTAGAATCCTCACATGCAAGTGAGGAAAGAGGAAAAGAATAAACAAGAATTGAAATCATGGAATGGGAAATATTAGCTAAAAGGAGAGAATCAAGAACAGATTCGTGATGGGCTTCAAAAATAAGTTTTGAATCCTTATTACATGTGCAAGGCTCTATGAAGAGTGTTTTATATAGTCATTGTCATCATCATCATCACCATCATATTAACTAACCCTAACTGAAGGCCTACTATGTGCCTGGCACTATTATAAGTGCTTTACACTGTAGATGCTGTTATTATTCCCACATTTCAGGAAAGGAAACTGAAAGGTTCACAATATTTTCATATATTTGGTACTTTCTAAAAGGTAGGCATCATTATTTCTATTTGAAAGATGAGAAAACTGAGGATCAGAGATTAAATTACATGCCTATAATCACAATGGCTGGTAAGGGACAGAGCTGGGATTTAAACCAATGGTTGTCTGATTCCAAAGCCTGTATGTTTTGAATAAATGTTTAACTTGACTGAGAAAGAAAGAAACTGATAACAATAATAGTAACCAGCACTTACTAAGAGCTTACTACATTCCAGGTATTCAAAGTGTTTGTAAGAATTAAGTTTCAAAACAATGCTATGAGATGGGTACTATTATTATTCCCATTTCACACAAGCAGAAACAGGCACAGAGAGACTAACCTATCTAGCATTATTTTGCTGCTAACTGGGGAAGTGGGGCTCAAACCCAGAAGGTCCAGTTTCAGAGCCATGCTCTTACCACAACACTGTACTTCCTCTTATAATTATAAAAATATAATGGGCACAAATATTTGGGATGCCGAAAACTGAAAATGGTCTCATAGAAATATACATTGGCACTACCATGTGACTAATATTTCTTGAGCCCTTACTAAACACTTGTGGATACTATAATGTGTCTCTCAGATCCCCTTTCGGTAATGAAGGGCTTATTTCCCCAAGTGATGGAAGTGCTAAAAGAAGACAGCCCTCAGCTGTCAGCTCTCAGCCTGTGGGGTTGGCTGAGACCTTTGTTGAGAATGCATAGCAGCTCATCTTCCACAGGTGTTGGTCCTGGGAGAACTAATATACACTTTGAATGTTGATCTCCACTCAGAGTCTTCCTCCCTAGGAATCAAACCTGCGACAACACTTTACGTCAGGAGTTCTTAACAAGGGGTCCATGAGTTTGAATTGAAATAAAAAAAAAAAAAATTATTCTTGTGGGGACATGTTGGTGCAGGTGTGATATACTCATTAAATAACACACAGTATGATGTGGACTTAGTAAGGGGTCTGTGGTTTTCACTGACTGGCAAAGGAGCCCGTGGAACAAAAAAGGTTAAGAACCCCTGCTTTACATGTATCAGCTTATTTAATTCTCTCAATCCTATGAATCAAGTGTTATTATACTCATATAATCATTTTTCACATGAAGACTCTGAAGCTAGGAGAAATTAGATTAACTTGCCCAAGGTCAGAGAGCTGTTCAAAGATGGAGCCAGAATTTGAACTTAGATTGTCTAATTGTGGAGACTAAACTCTCAAACTCTATGATTCTGTAGAAGAAAAGACTTCAGTTTTTGAGACCTACCATTAATTCAGCATATATTTAATACCGAGGAAAAAAGGTACTCTGAGAGACTCCGATGCTGAGGGAAAAGAAAATCTAACATTTATGTTTAAAACACAGGTAAGACTATTGATAATAGTTGGATTGACCTATAAGCAAACAAAGTAGCTTGAAAAGGAAGACTGGTCAAAAAAACAGTGAAATGATTTTGTCTCTAGGCCTTCTACGATTGATTTCTTGAAAAGAAAGAACTAAGGACAAAGAAAAATTCCGGTATGATCAGGGAGAGGAAATTGTTCAATTAAATATAGACATATTTAAATTATCTTAAATTCAAGAGAGAAGGCAAGGCTTCACTCTTCACAATACAAAGTTTATCATTTGATATATCTGTCTAGCGTCTTTCCTCATATGAGGGAAGTTGAAAACCAGCACATGCCCTGACTTTAATAAGAAGTTACAGAATATGATGTCTGTCTACAATATCCTAAGAGATATGGAGCAGTGTTAAAAGATGGGGTGGAGAGAGAGGAATTGAGGTAGCAAAGAGCCATAGCTTTTGCCTGAGTTCTGCTACCTAATCACAGATTTTCTTCAATGTATGAGTTTCTAGGGGCTTTTATCCATCTTAATTTTGTCAATATTTCCCAGGACAGAGAGAATCAAGACATAAACAAATCCCTTGACTCTTAAGTGGGCTTAAATAGTGTGGAATCCACTTTTAAAATTACACTTATTTGTGGGCATTGATAATTTCCTATATTTCCAAAGGTGGAAAGAAAAAATTGCAACTATCCAAATATTAAATTTATCCTCTTAGCACTCATATGTCCTGGGTCCATCTTTGATTCCACTTAAAACCTGAAGTAAATCTAAAATATACTCACCACATAAGAGGGCCTGAAAAACCAAGTTCAGAGAAAATGGGATGCAGTTAGGAAAGATTACATGCATCAGTGAACTGTACTAAATTGAATACCTCTAAATGCCAGAGATTTTCTCCGTGAAACTGGGGGGTTTGAAAGAAAAATCAATAATGTTGGGGAAGAGAAACCCTCTTCACAAATCTGTAATTAGTCATAGCAGAATCTGGTGGATTTCCATATTACAACTGGATCAAACTTGTGAAATTGGTTTTGATCCCGGGCTCATTCGATATATCCTCCAGATGAAGCTCCACTCCAGACAATCAAAAGCTTTTGCACCTAAATGAGCCCCAAGATCACTCTTTCAGTTTGCATCCATCCTACATTATGTTCAGTGTCTGTCTAATGTTGCCTACAGCAAATTTCCCTGGAATTACCCTGTAAGAGCTCCATTTATAAGAAAAGGCAAAAGATCTTCAAATTGGATGTTTTCAACTTTACCTTGAACCTACAAAATCTAGATTAGTAAGTGAAGCCAAGCATAAAGATACACAGTTCTTCAGATCTTTTATTTTTCAATGAATCAAATAAATAGTTGCCATATTGTTTGTATTAGGGCATGAAACCCTCTGTCAAGTCATTGTTCAAATCTAATAATTGAATAGGTAAAGAGTTTCTGTATTTTTCTAAATAATCAATATCAAAGCTGCTGATACAATTTTATTTCAACCCCAGGGAACAAACCTTTTGACATTCTGGGAAAATTTTGAATATAGTGTGCAAATCAATAAGTGGACAGAAACATCTCTTTCAATGTGTTTATTTGAAAAGTAAATATATCTTTAAATGTTATCTCTCTCTCCCTCTATGAACCCTTTCCCCTAATCTTTTCTTTTACAAAAGAAACTCATGACAGTCAACTGAACATAAAACATTCTTTTTGGCCATATTAGAAGTGGTGTAGAATCAATCTCTCTGAACAGGATAACTCCTCAAGCCCTAAGGAGAATCTTTTCCCATCATTTCACATCCAGGATTTGAGCCTGAGCTAATTGGGATGATTTAAGGACACTTTCGGAATGGCCTAGTTTGGTGGTATGTGTTGTTTTGAATAGGATGAATATATGAGATTAAAAATATTTTTTCATTACTGTCTATTTTCACAATCCACTAAGCAAAAATACAAAGTAATTTTTTTCTCCCCCCTCTTCTTTCTCTTTCTTCCTCCTGCAGTGTTCAAATTAAAGAAAGGTGAAAATTGAAGCTGTTGTATGCAAGGCTATTGCAACATGCATATTTGATTTTTATGATGGATCTAAATTGCTGAATAAGGCCATGGAACAAAGGGAGACTGCGGCTTTCTGCCCATCACATGCAGCCACTGAATGCAGAACAAAAGCTTGGGCCATTAGGGGCTCAGCAGGGAGACACATTATATAAATGACTTTGTCTTCTCTGCCCCCTCTCCCCCACTGGGTGCCCTGGACAGGGATGGGGGAGTGGGGGGTGGGTTGCGTGTATTATGATTTGCTTGGGCAGGAGATAAGAAATCCTGGAAGCAGAGATGGGAATAGAAATAAATAGCCTGTTATGATTCAAAAGGGCCATGCTTGGCTTACTGGACCAGTGTGGCACCAAGCGCCACCAAAGACAACTGCTTCCCTGGGAAACGTGGTGTATTTTCAGAGTAATCTGTGGCTTTCTTTTTATGGTTTTATTTCCTTAATGAAGAAAGATGAAAAAAAAGGGAAAACACTTGGGAATGTATGAAGGCCTAATTTCCCCAGTTAATTGCCAGACCTACTTAAAGAGTCCTCTTACTATCTATGTAGTAGAGAAAGCCTTCCCACTGTGAACCAAAGTAACTAAAAACTCTTCTATCATGTGCTGCAGAACCAGAACTGAGGGTTCTAGGAGAAAACAAACTCCAAAGACAAACCCAATGTAAAGGTATAAACACACTTAAATAACCTAACAATGACTGAATTGTAGAAGCTAGCTAAAGGAAACGGCATGAGACAACAGTGTTTTGTCACAAACCATCATTACTGTGCTTCAAAATGGGAAATTCATTTAAAATAAAGTAGAATATTATGACTCCTATGAAAACTAAGAGGTGATGAGGGATAAACAGTGGGTTGTCACTGTAAAGTAATTCAGACCTGAACTAAAGAGGTCATACCAAGCTACTTTTTTACTAGTTCTTTTGGGTCCCAGTTTGAGGTAACTACCTTTATTTTTACTGGATGGTAAAAGATCTGCTAATAAAGGCTGGTTAATGGACTAAGATAGTAGAGAGACTTAGAATTATCATTAGTTTTAAGCCATTGAGATGAATAGATGGTTAACGGGAGTCTCTAACCCTACATGGTGAGTGAGTGATGGTTAGTAGGAACAGATAAACAGATGGATGAGTATAGTAGAAAAGAAACTACTGCATAGTCATTCATTTCTTCATTCACACATTTGGTTATCAAATATTCATTAAGGGCCTAATATGATACCATGAATTATGGATTCAGTGTGAATAAGACTGGCATGGTCCCTGCACTAAATAATAATCATATATGTGGTTAGGGATTAAGGGGAAGACATTAAATATTTACACAAATGATTATGTGGGTTAACATATAACAAAAGATATGAAGAGAAATTGTACAGTTCAATGAGAATGTTAACTAAGAAGACCTACCTCATCTGGAGGTGGACAGGGATGGCTTTACTGAGGATGTTATATTTAAGATGAGGAAGGAAAGAAAAGAAGTAGATATGCTCTAACCATCTGTATTTCACTTTTTGGAGTATATATTAAGATAGCAACTAAAAATGATATTCATCAGGATATCACCAAGATGCTCAAGGGTTTGGTTCCCCCACAGAATTTTTTAACAACAAGCAAAAACTGGCAGAACCATTTTGCTCAGAGCTCCAGAAAACAGTTAATGTGTCTAAGTGTCTAAGTAACTGAGTGCTGAATTATGAAAAAGAAAACTTACCCACAGTAGGAAAATCTTGTAGTGCCTGTGCTGACCCTGATCCACACTCCCCCTGGCTTGGTGTAGAGCCAGCCCGTGCTCCTACAGCAGGTCCCTGGTCCTGGTTCATGCATGTCTGTACTAATCTGTTGGTGGCAGCATGAAAGACTGAACTAGGGCAATCATCTCTATCTGGCCAGTCCCAGAATTTGATCAGGACGTAGAGGTAGCCAGCAAGGCAGCTAAAATGCTGTAAGAAAACAGTCAAACCATAGCTGCCTGGTACAAGGACTACCAGATTTAAAACATACAGTTGAGCACCCAGGACCTGGAGGAAAGATGGTGAATTTCCTGGGAAAAGAGCAGCATTTGGAGTTTCTGTGTAAATGGGAGAACTTGGCCATGCACACATGCCCAGGACAAGATGCATGCTCAGAAAAGACTGGAGAGAATCCTACATTTTCACAGTATTAGTCAGGGTTTTCTAGGGAAATAGGAGATATCTGTAAATAGTATGAGATTTTATAAAATTCTCTCCCGCAACCATGGGGATGCACAAGTCCAAATTCTGCAGGGCAGGCTGCAAACCAGGAGCTCTGATGAAGGTCCTTGATGAGTTTCCAAGAGATGCTGGCTGTCTAAAGTAGAGATGGGAATTCTCTTTCTGAATGTTGAAATCATTTCCCTTTTTAAGGTCTTCAGCTGATTGGATGAGTGGTCACTCATTGCTGACAGCAATCTCCTTAGTTGATTATAGGTACAACCAGCCATCTATACAAATAACTCACTGATGATTAAAGTCCATGAAATGCCCTTGTATTACAATTAGCCCAGGGCTTGCTTGACCAGACAACTGGGCACCATTACCTGGCCGAGTTAAACATCAGCTTAACCATCACAGTCCACCACTTGTCAACTTGGCAGCCATACATATCACCTTAAACCATACTTAATCTCTAAATAAAAACAGTAGCAGATTATATATATATTTCCACCTAACAATATTTAATTGTCCTGTATACAACCAGAAACACACTAATTCCTTCCAGAATAGGGTGCAAATCCTTGGGTAATATTCACTCTTAAACTTGATATCCTTAAATACTGTGACATGAAACTAATACAACTTATATCATATGATAAGGAAAAAGGTTAGGGAAGAAAACATAGATATTAGTTTTATGTATATATACAAACATACTCATAACAAAACAAAGAAGAAATATTCATAACCATTACAGGCCTCATTTCTGTAGCTGGTCATGTGGTCGAAGTTCATATTTACCACTACCTTCTTCCACTACCCATTCTGTGTTCCCTTTACTCTCGGCAAGCACCTTAGCTGGCTGTGGTTCTTTGCCTGGTTCTTTGCCCAAACTTTCATTCCTGAAGATTCTGGGCCATTGTTAGCCCTGCTTGAATTGGGTTGTTGCAATTTCCCATTGACTTTAATCAAAGGGCATGGTAGTATCATGAGACACCCTAGGGGATCTCCTGCATTCCAGGCAAACTCTTCTTTACCTCCAATGTATAGGTACAGTCCTATTTCCCTTTGATAGTCAGGATCAATCACCCCAGCCAGTACAGTAATTCTCTTCTTTGCCTGTTGATTCAGAGGCATGAGGAGCCCAAAGTGGCCAAGAGACAGGTTTTTGTTTGTTTGTTTTTTAATAATTTTTTTTAAAGATACTTAGATTACATAAATGTTACACACAAAATATAGGGATTCCCATAGGCCCCATTCCCTATGCCTCAGGTGACAGTCTTAGCTTCCAATTCAGTAGAATCATTGCTGTATTCCCTGGTAGAAGCACTCTTCCTTTTGGAATTAAGACCTGTAGACCAGCAGAGCTTAAGGTTGCAGGGACAGGAAACAAAAATTTTCCTAGTGGATCACTAGGGGTAATAGTGAGTGGTACCACTTCCATTTCCACTCCTTGATTCCTGGACTCATGAATCCTGGCTATGGAAAAAACAGCACCGTAGAGAGAATGCTGATTTAGAGCATACATAGCCTCCTGGATAACATTGCCCCAGCCCGGCAAGGTATTGCCACCTAGTTGGTGCCATAATTGACTCTTCAAAAGGCCCTTCCACCGTTCTATCAATCCAGCTGCTTCAGGATGATGGGGAACATGGTAAGACCAGTGAATTCCATGAGTATGTGCCCATTCCTGCACATCATTTGCTGTGAAGTGGGTTCCTTGATCAGAAGCAATGCTGCGTGGAATGCCATGGTGGTGGATAAGACATTCAGTAAGTCCACAGATGGTAGTTTTGGAAGAAGCATTGCATGCAGGAAAGGCAAACTCATATCTGGAGTATGTATCTTTTCCAATTAGAACAAATTACTGCCCCTCCCATGATGGAAGTGGTCCAATGTGATCAACCTGCCACCAGGTAACAGGTTGATCACCTCAGGCAATGGTGCCATATAAGGGGCTGAATGCAGGTCTCTGCTGCTGGCAGATAGGGCACTCAGCAGTGGCTGTAGCCAAGTTGGCCTTGGTGAGGGGAAGTTCATGATGCTCAGCCTATGCACAACCTCCATCCCTACCACAATGGCCACTTTGTTCATGAGCCCATTGGGCAATGTCAGGAGTGGTTGGGGAAAGAGTTTGAGTGCTAGCCACAGAGTGGATCATCTTATCCACTTGCTTATTAAAATCTTCCTCTGCTGAAATCACCCCCTGGTGAGCATTCACATGGGACATAAATATTTTCATGGTTTTTGCCCACTTAGAAAGGTCTATTCACATACCTCTTCCCCAGACCTCTTTGTCACCAATTTTCCAATCATGTTCCTTCCAAGTCCCTGACCATCCAGCAAAACCACTGGCAACAAGCCATGAATCAGGTACAAATGCATCTCCGGCCATTTCTCCTTCCAAGCAAAATAAACAACCAAGTAACACTGCTCAAAATTCTACCCACTGGGATGATTTTTCCCCACCACTGTCCTTCAGGGATGTCCCAGAAAGGGGCTGCCGTGCTGTAGCTGTCCACTTTTGGGTGGTACCTGCATATTGTGCAGAACCATCTGTAAACCAGGACCAAGTTTTCTTCCTCAGTCAACTGATTGTAAAGAACTCCCCAAGAGACCATAGCTGTGGGCTGAGAAAGAGTAGGTAACATGGCAGAAGTTGTGACCATGGGCATTTGCAGCTGACCTTGAGAAGAGAACGAAGACTGGTATAGAAGGCCCAGAAAGAAATGAGCCCTATGTCAGGTGTATTAGTCTGTCAAAGGGGTGCTGATGCAAAGTACCAGAAATCTGTTGGCTTTTTAGAGGGTATTTATTTTGGGTAAAAGCTTACAGTTACAAGGTCCTAAAGAGTCCAACTCAAAGTTGCTTTCTCACCAAGGGCAGTTGCCACATGTTGAAGTAAGATGGCCGCTGATCTCTGCCTGGTCTCTCAGGCCTTCTCAGCTGCTCAGCCACTCTGTTCTCTTCAGTTGCAAACTATCAGGCAAATGGCTCATCTCTCTTCTCAAGGCTTTAGCTATTTGAGCTTTCTCCTTGCTGTCACGTGGCAGGACTGAAATGACCAAGTTCTCTCCTCTTCCATGTGTCTTCTTGAGTAAGAGTTGGTTTATATAGGCCCACCAAGGAAGCAGGGACTCAACCTTACTCATGCCTTACTCACGTGGTCAAATCAAAGCCCTAATCTTAACAGGTAATTTAATCAAGGGTGCCTCAACTTAGTCCAATATAATCAAAGGGTATCACACACAGAATAGATTAGCTTACAAACATAATCTTTCTCTTTTTGAGATTCATAGACAATCTCAAACTGCCACACCAGGTGAGGTAGCCCTGAGAGACAAGCTTATGCCAGCCTGCAGCTGAGAGAAAAGAAGTGAGGAGAAGGATGAATCCTTGCAAAGATCAGTGACCATCTTGCTTCAGCACATGGCAACTGACTTTGGTGAGAAGGTAACCTTGAGTTAGACTCCTTAGGGCCTTGTAACTGTAAGCATTTTTTTTTTTTAAGATATATATTTTTTTATTTATTCCCTATCCTTTCCACTTATGCTTGCTGTCTGCTCTCTGTGTCCATTTGCTGTGCGTTTTTGTGTCTGCTTGTCTCCCTTTGTTGCATCATCTTGCCACGCGAGCTCTCCGCATGTGCAGGCCGTCAGCTCTCCGTGGGGGCGGGCCAGCTTGCCTTCACCAGGAGGCCCCAGGAATCGAACCCACAGCCTCTCATAAGGTAGATGGGAGCCCAATCGCTTGAGCCACATCCACTTCCCTAACTGTAAGCTTTTAACCAAAATAAATACCCTTTATAAAAGCCAACATATTTCTGGTACTTTGCATAAGCACCACTTTGGCTGACTAATACAAAGGGATATCTTTTTTTTTCTTTTTAAATTAAATTAAAATTAATTTTTAAAGAAGTTTTAGATTATATAAATGTTACATAAAAAATATAAGGGATTCCCATATGCCCCAATACCTCCCCCTCCCACATTTTCCCACATTAACAACATCCTTCATTAGTGTGGTACATTTGTTATAATTGATGAACCCATATTGAAGCATTGCTACTAGCCATGGACTACAGTTTACATTATAGTTTACACTTTGTCACACACAATTTTGTAAGTTATGAAAAAATATACAATGCCCTGTATCCATCACTGCAATGTCATGCAGGACAAATCCAATGTCCTGAACATGTCCCCATATTACACCTATTCTTCCCTCTCCCATCCCTCAGAACCTCTGGTGGCCACTGACAAAGGAATATCTTGATATGCCTCATACCACTGGACACCTAGAAATTTCATCAATGTGGAAGGTCTCTGGACTTTTGTTGGATTTATCTCCCATGCTCTCACTCAAATGCCTTACCAATTTAAGTCTAGAGTCATTGCTACTTCTTGCTCACTAGGTCCAGTCAACATTATATCATCAATATAATGGACTACTGTGATGTCTTGTGGAAGGGAGAGATGGTCAAAGTCCCTGTAGACCATATTATGACATATGATATACCCCTGAGGCAGGACAATGAGGGTATATTGCTGGCCTTGCCAGTTGAAAACAAACAAGTTTCTAGTGGTCCTTACTAATGGCAATTAAGAAAAAAAGCATTTGCCAGATCAATAGCTGGATACCAGGTACCAGGGATATGTTGATTTGCTCAAGCTGTGATACCACATCTGGAACAGGAGCTGCAATTGGAGTCATCACCTGGTTAAGTTCACAATAATCTACTGTCATCCTCCAAGATCCATCTCTTTTCTGCAGAGGCCAAATAGGATGTGGTGGGAATCACCACCCCTGCATCCTTCAAATTCATGATGGTGGCACTGATCTCTGCAACCCCTCCAGGAATCCGGTATTGCTTTTGATTTACTATTTTGCTAGGTAGGGTTGTTCTAATGGCCTCCACTTGGCCTTTCCTACCATAATAGTCCTTACTCTGCAAGTCAGGGATCCAATGTGGGGATTCTGCCAGTTACTGAGTATGTCTACTCCAATTATGCATTCTGGAATTGGGGAAATAACCATAGAATGGGTTCAGGGACCCACTGGACTCACAGTGAGACAGACAGACCTGTGTTAAAACTCCATCAATTGAATGTGGATGGAATATGTGTCCTATGGTCAATGCTGGCTGCTGCGTTGGAGTGGATTGTGGGAGCCTAGGGCCCGGGCTACGCCTCCTTAAATGAAACAGAACCCAAAGCATGTAGCTGCTGGTGTAACCTGACACTCACTAGTTTAAAAGTAACAGACCTCCCTGAAGGAAAGAATGTACAAATGGTCCTGAAAACTTTAATCCCCTCAAGGATGATTATTCCCTTCCTGTGATAACATCACCAAACACCCCGTATATGCACCTCATGTAACTACTGCAGATATGGAATGTCTTTGTCCTGAGACCCCTTATATTCTCCCTCCTTTTCTAGCTTCTTTGCAGAGCGCTAATTTCATTCTTTGACCGGCTGTCATCAAAGAGTCTCTCCTGTTTGTAAGTCCCAATTAAGCTCATGTCTAACCATTAAAAAAAATTAAAAGAAACAAAACTCCATTGATCACCGGACCTCCATAAGCTCCTACTCTGACTGGTGGACCATAGTGAAGTTTTGGGTCTCCTGGAATTCATGTCACTTCTGAGCCAGTGTCTAGTAATCTCCGAAATGTCTGATCATTTTCTTTTCCCCAATGCACATTACCCTGGTAAAAGGCCATAGGTCTCTTTGGGGAAAGCTGGGAGGAAGATTAACAGTATAAAGTTTTGGCAGTGGAACAGGATCCTTCCCCAAGGGGACCAGCCTTCTTTTCATTCAAGGGGCTCTGGGTTTGTAAACTGTTTCAAGTCTGGGAATTGATTAAAGGGTCATGATTCTCTGTTTCTATAATTCAAGTTAGGGTTTTGTTCACTCAACCTAGAACTCTTCTGTTTGTACAGATCAAGTAGGAATTTAGCAGGCTGCCCATCTATTTTACTACTAGGTACCCCATGATCTATTAGCCAACGCCATAGCTCTAAGACTCAGCCTCAATCGCTGTTTTCAGTCTGCCTTTCATTGTGGTAGCCACACCCGCCTTGTCTTTCACGATTAAGTGCTGCTACCTGGCTTCTGCCAGCCCAAGATACAATCATCCCCACAGTGTTTAAGGATTCTAGTTCCATAACAGCAGTTTCCACAGTAATCTCTTCCCTACAGAGAAGAGCAACCACAGAGCTCTTCAGGGAAGATGAAATTAGTCTTAGAAATTTCTTCTTCACAGTCCTGGTTAAAGGTGTGTCCTCTGGACATTCCTGGGGTGGGTGGGCATGTCTTAAATGGTAAATCCATTCTACCATTCCAATCTCTCTAAGCCTTTGGATCCCCTCATCTACAGTATACCAGGGTAAATCAGGGATCTCAACCTCAGAAATTTTAGGCCGTCTTTTGGTCCATGTTTCAGCCAGCCACCCAAACAAACTGTTGGAACCCTTTCTAACCCCTCAAGCTAGAGCACTGAATCCAGAATCTCTGCTTAATGGGCCCATATCAATAAATTCAGCCTGACCCAACTTTATATTTCTTCTACCATTATCTCATAACCTTAATATCCATTCCCACACATATTACCCACACATATTTCTGTCTATATAAATTGGAAAACTAATGCAATTCTTTTAGAGTATTGTGTACTTCCTCATGGATCACAGTTTGTACTTCACCTTTGGGGGACTGTTGTGATTTTTAGTCTAGTTATAGGTCTGGAACAGAAGAGGGGTGGTGGGGGGTGCATAAGGAGAAGGAGTAGATATGTCTTGCAAGCTACTGAACTCAGGGCATTCCTCTGCATTTTTATCTGGTGAGACAGGATTAATCTTTTCAGGTGGGGGATGGATGGCAGACTCCTCAAGGTAGGGTTGAGGTTGGGTGATGGTTTCTTCAGGGCAGGGAGGAGGTGGAGACTTCTTAGGGCAGTCTTGAGATTGGGTAGTACAGTCTTTAGTTTGATTGGTACCCACCTCAAGGCTGGGAGGAGGTCTGGACTCCCTAGGGTAGATTAGAGGCTGGGCAGTTTAGTTTGGCTGGTACCTGCCTGAGAGCTAGAAGGAGGTCAGAACTCCCTGGAGCAGGCTGGAGGCTGGGTATTACAAGCTTGACATTGCATGGTCTCCATAGGGCATATCATTACAGGTTTATCTGGCAAAATCTCAGCAGAATTTAGGGTTTCATCAACCCATATGTTTCCATTCCAATCCTCAGGGTTCCACTCTTTTCCAATCAATGCCCTCATTTTAACAGCAGACAAGGTTGAGATTTTAGTTTCTGTTGTAACTCTCCTACTCGTACAATAAGACTCTGAGTCTGGTTTTCAGAGATCGCAAGCCTGCAGCTGCACAAATCAAGATTTTCTCTCAGAGCGCACATAGAAAGTTTTGCATCATTCATGCGGCACTTAAGTTGCAAATTTTAGGTCTTCAGCTCATTCCTTTCTTTTGTAACTATATCCAGTGTATTTAGGAACAGACAGCCAATATCTAGGAAACTTTTAATTCCACAAAACTCTGTTAAGGTGTTAAAAACAAAATTCTCTCACCCAGATCCTTGCCTCTTATAAGCATGGAAGCAGTCATATCCACTGGTGATATTTTGTGAATTTCTATTGCTGACTCATGCCATGGACTATGAGGAGCCTTTTGATTATTGGAAAGAGAGTCGGTGCCCTTGAATCTAATCAGAGCAGAGAACCAATTGCAAAAATCCCAGAAACAATTCAGAAATCCCATTTTTAAGATTCTGTTCCTCAAGATCTATTCCTGGTACCAAACTGTACTAGTCAGCATTCTCTAGGAAGACAGAACAGACAGGAGATATCTGTAAATAGTATGATATTTTATAAAATTCTCTCCTGCAACCGTGGGGAGGCACAAGTCCAAATTCTGCAGGGCAAGCTGCAAACCAGGAGCTCTGAGGAAGGTCCTTGATGAGTTTCCAGGAGATGCTGGCTGTCTGAAGTAGACATGGGAATTCTATCTCTGAATGTTGAAATCATTTTCCCTTTTAAGGCCTTCAACTTATTGGATAAGTCATCACTCATTCCTGATGGCAATTTCCTTAGTTAATTGTAGGTGTAACCAGCCATCTACACAAATAACTCACTGATGATTAAAGTCCATGAAATGCCCTTGTATTACAATTAGCCCAGTGCTTGCTTGACCAGACAACTGGGCACCATTATCTGACCGAGTTGACACATTAGCCTAGCCATCATATTCACCTCAGGATGTTCTTTAGGCTCATTGTAAGGCTGGCTAAAATCTAAAGGAGAGCCAATGTGCAGACTTGGAAAGGTGTTTTCTATTGGTATTTTTGTTTTTTAATCTTCCTTCACCGCCTCCTCCTCCTTCTATTTCAACTTCTTTTTTGTTAGATACTAGCACTCAAGGAAATCACTATCATAACACTAGTGGGATACAAACTTAAGGCACACAGAGTTCAATGTCAAAATTCAAGAGTTAAATCATCAAATATTAAAATAGCCATTGTATAACAAGAAATTACAAGATGTACATAGAAATGGGAAATGATGACCCATTCAAAGGAAAAAATAATACATTAGAAATAATCAATGAGGATGCAAAGACTTTGGACATATCAGACAAAGACTTTTAAAAATCTTACTTTAAATATGATCAGACAGCTAAAGGAAAACATGAACAAAGAGCTAAAAATAAAAAAAATGATAAATAAACAAAATGAGAAATTTGATAAAGAGATGAAAATCTAAAAAGGAATAAAACAGAAATACTATAGCCAAAGACCATGAAAACTTATACTAAAAATTACTTAGAGGACTTCAACAGCAGATTGGGGTTGGCATAATAAGGAAAGAGTGAACATGATAAACTGAAAGAGATTCATACCAAGACATTATAATCAAACTATTAAATGTCAAAGACAAAGAAAGAACCCTCAAAGAAGCAACAGAGAAACAACATGTCATATACAAGGGAGCCTCAATAACATTAAAAACTCATTTCTCATCAGTAATCATAGAGGCAAGAAGATAGTGGGATGACGTGAAAAATGCTGAAAGATAAACATTATCAACTAAGATTCTATATCCAGGAAAACTGCGTTTCAAAAATGAGGGAGTGATTAAGACATTCCCAACTAAACAAAAGCTGAGGGAGTTTGTTACCACTGGAGCTGCCCTGTAAGAAATGTTAAGGGAATTTTTTGAGATTGAAAGGAAGTATCAGATAATAGATCAAGACCACATGAAGAAATAAAGGTCTCTGTCTGGTAAAAGCAACTACATGCATAAATATAAATACAAGAATTATTGTATTTTTAGTTTATAACATCATTTTAAAAATTCTTATAGGATCTAAAATGGAGAAGCATAAAATGCAGTGAAAATTTATGGTTTTAACTACAAAATGCATAAAGATGTAATTTGTGACAAGAACATAAGGGGGAGAAATAGGGTGAAGGAACATAGTGTGTGTATGCTATGAAAATTAAGTTGGTATCAAAACAAATAAGATTGCTATAGATTTAAGATGTTAAATGTCAACTCCATTGTAACCACAAAGAAAATCTCTAAAACTTATATGAAGAAGGAATTGAAAAGGGATTCTAAATGGTTCACCACAAAAGATCAACTAAAGACTAAGTAGGTAGAAATGGAAAAAATAAGGGACAAGAAAGATATAAGACTTACAAAAATCAAAATGCAATATGGCAGAAGTAAACCTGAATTAACGGTAGTTTCTTTAAATATAAATGGAATAAACATTCTACTCAAAAAACAAAGATTGGCAATATGGATTTTTTTTTTTAAAGCTGTTTACAAGAGACTCACCTTAAATTCAAAGGCATAAATAGGTTGGAATTATGAGGAAAATATTCCACGTAAACAATAACCAAAAGAGACCTGAGGTGGCTATATTAAAATCAGAAAAAATAGACTTTAAGTCAAAAATGGTTACAAGCGACAATGAAAAACCCTATATATTGATAAAATTCATCAGGAAGAGACAACAATTTAAAATGCATATGCACCTATCAACAAAGACCCAAAATATAAGAAGCAAACCATAAAAGATTTGAAGGGAGAAACAGATGGTTCTACATTAATATTAGGAGACTTCAACATCACTTTCAATAATGGATAGAACATCTAGACAGAAGATCAGTGAGGAAACAGGGGACTAGAACAAAACTGTGAAGTGAGTAGATTTAACAGACATATATAGAAAATTTCATCCAATAATAGCAGAACAATATCTATTCAAGTCTTTTGCCCATTTTTTTTTTTTAAGATTTTATTTATTTACTTTATCCATTTTAAACCCCCCCCTTCCCCATTTTGCTGTTTTGTGTCCATTTGCTGGGCAATTTTCTGTGTCTGTTTCCTGCCATCTCTTCTCATCCTCCTCCTCCAGTCTTCACCAGGATTCGATCCTGGAGACCTCCGATGTAGGAGAGAGGCATTCTGCTGCCTGCGCCACCTCAGCTCCTGGCTTCTGGAGCTTTCGGAGCATCTCGTCTTGTCTCTCCCATTACGTCATCATCCTGCTGCATGGCTCCCGGGGCCCGACAGCTCAGCGGCACACAGAGCCTGGCAGCCCATGTGCCTTCTATACATATATATATATATTTTTTTTTATTTTACCGGGAGGTCCGGGGGATCGAACCCAGGTCCCTCCATATGGCAGACGGATGCCTAACCATTTGAGCCAAATTAATTAATTTTAATTAAGTCATTTTTCTTTTCATTGTTGAGTTGTAGGATCTGTTTATATATCATGGATATTAAACCCTTATCAGATATGGAGTTTCCAAATATTTTCTCCCATGGAGCAGGCTGCCTTTTTACCTTCCTGACAAAGTCCTTCGAAGAACACTTCTATTTAATTTTGAGGCAGTACCATTTATCTATTCTTTCTATTCTTGTTCATGCTTTGGGTGTAAGGTCTAAGAACCCACCTCCTGAAAACCTCCTACCACCAGATCTTGAAGTGCTTTCCTACATTAACTTATAGGGGTTTTATGGTCCTGGGTTTTATGTGTATGTCTTCAATCATTTTGAGTTAATTTTGTATAGGGAGTGAAGAAGGGGCCCTCTTTCATTCTTTTCATTATGGATATCTAGTTCTCACAGCACCATTTGTTGAAGAGACTGTTCTGTCCCAGTTGAGTGGACTTGTTAGCCTTGTCAAAAAGCAGTAGACCTAGAGGTGAGGGGATATTTCTGAACTCTCAATTCAATTGCATTCATCAATATGTCTATCTTTATGCCAATACCATGCTGTTTTGACCAGTGTAGCTTTGTAATATGTTTTATTTTTTCCTTTATTTTTAAAGAAGCTTTAGATTACATAAAAAATATAGGGGATTCCCATATACCCCCTTAAGATCAGGAATCATAAGCTCTCTAACTTTTTTTTTTTTAAGGATGTTTTTGGCTATTCAAGGTTATTTTCCCTTTCAAATAAATTTGGTAACTGATTCTTCTCTTTCTGTAAAGTAGGCTGTTGTAATTTTGGTTGGGATTGCATTGAATGTGTAAATCAATTTGGGTTGAATTGACATATTAACAATATCTAGCCTTCCAATCCATAAACTCAGAATGTTCTGCCATTTGTTTAGGTCCTCTTTGATTTCTTTTAACAATCTTTTGTAGTTTTCTAAGTAAAGGTCTTTTACTTTCCTGGTTAAATTAATTCCTAGATTTTAGTTGCTATTATATATGGAATTTTAAAAATTATTATTGTATAGAAACACTACTGATTTTTGTATGTTGATCTTGTATCCTGCCACTTTGCTTAACTCATTTATTAGCTCTTTTGTAGCTATTTTGGAGTTTTCTAAATATAGGATCATGTATGATTAATATGATGTTGGCTGTAGGTTTTCATATATGCCCTGCATCATGTTGGGGAATTTTCCTTCTATTGCTATCTTTTGAAGAATTCTTATCAAGAAAGGATGATGAATTTTGTTAAATACCTTTTCTGCATCAATCAAGATGATCATGTGGTTTTCTCCTTTGATTTGTTAATGTGGTGTATTACTTTACTTAATTTTTCTTATGTTGAACTACCTTTGCATCTAGGAATAAAACCCACTTGACTGTGGTGAACAAGTCCTTTAATATGCTATTGGGGTGGGGGGGGGTGGATGTGGCTCAAATAGTTGGATGTCCACCTCCCATATGGAGCGACCTGGGTTTGATTCCCAGGGCCTCCCAGTAAAACAAAGAAAAATATAGAAGGTCCATGGGCCTCCGGGCCCCACCAAGCCACGCAGCAAGATGATGATGTAACAGGAGAGTGTCATAAGGGAGAACCAAGATGAGATGTGCTGAAAAACCAGGAACTAAGGTGGTGCAGGTGGCAGAATGCCTCTCTCCCACATTGGAGGTTCCCAGGATCGAATCCCAGTGAAGATGGGAGGAGAAGGATGAGAAGAGAGGGCAGGAAACAGACACAGAGAATTGCCCAGTGAATGGACACACAAAAAACAGCAAAAACAGGAGGGAAGGGGGTTTAAAAATGGATAAAAGTAAATAAATAAATAAAAATGTGCTGTTGGATTGGATTTGCAAGTATTTTGTTGAGAATTTTTGCATCTATATCTATAGGGTGGTTTTCTCTAAATTTCTTTTCTTGTAGTATTTTTATCTGACTTTGGTATTAGGGTGATGTTGGCATCATAAAAATAAGTTAGGAATTTTTTATTTTCTTCAATTTTTTTGGAAGAGATTGAATAGGATTGGTATTAATTCTTCTTGGATTGATTGGTGTAATTTACCTGTGAAACCATCTGGTCCTGGGCTTTTCTTTGTTGGGAGGTTTTTAATGATTGATTCAATCTCTTTAATTGTGATTGCTATGTTGAGGTCTTGTATTTCTTCTAGAGTCTGGGTAGTTTGTTCAAGCATTTCTAAAAATATGTCCATTTCATCTAGGTTGTCTAATTTGTAAGCATACAGTTTTTTCATAATATCCTCCTATGAGCCTTTTTATTTCTGTGGGGTCAGTAGTAATGTCCCACCTTTCATTCCTGATTTTATTTATTTACATTTTCTCTCTTTATTTCTTTGTTAGTCTTTCTAAGGGTTTATCAATTTTATTGATCTTCTCAAAGAATCAGCTTTTGGTTTTGTTTATTTTCTCTACTGTTTTTTTTTTTTTGGTTCTCAATTTCATTTATTTCAGCTCTAAACTGTTTTATTTCTTTCCTTCTGCTTGCTTTGGGATTAGTTTGCTGTTCTTTTTCTAGTTCCTCCAGGTGGTACAGTTAGGTTTTTAATTTTAGCTCTTTCTTCTTTTTTAATGTAAGCATTGAGGGCTATAAATTTCCTTCTCGGCATTACCTTGCTGCATCCCATGAGTTTAGATAAGTTGTGTTCTCATTTTCATTCATCTCAAGATATTTACTAATTTTTCTTGCAATTTCTTCTTTAGCCTACTGATTGTTTAAAAGTGTGTTGTTTAGCCTCCATATAATTGTGAATTTTCCTGTTCCCCACCTATTATTAATTTCCAGCTTCATTCCATTATGATCAGAGAAAATGTTTGGTATAATTTCAATCTTTTTACATTTATTGATAACTGTTTTGTGAGCCAACATATGGTCTATCCTTGAGAAAGATCCATGAGTACTTAAGAAGAATGTATATCCTGATGATTTGGGGTGCAATTATCTGTATATGTCTGTTAGGTCTAGCTCATTTATCATATTGTTCAAGTTCTCTGTTTCCTTGTGGATCTTCTGTCTAGTTGTTCTAAATATTGATGTGAGTGGCGTACTGAAGTCACCAACTATTATTGTAGAGACATCTATTTCTCCTTTTAGTTTTGCCAGCGTTTGTCTCTTGTATTTTGGGGCACCCTGGTTAGATGCATAGATATTTATGCTTGTTATTTCTTCTTGTTGGATTGCCCCTTTTATTAATATATAATAGCCTCTCCTTATTATTGTAAAGGCATTACTTACTTCATCCATTTTATCCTTTGGCTTTCTGTTGTCATATCTTACTATTGTCTGTCATTTTACCCTTTTGTTTATCCTCCTTAATAATCTTCATTTCTATACTCTTCTCCAAGCCTTTCTCTCCTTTCTTTTCCTTTCAGGCTGTAGCACTCCCTTTAGTATTTTTTGATGAGCCAGCCTCTTGTGGATGAACTCTCCTAGTTTCTGTTTATCTATGAATATTTTAAACTCATCTTAATTTTTGAAGGACAATTTTGCTGGATAAAGAATTCTTGGCTGGCAGATTTTCTTTTTTGGTATCTTAAATATATTAAACCACTGTCTTCTCACCTCCATGTTTTCTGATGTGAAATCCACACTGTCTTATTAAACTTCCCTTGTATGTGATGGATTGCTTTTCTCTTACTGCTTTCAGAATTCTCACCTTAACTTTGGCATTTGACATTCTGATAACTATGTGTCTTTGAATAGGTTTATTCAGATTTATTCTATTTAGAGTATGCTGTGCTTCTTGGACATATATTTTCATATCTTTCATCAGAATTGGGAAATTCTCAGCCATTATTTCCTCAAAGATTCTTTCTGCCCCATTTCCCTTCTCTTCTCCTTCTGGAACTTCCATGATCTGTTTATTGCTGTGCTTCGTGCTATCAATCAATTCTGAGTCCTTGCTCAATTTTTTCCATTCTTCTTGCTATCTGTTCTTCTGTCTTTTCAATTTCAGATGCTCTATCTCTAATTTGCTGACTACTTCTTCTGCCATTTCAAATCTGTTGTTGTAGGCCTCTAAGTATTTTTAATCTTAACCATTTGTTTTCATTTCCATAAGTTCTGTTATTTTTCAAGTTTTCAAATTCTTCTTTGCACTCACCACGTGTCTTCTTAACGTCTTTTATCTTTTTAGCCATATTGTCCTTCACCTCTTGGAACTGATTTAGGAGATTTGTTTGAACATCACTTATTAGTTGGTTCAAATCCTGTGTCTCATCTGGCATTTTAATTTGTTCCTTTGAATGGGTCATACCTTCCTGTTTCTTAGAATGGCTTGTACTTTTTTGCTGATGCCTAGGCACCTGATTATGATGGTGAGTTTGCTCTGATGATCAATTTCTCTATCTTGCCTAGGATTTTATAGATGATGTGCTTTGTGTTATGGCTCTTCTTTGATTCTTGGTTCAACTTATTCTAGGTCTTTAAAATTGCCTGTTTAACTGATCAAAACAGAGCCAGGAACCCACTAATGGGGTGCAGACCAGGCCTAGGGGCAAAGGACAGTAAAGAAACCCAAAATCCTCTTTTATTTTTCCTGTAGTATACTTTACTGGCCTCCGGCAGATGATACTCTCTGGCAAACCCTTCCACTTAACCTTGGGGGTGGGCATGTGGAATGGGTGGGTGGTGCTGAGACAATGGCTGGGAGAGTTCCCTGTCTGGTCCTGCTTTTCAGAGCCAGGCCTCCATGTTCAAACTCACTGATGTGAAGCCAGCCTCATCCCTCGGCTGCACCTTCCCTTTTCCCAGGGAAGAAGAAATCAGCATTTCTGTCTGCATCAGCCATTCTAAATGAGGATAACCTGCATACTCAGGGAATTTAGGAAAATATTCATGGTCAGTTCAAGTTATTCAGACCAAAAGAATATTTTGATTTAGCATGAATCATATAAATTGGCTGTCTGTTTGATTCTGAAATTGATCTATATATAATTGTATCATTCTCTCCACCCCTAAAATACTACTCTTTAGTCTGGAAATAAGACCGTTATGAGAAGTTTCTGAGATATTCAGCACTGAGTTTGATAATGAAAGTGTTTACTTAAAAAAAAATTTATGTTGGTTAATTTAACACACACATATTTTAAATAATGTACATAATTTTCTTGTACTGTCTAGTACTCTCATTCTGACTCAACCCAATATATCGCACTGAATATTAAAGTCAGGCTATCTGTCCATCAGTTTCTCTCATGCAGACAAAAACTGTTTTATTCTTAATCATACCTGAAGAATTGTTAAGATTTCCAGTAATAGGCTTCACTTGTCCTCCTGAAAATAAACTATGGTCTGGAGAAGGCTAAACGTATTAACAGAGCCCATGATTAGTAATCCTTTCCTGGTTATGTTGTCAGTTAGGTGAGAGGATATAATGCTGGGAAGAGGCTAGGGTTCAATAAATGGTATAATCATGATTATTCATCAAGTTAAAAATTAATATTTAATTTAGCAAATTTTCTTGCCTGTGGGGCAGTTAATTTGAATGTATTTGGTTCACATTTATTATGGAAAAAATAAGAGAAAAATATCAAGGGAATACGTCAAAATCGATAAAAGTAAAATGTTGGGAAAAACTTGCCACATAGACAAAACCATGAAAGTTCATGTTTTTCACATGTTCTTTCTTAGGCTCACAAAAGATTTGAATTAATGGCCTAAAAGGTTTTCTCCTTCTCCTCTCTGTAAAAGTGAGAAGATGAAGGACGTTGAGTGGAGCAAGACTATTTGGCCTTCATTCTGATGATGCCACTTCCAACATAAAAAAATCTAAACAGTGGCTTACCAAATGATACCTGAATAAAAAGAACCAAAAGGAGTCTACAAAATGCTTTGAGCATTTTAATTATTCTTCTTGTTTGTTGTACATTTTCTTCCTTTATTCAAGGATTTTCAATGGAAAAGAAATCTGTGCCCCTGAGAAATAACTCCCAGAATGCACCATGATTTGTGCTTCATTTGAGACCTCTGGTCATTAGAAACACCTATGTTTTTTTTCTCTCTTTGTTTCCTAAGAGGGGAGAAAGCAGTAATAACTCAAATGTCCAGAATTCTCCCCAGACATCATTTTTCTAACAGTCCAGGAGGAGCTGATTCAAGGTCAGAGGTCAGAGGCTGTGCTCCATTTGCCAGCTGGCAGTAAGCTCAAAGGACAGAGGGTGCAAGAAGCGTGACAATTCCTCAAGATGCTCATTCACAGAGCATTAGAGTATCCCCTCGGTTACCTCAGAAATACTCATTTTATCTCAGTTTGGTGGGTTGGAGCAAAGGGGGTCAATATTCTAGGGTAGCTTTGCAGGGCTTCACATGCTATGATCCTATCTCTCTGAAGCTGACTTTATTTTACTCTAACACAATAAAGCTTAAAGAAGGATAAAAAGTTTCTATTATAGATAAACATTATCTGCCTTGTGACTCAGAACAGAGCAATACTGACTAACGGACAAACTCCCCATTCCTCAGCTGAGGGAGAAACAGTGGCTGGTGTGAACACTATCTGGAGTGATAGAATACTTCAAAATGGAAGGAAATTAAGATATTAAAGTTTTGATCTACAATTATTTCAGGTGGGTTATTTCCTCTCTCAAACTTCTTCCTCAGTTTTTGTGTCCTGGTTCCATACCATATCCAGAGTTTGACTGTTCTTCCCTTCCTAAATGGCTAAACTGAGATGCTGAGTGTAAGAAATAGAAAGTGACAAGATATGACTGAAGCATTGGAAATCAATCCAAACTAAATGTGCTTCTTAACTATAAGTGAACAGTTGAAAACAATCCTCTTTTATAGCCATGAAGATAAGTACTCTGTTTTTATTAGGAAAAAATTGCTTTGGACTGAATAAAGTCATTTTATTAACAAGTCAAAGCAGATGGTTTATTGATGTTTCAGAATAGAGTTTACAAGGTCTAGTGAAAAAAGAGACCCAGCTCTGAATTAACAAATTACCCTGGTATATGGGACATTGACAGTTCACTGTTAATAGATTTATGGGCTACTGCTGGGTGTTTTATCCCCATTTGGTTTATTATGATAAAATATTGGGGCATGGGTAACCTATAGCCTTATTGCAATATACTATATTGACCTCTGACCCTTAGGACCTGACAACAAAACTATGTATTGGGGTTTTAATTTGTCTTAATATAACAGGATCAACATCGTGCTTGTGTGGTTTATTGTGAAGAAGCTATGTGGTGTAATTAACGCATGGCATACTAGCATGGGATTTGCTAGCACTCAATAAGTTAGCTCTCAGAGGTTACAAGAGCCACATGTTAAAATCTAGAAGTCTCCAAGTGAGAGAGGGCTTATATCCCATGGATATGGTGGGTGGGATGATCCTGCCTGCAGATGCAGGCCCTCTCCATTCGGAGGTGGTGGGAGGTGTGGGAGGCGGGCAACATGGGAATCCCAGTGGGTTCCGTGTAATTTTTTGGGTAATCTAAGTACCTCTTAAAATATATGTATATATATATATATATAAATAACATTTTTGTAAGCAAATACATATATATGCATATATATTTAAAAAAAAACAAACAAAAAAACAAAACCCTAAGTAAAATATTAGCTAACTGAAAGTGGGAACAAGTGAAAAAGGCAATAAAATGAGTTTATTACAAGTATGCAAAAAAAAAAAAAAAAATCAAGTATCAATGCTGGCTATAATATATATACAAAGTTTGAAGATATTTTGTGAGTGAAATAAGCCAGACACAAAAAGACAAATATTGTATGTTCTCATTTATATGAAATAATTAGAATATTAAAATTCATAGAGTTAAAAACTAGAATGCATTTTACCTGGGACTGAGTTGTGGGTAGGTAATGTAGATTAATGCTTCTTTAGTTCATAGTTTATGTTTGGGATAACAGAAAACTTTTGTTATGGGTGGTGGTAATGGAAGCACAATGTTGTGAATATAATTAACATCATTGTACTGAAAGTGGTTAAAAGGGAAATATTACACTGTACATATGTTAGCAGAATAAAACTTTTAAAAAACAAAAACAAACAAACAATCTAGAAGTCTCTATGGCAAAATGGCATGTGCTTTGAGTAAATAAAGTGTCTATAGAGAATCTCACTGTTAAGCTTAGAAGGAAATACATTTTGGCTCTTGGGAAATTTCAGAATCTTTGTATTATTAATCTACTTTGAAAATGTAACTTTTAATTTCAAGAAATTTAATTTTTTTCTAGTTCTTTTTCCCCAAAATTTGCCTAGATATTTGATACTGCCTGTTCTCTGCTCTCGTTTTCCATTCCTTTTAAAGACAGGTAAATAAAGGTATTTAAAGATAACTTTATTACCGTCTATACCTGATAATGCTATTATTGGAAATTCTTGGCTGTCTAATACTGCTAGGTTGTGTCTGTTGACTCTCACTTGGGATTGATTGCTATATTTCCTTTTTTTTTTAATTAAAATTTTTATTTTTAAAGAAGTTTTAGGCTACATAAAAAATATAAGGGATTCCCATATGCTCCACTCCCTCCCCCTCCCACACTTTCCCACATTAACAACATTCTTCATTAATGTGGTACATTTGTTACAATTGATGAACCCATATTGAAGCATTGCTATTACCATGGACTACAGTTTACATTACAGTTTACACTCTGTCCCACATAATTTTGTAAGTTATGAAAAAATATACAATGGCCTGTATCCATCACTGCAATGTCAGGCAGGACAAATCCAGTGTCCTGAACATGCCCCCATATTACACTTAGCACCTCTGGTGGCCACTGCCTTTACATCAATGATAAGAGTTCTTCTATTGCTAGAATAATAATAAGTCTATAGTAGAATAATAAGTGTACTTTAGTCCACTGTTCATTCCTCAATCTTGAGGATTTGGGGGTGGTGATGTCTACTCTGCTTCTAATTGAGAGGGGGCTTAGATCCCATGGGGCAGATGGATGGAGCTATCTTGCTTGCACTTGCAGACACTCTCTGTTCCTTGGGATGGGCATTGTCGATCATCATCTTCTTGTTAGTTGTGCTGGATGAGTCCAATGAACTGGAGGGCAGGTATTGCAATTCTGCTGAAAATCAGGGCTCAACTGGCACATCAACAGACCAAAGGTTTAAGTCTCTTGGACATATATTTATCAAATATAGTGCTAATTATAGGTTTAAATAAAAGGGGCAGAAGAATCATGTGTAGAGAACTATAAATGAGTCTAACTCTGTTAAACTGGGGAGCATAAATTCCAAAGTAAGGCACTCTGACAGGGTGCCGAATTCCTGAGCTGTCTGCCCTGCTTATAGTTTCTGGATGTCTCTAGAGTCCTCAGGAGCCCAACTATTTGAAGCACTGTTTACTGTGGCAGTCAATGAGATCTTGCTGAGACTTGCATAAACGTAACGTCTGGAATGACCTCCCAATTCACTTTGAAATCTCTTAGCCATAAAAACTCATTTGTATTTACCATTTCCCCCTTTTGGTCAAGGTCTTTTTCCAGATGCATTGCTAGTTGGTACTTGGTAATAATCCCTTGGTGCCAGGGAGGCTCATCCCCAGGGAGGCTCATCCTCATTCATGTCCCACACTGGGGGAAAGGTAGTGCATTTATATGCTGAGTTTGGCTTAGAGAGAGGCGACCTTTGAGCAACAAGGAGGCTTTCAGGAAACAACTCTTAGGCAGTATATAATACTAGGCTAAGTTTCAATTTCACAAGAAAAGGTTCATAAGTACAATAATCAGTATCAAGGGCCTGGCATAATGGTCTGTCTTCCTTTACTAGATATTGCCCTTGTATTCAGGGGATTCTTACTGTCCTATTAAAGAATGTAGCAGAACTCCCCAGGATGGTAATTCAATATTCTTTTGGTTTTCATGTGGATATCCATCCACCAAGACAATGTCCCATGAACAGCTGAACATATTCATATGTCTTAGAGGCATGCCCCAGGTGAAACCCTTCCCATGCATTCCCACATCACTGACACCCCGCACCCAGTGATCCTCACTGGTGACTACTGTGACCCTTCTGTGATCCAAACCTCTTCAAAAATGAAGCCAACAAAATAACCAAATAAAATTAATAAGCAAATGAAATATTTAAAAACTAACCAATAAAATACAAAAGAATTTAAAACAATTTGAAATAATAAAAAAAATTTTAGATATTGTGTCTGTCATCACTGTAAGATCTGTTGTCTTGTATATACAGTGACATTTTCTTCCATTTATTCACCCAGTGTCTTATTTTTTTTTTTTTTCATTTTATCTTCAAAGAAGTTTTAGGATACAGAAGAGTCACATAGAGAATACAGGTGATTCCCAATGCCCTCCCCTCTTTCCCCTCTCCCTTATTAATAACTTTTTACATGCAGAAGGTACATTTGTTACAATTGATGTACAAACATTGAAGCATTGCTACTAATCATGGTCAATGGTTTACATTTTGGATCGACACTTTTTATAGGTTTTGACAAAATTTGAAGTGGCCTGGATCCATTATTGCACGATTATGCTGAATAATTCTAATGCCCTAAAAATGTCCTACATTCCATCTATTCTAGTCTTCTCTCCCCCTCCTCTAGGAACCTATGGTAATCATTAGGTTTCAATTTTTGAAAAATAAGATTCATAGTTACTTGCAATAATATTGAGGGCTTGACATATTGGTCTGTTTTCTTTCACTGGGTACTTCTTATGTTCTAGAGGGATTCTTGTCCCTATAATTGAGAGCAGAGCAGGACTCCTCAGGATGGAAGTTTGATATTTTCTTAATTATTTTGTGGGTTTCCACCCACTTATATAACACACTATGAAAAAAGGAACACTTACATATTCCATAGAAGCCAGCCCCAGGCATGCCCTGTCTCATGTAATCCCCCACATCCAAGACCCTATACCAGTAACTCTCCCCTGCCATATTTGCCAAAAGAACTTTCCTAACATTGTAGTTTCAACCACAGACCTGCAAATTCCCAGAGTTCACCTGCTCCTTCCCCCAACCCTCCCCCCCACCCAGTTCCATGGATAGTCTAACCTAATCTCCCCAACCAACTCCTCCTCATAGACCAACTGCTATATTTTCTAATGGGGTTATGAGCTCAATTTCAGTAGAGTTCTATTTGTGGGAATCCTTGATTATATGTCCCTCCAAAAGTTTTGCTTTTGCTTCTTACAGATGCAGCAGAGATATTTACAGTCCAAATTGACTTTTTATGTCAATTTGTTGGTTTGGGACTTCCTGCATTGTGCAAGGAAAGTAAATTTGACCCCCAAACCAGAAAGAGGGCAGATTATTAGAGGAAACTATATATTTCATTTCCCCTTTCTCTCTATCTCTGTCTTTATCCTCACTCCCTTATTTGGAACCTAGGGCTAGTCAAACAAATTTTCTTATGTTTTCACTGCCCACTGTCCCAATGGGAAGATTTTTCTTTTAGTTCTCCTTTTCACCTGGGGTACGCTCTTCCAGTTTTATATGGGGTACAGATTCCAGTTTTATATGGGAATCTTAATTATAATTCTGTATCTTTCACAGGACCAAATCTCACATGCAGTTAAAACCACAGACCCTTGGATACTGAGATCGATAAACTCCTCCAGGAATCTGCAGTGCTAGCTCATACTTAGTTTCATTTTCATCTTTGTTTTAGGCTCTTGAGATAAAATTTTCCTGACTTTTTTGGTAGATTAGTTATGCATTTAAAATAATATGTTGGATTTTTTCCTAGTTTACTCAGAAATTGTAGATATTTATAGTGGAAGGGTTTTCATGTAAGGAAACCTACCAAACTGTCAGATTGGAATTCAGAACCTTGTTTTAGAAATATCCCTTTAGTGTTAGTAAATTAGGTTGAAGCAGACAGAAAACTTAAGGTGCAGAAAATCCATCCTGCCAACTTTACCCACTTTATAGTACAATTAAGGGTTTACCCTCTTTATAGTCTTAGCCTACACATCTCACACTGCATCCTTCTTCTATTCAGCCTACTTTCTATATTCTAGACATGGATATGGTATTTTGGAACATCATATAGAATGACACACTAATAGCCCCCTTTAAAACATCTGTGCTTGAAAGGTATGGATTGTTTTAAGTGACCAGTTTTATGTAAATTATCTAATGATCAAATTTTCATGATACAGTAAATATTTAGCTTAATATATTTTAAAGGGATTTTTCACAGATCATTTCAAACACAGAAATTGTTGTATTAAACAATATCACATATGCTATTTAGAAATCTAAAGGCCTTTAAACATTTCTGCTTTTTCATAGATGCAATCACGAACTGATGAATACAATGAATGCATCCACCATCTATAATTCCTATGTTCCTTGTTGCCATATTACTGGATGTAAGACTCTACCTGTGGCCTAACTTATATTGACTTTAAGAACAGATTACGAAACCAAAATACAATGAAAGACTTGAACCATTCTATAAAAGAACTTGAACAACACTGTAAAACTAATCCTAACAGACATATATAGAAAACTTCTCCCAACGAAGAAAAACACACATTCTTTTCAAGTACATATGGATAATTCCCTAGGATAAGCCATATGTTAGGTCTTAATAAATTTAAAAAGACTGAAATCATACAAAATTTCTTCTTCAACTACAATGGAATGAAGCTTGATAGCCATAACAGAAGAAAAAGGGGAAATTTCACAATTTGTGGACATTAACACACTCTTAAACAAACAATAGATCAAAGATGAAATCACAAAGGAAATTACAAAATACCTTAAGAAGAATGAAAATAAAAACACAACATGCCCAAACATATAGGATACAGCAAAGGCAGTGCCAAGAGGGATATTTATAGCTGTAAACACTTACATTAAAAAAGAAGAAAGATCTTAAATCAGTAACGTAAAAGAAAATAATAAAGATTAAAGTAGAGATAAATGAAATAGAGAAGGAAAACAACAGAGAGAATCAATGAAACCACGCTGGTTTTTAAAAAGATCAATAAAATTGGTAAACCTTTAGCTAGACTGACAAAGAAAAAAAAGACAGAGGACACAAATAATAAAAATAAAATATGAAAGCGGGGACATGACTATTGACATTACAGAAATAAAAGCATTATAAAAGGATACTATGAACAATTGTACGCCAGCAAATTAGAAAACCTACATGAAATGAACAAATTCCTAGAAACATACAAATTACCTATACTGACTCAAAAAGATAAAAAGATTTCTACAGACCAAAATCAAGTAAAGAGATTGAACCAGTGATCAAAAACCTCCCAATAGAGAAAAACCCAGGACCAGTTGGCTTCACTGTTGATTTTTACCAAACATGCAAAGAGTAATTAACATAAATCCTTCTCAAACTCTGTCAAAAAACTGAAGAAGAGGGAACACTTCCTAGCTCAATCTTTGAGACTGGCATCACCCTATTACCAAGGCTAGATAAAGAAAATTTTAAAAATAAAATTAAAAAATCGCAAATGAAGAAAATTACAAACTAACATCCCTTATGAATATAGATGCAAAAATCCTCAACAAAATATTAGCAAACCAAATCCAACATCACATTAAAAGCATTATGGGATTTATCCAAGTGGGATTTATCCCAGGAATGCAAGGATGATCAACATAAGAAAATCAACCCTATAATACATTTAATTAATAGAATGAATGGGAAAACCACACAATCATCTTAATTGAGCAGAAAAGGCATTTGACAAAATCCAGGACACTTTTTTGTTAAGAACACTCAGAAAACTAAGAACAGATGGAACTTCTTTCACATGTTAAAAGCACATGAAAAACACACAGCTAACATCATACTCAACAGTAAAATACTGCAAACTTTCCCTCTAAGATTGGGAATATGAAAAGATATCTACTTTTACCACTGCTATTCAGCTTTGTACTGGAAATTCTAGCCCAAGCAATTAGGCAAGAAAAAAATTCCAATTAGGCACCTAAATTGGAAAGAAAGAATCAAAACTCTCCAAATTCAGAGATGACATGTGCTTATATATAGAAACTCATGAAAAATCTATAAGAAAGCTAATAGAGCTATTAAATGAATTCAGTAGAGTAGTGGAGTTCAAGAACAACACTCAAAAATCAGTAATTTTCCTATTCAAGATCAATGAGTAATATGTAAAGGAAAGAGCAAGAGAACAATTCCATTTACAATAGCAACCAATAGAGTAAAATATATAGGAATAAATTTAACCAAAGATGTAAAAGATTTGTACACAGAAAACTACAAATCATTGCTGAAAGAAATTAGAGAAGACCTGGACAAATGGAACTATATACAACACTGGTGGGTTAGAAGACTTAATATGGTTAAATATCAATGCTACCAAAATTGATTTACAGATTCATTGCAGTCCACTAAAAATCCATCAGTTTTCTTTACAGAAGTGGAGGAGTTAATAATCAAATTCATATGAAAGGGATAAGGGCCCCAAATAATTGAAAACATCTTGAGAAAGAACAAAATTGGAGGATTCACACTTCCTAATTTCAAAACTTATCACACTATAACCCAACAACAAAAAGACAAATAACACAATATGAAAATGGGCAAAGGACTTGAATAGACATGTCTCCAAAGAATATATACAAATGGCCAACAAGCACATGAGCAGATGCTCAACATCATTGATCATCAGGGAAATGCAAATCAAAACCACAATGAGATAACTGCCTCACACCCAGCAGAATGGCTATTATTTTAAAACTGAAAAATAACAAGGGCTGATGAGAATTCAGAGAAACAGGAAACCCAGACACTGCTGGTGGTAATGTAAAAGGATGCAGCTCCTGTGGAAAATAATTTGGTGATTCCTTAGATAATTAAACATAGAATTACCATATGACCTAGCAATCCCACTTCTAGGAATGTACTCAAAAGAATTGGAAGGAGGTACTCAGATATTTGCCCACTGTTCTAGTTTTCCAGCTGCTAAAACAAATACCATACAATGGGTTTGCTTAACAACAGAAATTTATTGTCTCACTGTTGCAAAGTCTAGAAGCTTATTTCTTCTCAGGGTCGGTATCTTCTGGCTGGCTGCCAATCTTTAGGGTTCCTTGGCTTTTCCTTCATATGGCAATGACCATAATAAAATATTGTTCAGCCATAAAATGTAATGAAGCTCTGATACATGCTTCAACCTGGATGAACCTTGAAGACATCAGGTTGAGTGAAATAAGTCAGACATTAAAAAGACAGCTATTATATGATTCCACTTATATGAAATAACTTGAATATGCAAATTCATACAGACAGAACATTGATTACATGTTACCAGGGGGTAGCTGTGATGATGGTGGGGGATGGCGAATGGGGAGGAATAAGGGGTTAAGGCATTGTGGGTACAGGTTCTGTCTTTGGGTGATGGAAAATTTTAAGTAATGGATGGTGGTGATGGTAGCAGAACATTGTGAATGTGATTAATGCCACTGAATTGTGAGCTTGGGAGTAGCCGAGATGGAAAATTCATGTTCTATATATGTTACCACTATTTAAAAGAAGGGAGATAAGAAACAGTGGCAATTAAATGCATTACATGATCCTGGATTGGATCTAATAATGGAGGAGAAAATGCCCAAAAGGACATTATTGGACATATACTTTATAGCAATGTTAATTTCTTGAACTTGATAACTTCATGAGGTTACATAAGTGAATATTCTTGTTCTTAGGAAATATACATAAAAGTATTAAGGGGCAAGGGAGCATGATGTTCGCAATCTATTCTCAAATGTTTAGACGATAGACACAAAAATAGATAAAGATAGACACAGACAGCAGACAGATAGATGAAAGAATAATATAACAAATGTTGGCAAAATGTTAAAATTTGGTAAATCTCGGTATATGGATAGGGGTTATTTGGTATTCTCTGTATTGTTTTTGCAAGTTTTTGCAAGCTTGAAATTATTTAGAAATAAGGAATTTTTAAAAAGGAAGCCACAAAAGAGAAGATTGAAAATTATAGTTTTGATAGCTAGCTATAGATGTTTCAGATAGAGGCAAGGTTGAAGAGGGGAGGGGGAAAAAACCAGCAATGAAGAAAATATGAAAAAAAAAATGATAATACATTTGTTACTGGTTTTCTTCTAAGGCTCTGAAAATATGTTAACTTTGGTAAGTTATTTAGACAAAATATTTAAATTCTTTTTCTATCTCCATGGTTTTCAAATAGTACTTATTACAAAGATGGGAAGGAAATCAGTTTTTGACAAATTAATTCAAGGGCTCTATAAGAACTATTTATGAAATATAGGCAATGATGCTATTGTTAGTTTGATTATATTGTAAGTGGAGACAATATCATTGAAGTTTTTCTGATCTCTTCCCTCAAACATAAAATCTTTTCAGTATTCTATTAAGAGTTAGAGAAAAGGATCCATTTAATAAAAATAATATTGCGAATTTAATTTTTGTGATTATGGGAGCAAGATTACTGATTGACTGGGAAAACTGGTATATAGATATTTCTATTACTGCCCATTTAATTATTCCAAAGAACTTCCATTCTACTTAGTAGTCCACCTTGTTATTTTAGTATGTGATTCTTATTCAACTTTGACACTTTGATTCATCATCTAATAAGTTTTTCCTATGGTTCATTGTCTGTGGTTAAAAACACATGCACACCCATGCCACATAGCTTTCAATCAATTCTACAATTCTGTATATTTATTGTTTTCAGTTCCAAAAAAAGATAAAGAATCAAAGAAGGGCTATCTAAAGAACACGTCCAAGATGATGTGGAATATAGTGGAGGAGTTGGCACTTTAAAAAAAATTATACTATAAACTCATCATAAACCCTAGTGCAGAAACTAAAACCCACCCCAACATTTTGAAAACTGTCCAAAAGAAAATATATCAGATATTTTCCTAAGGAAAAATAAGAGAAAAAGGTTGAGCTATTATGAATGGTAGGAAGGAAAAAGATCTGAACCAGGGAGTGTGTGTTGATTTGAACCAAACTTTAGCTCTGCAGCAGTGCTATACAATTCGGCATCTGAGGATGACATTGTGATGAATGGGACACAAATGCATCTTTTTTGTCTTTCCTACTTTTCTTTAGTGACTGGTGGACAGCTGGATACAGGAATCCTTATGATTTGTTCGGTAGCCACTTTTTTTTCTCTACTGTAATAGGATCTGCAGAAATAATTTAACAGGCTGAAAGGTAATTTAGTATTTTCTCTAATCTTTTTCTCCTCTGCTCCCTGCTTATACATTCCACAAGCACTGAGTACCCTCCAAGTGAACTAATCTTACCGTAAAATATTATTTCTTGTATTTATTCTTCTAACATATCAATTGTTTTCCGTTTTATTTACAAGGTGTTTTATTAACTCTAAGAGAATTTACTGCTCTTGATTTCCTTATTCTCTTCAAATTTGCCTATCTTTAAAAACCTGCTGTTTCTGTCTTGTATGTGCATATACTCTCTCTCTCTCTCTCTCTGTCCTATTCTCAGTGTATGAGAGGGGTATTATATGAAAATTGAATTTTATAATCTCAGTTTTCATTCTAGCTCATCTCAAAATTTTATTCCAGAATTCTTACTTGTTGGAAAAATAAAAACCCAATCATCAATATGGCTTTATTATTTATTTATTTATATATATATTTTGAGGTACCAGGGATTGAAGCTGGGACCCCCTATGTAGGAAGCTGGAGCTCAACCACTGAACCACATCAGCTTTCCTGAGTTGGTTTTTTTGTTTGTTTCCTCGTTATTTTTTTGTTTTTTTCAAGTGGCACTGGGAACTGAACCTGGGACCTCCCATGTGGGAGGCAGGCACTCAACTGCTTGAACCACATCTGTTCCCCAATATGGCTTTACTATGCTGGTAAATTTTTTTTTGTAAATGGAAACTTTCATTTTATAGTTGAAAATTGTAGACCTGAAAGTGAACTTACAGGGTAAGAATAAATAAGACTTATTAAATGACACAGACCACCTAAAATAAGTTGTAGGTTAAAGAGATACTTGAACACCTAAGAAGCTAGGCATATTGCTAGGTGACTTGAGCAGAATCTGCTATGATTCAAGGACAGAATACTGATAATGTGATATCAAGTCTACAGAGTTAGCCTTAAACAAGGAAGAGATGCAAACCCAAGCATTTTGCTTCAGTGAAACACCCTTGAATAAGATCATGGACATGTTTCAGAAAGGTAGTGACTGGTGTGTATTTTCAGATTTAAGCTGATTTTCATGAACTTATGGATATGGTTCCTCTGTTTCTTCCTCCTTCTAAGAAATCTTTAGGAGTTGAGATGTGCTTATGCAGAAATATACAATGGGCCTCCAAGCCAAAGCAATGCAGCTCTAAGAACAGGGGTTGTAATAAAATGACATGGGCAGACATAAAATGACATGATGCACTAAGATTAAGAGCAGAATAATGCTACTTAGTTTAACCAAGTACTCTGAGTGGTTCTGGGATAAACCCATAGTGATATTCTAATTTCTGCTACTTCCAAATTAGCATAAATTCCTTTTTATTAGTTGCCCATGGCTTGCCTTTCATCTTGAATGTTTAAACTAACCTATATAGAGAAACAAAAACATAAAGGTGGAAAGAAAGTTGAGAGTTCACAACCATAAACATAAAATTTATAATGTAAAGGAGGATTACAGTTGTAACTAGCACAGGATATTATATTTTTGAAAAGCAAACAGTTAAAGTAAAGAATATAATAGGTCTAAAATGTTTTACAGCTAGAAAAGAGGGCATGGAAAGGATAGAAAGGGTATGAAAAGATCAAAAAGATATTCAGATGGGAGTGGATGTGGCTCAAGGAATTGAGTGCCCGCCTCCTGGGTTTGGGTGCCTCCTAAAGAAGACAAACAATGAGCAGGCAACGAGCAAAAACAACCTGCACACAGACAAGGGAGCCATCTCAGGGGGAGAAAATACATTCAGAAGGGGGTGGGATAGGACCACACTTAGGCAGGAATACTAAACGACTCTTTTGTACATGGCTAATGATAGCAAGAAACTCAAGAGTATTATATATGAAGCTGGTAATTGAAGCCAATAGTCGAAAAAATTACGAACTTAAAGAGTTAATAAAGAGATTGAAAAGAACAATTTTATGTAATTATATGTAAATCTATAAATTTGTATGAAGAAGTCTCAAGAATGTTTAAAGAAGTATAGAACACCCATAATTAATCTTGGAGTTCAGAGTGACATCATTTATCAAAGGTCAAACAAACAGATTTTACCTCCACATTCTTAAGATAACAGAATTAGAAAATCTTGTGTTACAAAGCCTGGTATTGGCTCCATGAAAACTAAAAATTCACTACTAATTTATATATATAAAGAGCTAAGAAAAAGATGACTAATTGATAACTAGCAACCCTAATTTCTCCACGTGGGTCAAATAAATCAATGTCATAAAATTTGAGATTTACTTAATGACAATTTAGAATGGTGACAGCAAATGTATTTGGATATCATCAGGCATTTTGGAATAATACATAATAATTTGATAATCATTTAATAAAATGCTTGTGATATTGAATAGATTCCAAGAAAATAAAACTATTATGACCTGGTTACTATATGACAGATTCTGTAAAGATGGCATCGAAGTCCCACTATTTCATTTTTATCACATATTGCCTGACTACATGCAGTTGCAATGAATTCAGTACAAAAGAAAGTGAACTTACCATATCATATGTTAGAATATGACCAATGAGCAAGGAATAAAGTATCGTGATCTATGGTAAAAGGAATGATAATAGAAAAACCTTAAGAAATATAATTAAACCCCATAATACTTTCCCTTTTTATCAGTCTCTAAAATAAGCACTGATTTTTCCTTTTAAGTTAATGGAACACATAGCCTACCCCCAGGTTTTATGCACAAGGATAAGATGTGATTCTTTTGAAATTTCACATTCCAAATTTTGTAGAAAGAATAGCTCTGGGGGAAAATGAGTTGCGAACAGAAGAAAAAACATTTTAGCCTGGCATCTGGAGATATTTGCAGCACTGTGGGATGCTACAGAAATCCATTTGGAGACACTGATTTAAAAGATAGTGCAGATTCTGTTATGAATACCTGTAAAAATGTCAACATCACATGAAAGGAAGTAACAATAATTCATTGAATTAAAATTATGATGAAGGGGTTAGAGGATAAACACTGTGTAGTTTTCCAAATGGTCTTAAATTTTGTACCCACAATTTAGCATACTTGCTTGCTTTTTTCCTACACCATACAAGAAATGGATTATACTAACAAACAAAAATATAGGGAGAGCTGATTCTGTGATTAAGATATGCGAATGACAATAATAACACAGGAAAATACGGAAACCTAACACCATGACTAAGATAATTCCATAATCATTTTAATATTTTGAAAATGTAAATAAAAGTATGAAAAATAATGGGCAATAATCTGAGATCAGGAAAAAAATATTAGAAAAATTCTCTGAAGAGATAACACAACTGAGTTATTTAAAAGAGGAAGACAATAATGAACAAACCAGAATCAGAATAAATTACCCATTTGTTAAAACAAAAGCAATGGGGGTTGGATGTGGCTCAACTGGTTGGGCGTCCGTCTCCCATATGGAGGGACCGGGGTTCGATCCCTGGGACCTCCTGGTAAAAAAAAAACAAAAAAACAAAAAACAAAAAACAAAAGCAATGGTATTTTTAAAATGATGAATTCCTAAAATAACTAGACAAAAGGAGGCAATCGATAATTCTAATCTTAACTTTCATAGGAATAGCAAGAAAATATCCTTCATCATTTTTCAAAGTAGCCCCTAATAATATATTTCAGAATTTAGGGCAAACCCATATAGTAGGATAATATAAATTTAAGTAATAATTATGGTTCCTGATAAACTTAAATCATTTGTTACCACCCAAAAGCAGTAGAGTCTCAGTATAACTTAGAAAAAATTTACCCATCTCATGAATATCAGATCCACATTAAGTTCTAAGGAATCCTAGAAATCTCTAACTTTTTACAATTTGTAGTATGGTAGACAACCATTCTCTTCCACAAAACATTCTTTAGCATTATTTTTGGAAGCTGAATACCTCATGAGTTGAGCAATAGGTATGACAAAGTACAAGTCTTATGTTTTCTGTACCTATGTCATAAAGAATGTTTATTCTTACTATGATCATATTGGTTATATTCAGAATGGAACATTGTAGCATACTCTACACCAAAACCTACTTTAAAAGTCAACAAGGGAATGAAAAAAATCCAGGTATGTCAGCAAATTTCCCGAAACAAATCACACCAATTCACTTGTTCCTAAATCTTAACTTCTAAATCATCTATACATATTTTTAAAATAATTTTTAAGTTCACTAACTGGTCAGGACTTTACAACTTTGCTGACCATCTTTGGAATCAGTGGATTAGCAAAAGGAAAGTAAGTATTCTTCCTGTTGGTGCTCATTATAAAGAATCCAGAGTGCTTGTGATATCTCTGCAGTAGTAAGCACGTTAGAAATAAAGATATACACTACATTAGCAAAAATCTACTTTGAAGTTTACAAATATAAAGTGTTTTTGCAATATGGAGTTTAATTAAATGGGCGGGAGTATATGAGATAATTCTAATTCATGCCTATATAAAGATCAGTATATCAAAGTTTGCGACATACCAACAGCTGGGATAAAGCAAAAAGGATCACATAAAAAGACCATAATAGCTAAACTTCAGGGTGAATGAAATACACAAGGGAATCTGGGAATTTCTTAGAGGGTGGATTTTGATTGGCTTATTATAGAGAGGGTCAGGAGAAACAGTTCAACACAATGGGACCTAGGATGGAATTTAATATAAATGAAAATAACATATTACAAAGTATCCATTTGTAAATGTAACTTGGGAAAGGGGAGAATACTAAAAAGAAAGTTAGGTAAGGTTATCTGAGGCTTAGTGTAAGTTATATGGTTGAAGAAGGAAGGGTCACAAACATGGGATATGAAGTAGAATCAGCAGGTATGAATGGAAAGACTTATAAAATAGCTCAGCATAATTTGCTGAAAATGAATATACTTGTCGCTGGTGTTCTAGGGCTTAATCATTTTTATTGCTACCTCTAGTTTGTTGACTGTGGTTAGGTACCAAGTTGACACAAAATGAGTTCTGTTTTCCAGATGTCATTTTACAAGAGGGATGAAGGAAAAAGCAGACTACTCTATTCTTTTTCTGTGGTACGCAGTATATGTAGCCATAATCTTTAAAATCACTGTATCATAAATTAATGGCTACTTTGTTTTTCATTTTCACCCCCAGGTCTTTTTGACCATTTAATGATTTTCAGATCTTGTTGCCTTTTAATACCTATTTTGCTTTATTGTTTTCTCCTAACGCAGTAGTAGTTGCTGTTTTTTAGGGGGTCTGGAGTAGAACACATGTTGTTTCTGCTCCATATTTCTAAGCTCTTTGGGTACCTTTATATTATTTTTCTGCCCTTACTGCTATTTGCCTCACCTCCCTATTTAATATCACCTGTGAATTTCATTAACATGCTTTTACTCCATCTTCTACATCATTAATACAGCAGCTAAATATGACAGGCTATAACACTGATACTTGAAGCATCCAAACAGATTCCCCAACAGTAATGGAAGATTAGGAGGGACAAGAGTAGCATAAAACTCACAGAAACCAAAAAGCAGAATGACAGAAGTAACTTCTGCATTATCAGTGAATACTTTAAATGTAAAAGGATCAAAGTCTTCAATCACAGGCAGAGGTTGGCAGTATGGAGAAAAAGCATGACTCAACTATATGTTGATTGAAAGAGACTATAACTATTCCTTTAAAGACACAAGTAGATTGAAAAGGAAAGAATGGGAAAAAATATTCCATGCAAACAGTAATTAAAAGAGAGGTTGGTTGGTATGGCAATTTGTGATTATTTATGTACCTCCAAAAAGAGGATTATGTTTATAAACTAGTCTGTTCCTCTGGGTGTGATACCCTTTGATTGTATTAATTTCAAAGGTTTTAAGTTTACTTGATAAAATCAATTTAGGGCTTTTCTGATTCAACAACATCAGTAAGGCATGACTCAGGTTAAGTCCCCACCCCCTTTGGGCCTATAAAAATGAACACCCACTCAAGAAGACACATGGAAGAGGAGAGAACTTGGTCATTTCCATCCTGCTCAAACATCTAAAGCCCAGGGAAGAAAGATGAGCCATTTGCCTGATAGTTTGCATCTGAAGAGAACAAAGCAGCTGAGCAGCTGAGCAGGCCTGGAAAGAAATGAGCCCTATGCCAGAGATGGATATAGGAAGCTCTGAGAGACCAGATAGAGATGGCCCGCCATCTTGCTTCAACATGTGGCAACTAACTTTGGTAAGAAAGCAACCTTAAGTTGAACTTTTTAGGGCCTTGTAACTCTAAGCTTTTACCTCAAATAAATACCCTTTATAAAAGCCAACAGATTTCTGGTACTTTGCATCAGTATCCCTTTGGCTGACTAATACAGTTGGCTATACCAATATCAGAAAAAACAGATGTTACATCAAAAACTGCTACAAGGGACAGCGAAAAACACCATATTTTAACAAATGATCAATTCACAAAGAAGAGAAAACAATTAAAATGCATATGCACCTAACAAGAGAGCCCCAAAATATATGAAGCAAACAATAACAGATTTTATAGGAGAAATAGATGGTTCTACATGAATAGAAGGAGACTTTATAATTATAGGATAGAACATCTGAATAGAAAATCAATGAGGAAATAGAAGACTTTGAAAAAACTATGAAACAAGTAAACCTAATAGACATACTATATGTAGAAAACTCCATACAACAACAGCAGAATACAAACTCTTCTCTAGTGCACATGGATCATTCTCTAAGGCAGACTATGTGTTAAGGCCACAAAATAAGTCCCAATGTACGAAAAAGAGTGAAATCAAACAAAGTATCTTCTTTGACTAAAATGAGATGAAGCTAGATATCAATAGCAAAGGGAAAAATGGAAAATTTGCAAATATGTGGAAATGAAGTAACATGTTCTTAAACAACCAATGGGTCAAAGAGGGAGTCACAAGGGAAATTAAGAAATATCTTGAGATGAGTGAAAATGAAAACAACATGACAAAACTTGCGGGATACAGGAGAGGAACTGCTGAGAGGGAAATTTATTGTTGTAAATGCTTTCATTAAAAAGGAAGAAATTTCTAATCAGTAATATTACCTCACATTTGGAAGAACTAGAAGAAGTGCAAACTAAACCCAAAATGATTAAAAGGAAAGAAATAATAAAGATTAGAGTAGAATTAAATGAAATAGAAAATTTAAAAAAATAACAGATTATCAACAAAACCAAAAGTTGGGTTTTTAAAAACATGAATAAAATGACAAACATTCAGCTGGACTGACAAAGAAAACAGACAAATGATGCAAATAACAAAAACCAGAAATGAAAGTGGAGGTATTACTATCAACTTCATAGAAATTAAAATGATTATAAAAGGATACTTATTTTATGCCAACAAATTACATAACATGGATGAAAGGGACAAGTTCCTAAGAACAAATCACCTAAACTGACTAAAGAAGAAACAGAAGAATCAGTAGTCCAAAACCAAGGAATAAGATTGAATCAGTAATCAAAAAGCTTTCAACAACAACAAAAAAATCCAGGACCAAATGGCATCACTGGTGAATTTTACCACATATGCAAAGAAGAATTAACACCAATCCTTCTCAATTGCTTCCAGAAAAACTGAAGAGATGGGAACTCTTCCTAACTCATTCTATAAGGCCAGCACCTCCCTAATAGCAAAGCCAGAAAAAGATAGCACAAATAAAGAAAATTACAGACCAATATCCCTTATTAATATAGATGCAAAAATCCTCAACAATATACTAGCAAACTGAATCCAACAACACATTGAATTATACACCATGACCAAGTGGGATTTACCTAGGAATGAAAGGGTGGTAAAAATAAATCAATCGATGAAATACACCACATTAATAGAATGAAGGGAAAAACCACATGGTCATCTCTATGATGCAGAAAAGCATATTACAAAATCCATCACACTTTCTTAATAAAAAATACTTAGAAAACTAGGAATAAAGGGAACTTCCTTAACATGACAAATGGTATATATGAAAAACTCACAGTGAACCTCATACTCGATGGTGAAACACTAAGAGCTTTCCCCCTAAGATCAGGATCAAGATAAATATGCCTGCTTTCACCACTGCTATTCAGCATTGTACTGGAAGTTCTAGCCAGAGCAATTAGGCAAGATAAAAAAATAAAAGGCATCCAAATTGGAAAGGAAGAAGAAAAACTATCCCTATTCAGAGATGACAGGATCATATACACAGAGAATTCCGAAGAGTCCACAAGAAAGCTACTAGAGCTAATAAACACATTTAACGAAGTTGATGGGTACAAGAACAACACTCAAAATTCAGTTGTGTTTCTGTATACCAGCAATAACCAATGTGAAAGGAAATCAAGAAAACAATTCCATTTAAAATAGCATCTAAAAAAGTAAAATAACTAGGAATAAATTTAAGCAAGGATTTAATATAATTCATAATCCTATTCCATTGCCATTGATCATTTAGGAGGTAGGGATGTGAACTAGTCAGTGATTCATGAAGGGAAGTGTGTGGGAAGACTTCTGAGAAAGATTTTTTTTTTTTAAGAAACACACATGAAGAGCTGATGTGTCCTTTTGTTGGATGCTGTTTTGACTGGATATAAAGCAATCATTTTTGGATCATGAGGGTATCTACTCTGAAAAAAAGGTTGACACTTTGAGGATGACAGAGTGGACCAATGGAGAAGACTTAGATCCTAATGATGTTATTAAGTAGCTGAAATAACCAACCCCACAGCTATGCTACTTTGAAACGTTTTAGAAAATAAATTTTCCAAATTTCTGAGTAATTTTGGACTTGGTTTTCTTTTTCTCACAGTTGAAATTATGCCTAATGAGTATTTAGGTATATGGTATTGTGCTAAGTGCTGTATCTACATTATCTGATTTAATACTCATAATAAACCTATCAGATATCTACTATTACAATGATGCCCTTTTAATAGAAGAGGAAACTCTTGTCTTATAGAGTTTAACTATATTATTCACAAAGAACTAGTAAATGGGACAAGTTGGGAATCCAATATTTTCTGACTTCAGAATTAGGCTCTTTACTTTTAAGCTAGTGGCTCAACTTTTTTTTATCATTAAATTTTTACAAAAAAATTACTGATAACACATTATATTCAGGCATAGGTTTTTTTTGTGTGTTATTTTATAGAAAGCAGTGTTGTAGACTGTAATGAAAACAAATATTAAGCCAATCCAATAAGTAGGCTTGCTGATGAACTCCCTCAGATTTTGTTGATCTGGGAATATCTTAATTTCTCCCTGATTTCTGGACAACAGTTGTGGCAGTTTGATGTAATTATGAATTCCAAAAATATAATTGAATCATGCTTGTAAACAGGTCTGTTAATCTGGGCATGATTAGGTTAGGATTAGGGCGTTGAGCCCCACCCCTTGGTGGGTGGGGAATTGAATATAAAAGGCAAGGCAAAGGACGGTTGAAGAAGTCTTTTGAGAAGCAGTTTTGATGTTGGAAAGAAGGCCCCAGGAGAAGAGAAGCAAGCCGTTCACCTGATTGTCTACAGTTAACCTTGTGGAGGAAATAGGAGCTAAGGCCGGAGAGAAACGCAGCCCTAGGAAGAGAGGAACCCCAGAAGCCTAAACCCTGGGCAAACACTGACAGCAGTCTTGCTCTAACACATGGCAATGGACTGTGGTGAGAGAAGAAACTTAACGCTTTATGGCCTGGTATCTGTGGACTTCTACCCCAAATAAATACCCTTTATAAAGACCAACCCATTTTTGGTATTTCACATTAGCACCCCTTTGGCTGACTAATACAACAGTCTTCTGGATATAAAATTCTTGGTTGTCAATTGTTTTCTTTCAACATTTTAAATATTTTGTCCCACTGCCCTCTTGCTTCCATGGTTTCTCATGAGAAATCATAACATATTGCTTTTCTCTTGCAACTTTCAGAACTCTTTCCTTGCTTTGTCATTTGCCAGTTTGAGTACTATATGTCAGGTGTGGTTCTGAGTTTATCTTCTCTGGCTTCATTGGGATTCTTGAATTAGTATATTCATGTCTTTCATTAAATTTGGGAAGTTTTCTGCCATTATATCTTTGAATATTTATTCTTCCCATTTCTCTCTTTTTTCTAACTTTGGGCATCCCATAATGCATGTACTGGTACCCCTGATGCTGTCCTTCAGGTCTCTTAGCCTCTGTTCACTTTTCCATTCTTTTTTCTTTCTGACCCTTAGCCTAAATAATTTCAATTGTTTTATCTTTGAGTTCACTGATTCTTCTTCCACCTCTAAACTGATGTTGAAATCCTATAGGGAATTTTTTATTTCAGTTACTGTGGTCTTCAACTCAAGTATTTCTCTTTGGTTCCTTTTTAAAATTTCTCTTTATTGAGATTCTCATATTGCTCACTCTTTATTTTCCTGCCATCCTCTTGTTCTTTCTCTGTATTTTTCTTTATTTGAGAATACCCAGGGTTCTCTGGGGAAACAGGACAGGAGATATCCATAAATAGTGAGATTTCATAAAATTGTCTCATGTGACTGCGGGGATGTACAAATCCAAATTCTGCAGGGCAAGCTGCAAATCAGGGGCTCCACTGAAGGTCCTTGATGAGTTCCCAGGAGATGCTGTCTGGAGTAGAGATGGGAATTCTCTGTCTGAATGCTGAAATCACTTCCCTTTTTAAGGCCTTCAACTGATTGGATAAGTCCTCACTCATTGCTGATAGCAATCTCCTTAGTTGATTGTAGATGTAAACAGCTATTTTTGTAATCAACTCACTGATGATTAAAGTCCATGAAATTCCCTTGTACTACAAATAATTCAGTGCTTGCTTGATCAATCAACTGGGCATGATTACGTGGCTGAGTTGACATATTAGCCTAGCCATCACACATACTGAAGATTATTTTTCTAAAGTCTTTGTCCAGTATGTCCAAAGTCTTGTTTTTGTTGTTATTGTTGTTGTTAATGGTTTCTGAAGGTTTATCTTGTTCCTATGCATGGGCCATCACTTCTTGCTTCTTTGTCTTGTGATCTTTTGTTGCATACTGTACATTTTAATATTTTAAAGTGCTAATTCTGGGATTTAGTCCTTAAGCTGTCTGTTCCTTAATTTTGTTATCTAGCTAGTGATATGATTGATTTCTTTGAGTGCCAGGAGCTAACAAAAACAAACTAATACAACCTCTCCCCGCCACCCCTCAAAAACAACAACAACAACAAAAAACCACCTTTCGAAGTCTTTGCAAATTGTCTCTGCATTGACTGGTGCTCTCCTTCCGATTTTAGTTCTCCTATCAAGATCATCCTGAAGTGAAAGTGATGTGCAGGGTCTTGTCTTTTCTGAGCCTGTGTATTGTCCTGGGTTTGTGCTAACTTGTGGCCTTACGAAACCCCCATTTACAGGAATCCCAATGACTCCTCTACTCCCTATGAAACCGACTTTCTACCTCTCTCAGGTGCTCTATTGTATGCCTTAAAGCAAATAAACTTTTCCCTTAGGCTGCTTTGATTCAATTGTTTCTTAGACTGATTTTGCAGTCTGCAAGCTGCTTCTGACTGCAGGGCAAGTTCTGGGAGCAAGCCAGAAACTAGTTTCCTGGTTTAATCTTTCATAGGCCACCCTATAGATTGGCACCCATATACAGGAACCCCCAGCATCTGCATAGCGGTTACTCTGCTCTATCTGAAACAGGGCCAGGGATCCACAATGGGATCACAGGCTGGCTGCATACCATGCCAGGGAGGGGATAAAAGAGGGGCCGGCAAGAGTGCCGCATGTTTCTCCTACAATTTTTAGATTGTGTTTTCTTGATTTGGCACTTAACCAATTACTACAACCCTTTAACTGTTTTCCGGTTTTGAATAAGATGGCTTTGACAGTTTTTGCCAATTGTTCAAAGTTTCTGTGGGGGAAAGGAACCCTGCAGTATCTTATGCTGCCATCTTGATCAACCCTTATCTTAGTTCCCATTTTCAAGAAAAAGACCTTGAGATTACTTATCTTATTCAATATTGTATGTACAATTAAGAGGCAGACCTGAATTTTGAATCCAGGTGTTTTACATAGTTAACCACTGCACTAGTTATCTATTTATAGAAAGCCTATAAGACTGGCATATAAAAGGCAATGTTTATAAAACCATTTTGTTGCAAAGTCTAGAAAAGATATTAGTTTTCCCTACAAAAATTTTCTTCTTTAAAGTTCAACTTTAAAAAAACCAAAGAAGACTCCATTCCAGAAATCCTTTTTATTCTGTCTTCTTTTACTACTTAAAAAGGGGGTTTTCATTAGACTTACAATTCATTTTCTTTACTATCCGCACCCCCCCTACACCTCCATGAGCCAGGAAAGTGCTCAGACAAATCAAGATTTTGCTAATAATGCATGCTTACTACTAATATGATCATGGTTCTTTTATCTATCACTCTTTAATTCCTTTGATCTTGCTCTTAATTTTTTTTTTTTTTTCTGACATCAAAAATGGAAATCCCTAATGGAATATAATTAACCTGAGGGGTTGCCTTTTTCATATAAGGACAATCTGATGCTTTTTTTTTTTTTTCCCCACATTGTAAGGTATGCTTAATCAACCTTAGCTTCTATTTTCTTGGCATCAATTTATTTTTCAATTCATAGCAACCTCACAAATCTATAGAATTACCTCAATTAAAGGATAACATGTCAATTTCAGATGCTTCTTCATGCTCACCCTACAATCCCTATATTTCTCATTCACACGAGATAGTCTAAGTAATTCTTTGTTAGAAACTCTCATGTCTTGGTTTCTGTATGTTCTCTTCCCAACTTCTGTTCCACATGCTGCCTCCTTCTTGGCAAGATCCCTAAAATGAGAAAAGCCTCCTAAGTTTTTTCTATGACCCTCTTCTTTTCTTTGATCTCTCTCTTAGAAATCTTTTTTCATTTTCACAGAAGGTTTCCAGTTTTTTCTCTACCCTCTACCTTTCCCAGGCTTTAAAATACATTTCTTCTTACTTGTTGAATAGCTTCAAGAATGAACTTTATTTCCCTCTAAATCAAATTCTTAGTGATTATAAATGGCTTATCATCCTCCATGTCATTCAAGATTTAATCTTTAGAATTAATTTCCAATCTTCCCTCTTCCGTACTCACTATTGTAAACAGATCAGTGTGTTGTTAAATCAAGATCTTATACTGAAATGGATTAAACAAGCTAAATAAAATCATAGGGAAGGGTTTTTAGAAATGCAGATCCATGCACTTCACTCTGGACTAAGAAGTTTTCGAGGATGAAACCAGCAATCTGGTTTTTAAATAAACACTCCATATAAGTCTTAGACACACTAAGGTTTGAAAACTACTGCATTCTATCAAGTTTCATGTAATTCTATTGATTCTACCTTTTCAATATGTCTCATCCACTTCTCCTCTCCTTTCCTATTGCCTCTACTCTAGTTCAGGGCTGCTTAATAGGATTTTCCTGCCTCTAAGACATATTTGACTCTAATTCATCCCTCACACTGAGCTCTTATTAATCTTACTAAATCAAAGCTTTGCTCATTTAATTTGACATTTATGGAGAGGATACTATATACTAGGTGCTCAAGGGCAGCAGTTTCTAAATGGGGTTGATTATCAGAATCATGGGGTGGGGAGATAATTGGGGGAGACCTTTTCAAAGTGGAAATTCTCTAGCACCTCTACATGTGTACTAAATTAGAATCTCCAGAGCTAGGGTTGAGAAAAGTTTATTTTTAAATAGCTCCTTAAGGACAATAATACTTTTGGTTATCATTGGACTAGGAACATATAAAGTTTAAGATATTCCTGTGTATTTCAGAGTGTATTGGGGAAGTTATGAACATATGCATTAACTACCATATAACACATTGATTAATGCTATATTAGAGGTACCAAGTGCCATGAGATTAAGTCTAACTGTATTAAATACCTTCAGTTACACACCCAGCTGGAAAAAATCTTTTCCTCCTCTAATGTCCCACAGCATCTTATAATTCACTTATAGTCTTCTCACTTTCATCTCGCACTATAATTATTTCTGTATATGTCTCAATTCCTCTATACTTGTACTTGAGGACAGAGGCTTAGCCTTATCAGGGCACATAGTTTGACAAGGAATTTTTTCAGAGTTCTCATTTACTTACAGTATAAAACTGTACAATAGAAAATTATGCATAGTTATGCATTTAATAAATTGTCTCAAAAATAGGATGTCCTTTTTAACTCTTGTTTATGTGTAGCCATATTTATGTATATTAATTTGAGCATGGCACTTAGTGCAGTTTCTTCAATACACAGCAGGTACTCAAAAAGTTATTTGTAAACAATAGAATCTGGGTAAAAATGTATTGTCTTTGCATTTGCAAAAAACCTAGTATGTGCAATAGCCTTATCATAAGAGGTTATGGATTCCAACTGAAATAACATGCTGGCTGTTTTCACAAACTCATGCCCTGTGAGCCAAAACCAACCAGGTGGTTTGTATTGTTTGGATAACCTGGTATTTTTGGAGGGGAAAGGGGGTGTTTTGTTTTGTTTACAAATTTTAATTTGGATATTTTTGGCTGGGCAAATAATTTCTGCTTTACCACAAGTTCTATTTTCTATCAATTACATTTGTCTAATTTATACATTTATGTTATTCTATAGGTGAGAGATTTTTTTCTTTTTAAGAAAAAGGCCCCAGGATGTGTAAGTCCATTGATGGGCCACACTTGTGGGAGATGTTTGTGTGGGATGTAGTGGGAGGTGTGGGAGGTGGGGAACATGGGAATCCCTGTAGGTTCCATTCCATGTAATATTTAGGTAAGTTAAGCAACTCTTTAAAAAAAAAAAAAAAAAAAATATATATATATATATATATACACACACACACACACATAAAAAATAACATTTTTGTAAGCAAATGCACATATATGCATATATATTTATATATCATTTTACAAATATTGGTATGTATTGTGAAAAATTTGATTTTTACCCACAATAAAAAATTAATTAAAAAAAAAAAAGCTGTTTTATTGAGATATATCCACATACCATATAATCCATGCAAAGTATACAACCAGTGGATTCTAGGTATATTCACAGAGTATGTGCATTCATCACCACAATAAATTTTAGAACATTTTTGTTACTCCAAAAAGAAAAACTCCATACTCCTTAGCAGTCACCTCTTAATCCCTCTATCCTTCCCCATCCCTACATAACCATTAAGCTATTTCTGTCTCTAAAGATTTATATTTACATTTTATATAAATTGAATCATATAATATGTAGTACTTTGTGTCTGGCTTCTTTCTCTTAGCATAAAGGCTTTTTAAAAAAATTATTTTTTAATTAGAGAAGCTGTAGTTTACATAAAAGTCATATGAAAAACACAGCATTCCCATATACCCCTTTGTTTACACTTTGCATTGGTGTGGTACATTTGTTACAATTGATGAAAGAATACTAAAATAGTACTATTAAATATAGTTTATAGTTTACATTAAGTGTATTTTTCAACATACACTACCCTATTATTAACACCTTGTATTATTGTCATACATATGTTAAAATTCATGGTAGAACATTCTTGTACTATTAACTCCAGTCCATCGTCCATAACAGGGTTCACTGTGTTATACAGTCCCATGTTTTATCTTCTAACTTTCATTCTAGTAACATATATGACCCAAAACTTCCCCTTTCAGTCACATTCACATATTTTAGCATTGTTAATTACACTCACAATAAGGTGCTACCTTCAAGGAGAATGTTCTTAAAGATGGCAAATAATTCCCAGTCATTTCTGCTTTTTGAGTGTTGGCTACCAACTATATTTAACATTAATCCTAACTTAGGCATGTTTATATAAAAACTCCTTTGTTACCATGTTCAAGTCACTCTGCCAGGAGCAGTGGGGAATACAATTCTAAATAGCTTAGAATCTAGTAGGAGACAAGCTATATGCAACTTATATTTATAAACATAAATGCTAGAAACACTAGAAAGACACATTACAAAGCAAAAAGTAAGAGTGCCAAATAAAGAGTATTTTGATAACTCAATAGGAGCTCAGGCTAGAGAGACTTGATTGTGGGATGGTTCACAAAAGATTCAGAGTTTGAGCTGAGTCTTGAAGAATGAGTAGGATTCAACCAAGCAGAAGAGAGAGGATGACTTCCAGGAAGATGGAGTGTTAGAGAGGCAGAGGGATCACTTCTGTCCCAGTATAAACAGCTAGAGGACAGGTAGAGACTGTGGAGGGCTGCTCTGGGGCTCAGGACACCAGAGGAAAGTGAGACACCACCCAGAAATAGAGGGACAGAGGAAAGGAGTTTCAGCTGGCTGAAAATTCCCATGAGTAGAGCTGCAAAAGCAGCAGTGGGCACCCTTTCTCCCACCTACGCAACAAAAAACAGCCTGTGGACTGGAGCGGCTGTGGACTGAAGGGGTTGCAGGGGTCCTCTTCCCCAAGAAAGGAGAAAGGGAGGGACACAGCCTACAGCAAATTCAGATTTTTGCCAGAGAGCTTGGTCTGCTGCATTAGAGGGGTCCCACACTTCCAGGCCTGGTGGGGCCCCAACCTTGTTTGCCCTGAGAGCTAAAGATAATTTGCCTTCTCAAACACCCTCCCTACAGTCCCAGACTGGTTCCTGAAGAAGCAGAGGGAGGAAGGGTGTGGTGGGACAAAGGTGGAGAAAAGTCTCAGAGAAAGTTTCTGAGGCTTGGTCAGCCCTGAGGACATTGCTTCTGTACCACCCACCCACCTGAGGAGTTACACTGAATGTATTCCCCTCTAGCACCTGAGGTATGAGCTGGGAGGTCTGTCAAAGCATGCCATCTGCTGATCAGACCAGAAAAGTGCCCCCAAAAAGAAAATTAATAATAAATAAATAAAAGATGAAAGCAGGCACCTTTACTGCCACCCTCTCCAAAGCTTTTGGAAACTGGTCTGCACCTGGTTAGTGGGTCCTTTGCCCTGATTTTAGCGGTTAAACAGGGGCAATCCTAAATATCTAGACCACGTTGAACCAAGAGTCAAAGAACAGTGGTAGCACAAAGCTACTGAAGAGTAAATCCCTAGGCAAGAGAGAGAAACTGAACATCAGAGTAAACTCAGCATCAGAATCAGATGCCTAGACATCAGGAAAAAATTACAAGTCATACAAAGAAAAAGGAACATATGACTCAGGCAAAAGAACAAATAAAAGCTCCAGATGAGACACAGGACTTGAAACAGCTAATCAATGAGGTTCATACAAATATCCAAAACCAAATCATGAAGTTGAAGGACAACATGGCTAAAGAAATAAAAGACATTAAGAAGACACTGAGTAGCACACAAAATTTTTTGAAATCTTGGGTAGAAAAATAACAGAGCTTATAGGAATGAAAGGCATAATAAGTGAGATTAAAAATACAATAGAGGGGGAAGCAGATGTAGCTCAAGCGGTTGAGCTCCTGCCTACCACATGGGAGGTCCATGGTTTGGTTTCCGGTGCTTCCTAAAAAAGATGGTGAGCTGGCGTGCCAGGCAGGCACAGTGGGCTGATGCAACAAGATGATGCAACAAGAGACACAGGAGGAGAGGCATAATGAAAGATTCAACAAAAGCAGGGAGCAGAGGTTCCTGGTGCCTCCTAAGGAACACTAGCAAGACAGCAAGCTGACACAACGGGCAGGTGTGGCAAGCTAACACAACAAGATGACAGAACAAGAGACACAGGAGGAAAAACATAATGAGAAACATAACAAAGCAGGGAATGGAGATGGCTCAAGCAATTAGGTGCCTCCTTCCCACATCAGAGGTCCTGGGTTCAATTCCTGTGCCTCCTAAGGAAACAAGGAAGACAAACATACACAGCAAGTGTGAACAACAAGGGAATGGAGAGAAACAAATAAAATAAATCTTTTAAAAAATACAATAGAGGCACACAACAACAGATTTGAAATCGTGGAAGAAAGAATCAGCAATGTAGAGGAAAGAACTGAATCTTTTTTTTTTTTTTTTCTTTTTTTTTAAGATTTTATTTATTTATTCATTTATCCCCCCTTGCTGCCCGCGCTCGCCGGGTCAGCCAACCACGCCGTGCGGGCGGGCTTGCCCTCACCAGGAGGCCCCGGGAACCGAACCCGGGGCCTCCCATATGGCAAATGGGAGCCCCACTGATTGAGCCACAGCCGCTTCCCAGAACTGAATCTGAAGAGAAAAAAAAGAATGGAAAAAATTGAGCGGGGGCTCAGGGATTTGAATGATAACATAAAGCAAACCAACATACATGTTATGGGAGACCCAGAAGGAGATGAGATGGGTAAAGGGGCAGAAAGAGTATTTGAGGAATTAATGGACAAAATTTTTCCAACTCTCATGAAAGACAGGAATATACAGGTCCAGGGAGCACAGCATACTCCAATTAGAGTAAATCCAAATAGACCTATCCCAAGATACATAATATGCAGAATGCCAAATGCCAAAGATAAAGAGAAAATTCTGAAAGCAGCAAGGGAAAAGTGAAACATCACATACAAGGGATGTCCAATAAGACTTAGTGCAGATTTCTCTTCAGAAACCATGGGAGGCATGAAGGCAGTGAGTGGTATGATATAATTATGGTACTAAAAGAGAAAAACTGCCAGCCCCAAATTCTTTATCTGGCAAGACTGTTCTTCAAACATGATGGGGAGCTTAAAATATTCACAGATAAACAGAAACTAGGAGAGTTCATACACAAGAATGCAGCTCTGCAGGAAACAGTTCTACAGCCAGAAAAGACAAGACAAGAGTGAGAGGCTTAGAGGAGAGTATAGAAGTGAAGACTACCCAGAAAGGGTAACCAAAAGTTAAGAAGATGGACAAAAATAAAATATGACATATGAAAGTCAAAAGATAAAATGAAGTAAGTAATGCTTTTACAGTGATAACATTGAATGTTAATGGATTAAACTCCCCAATGAAAAGACGAGGATGACAGAATGGATAAGAAACATGAGCCAGGCATATGCTGTCTGCAAGAGACTCACCTTAGACCCAAGGATGCAAATAGACTGAAAATGAAAGGGTAGAAAAGATATTTCACACAAATAGTAATCAAAAGAGAGCAGAAGTAGCTATATAGATGTCAGACAAAATAGATTTTAAATGCAAAAAAAATGATAGGAGATGCAGAAGGCCATTATATATTTTATAAAGGGGCACCAGGAAGGAATAACAGTCATAAATATCTATGTACCCATCCAGGGTGCCCCAAAATACTTGAGTCAAACTCTGGTAAAACTGAAAGGAGAAATAGATGTCTCTACAATAATAGTTGGAGACTTCAACATGCCACTCACCTCAATAGATAGAACTAGACAGAAGATCAAGAAGGAAACAGAGAACTTGAACAATATGATAAACAAGTAGGACCTCACAGATAAATGCAGAACATTGTACCCCAAATCATCAGGGTAAACATTCTTCCCAATTGCTCATGGATCTTTCCCCAGGATAGACTACATGTTGGGTCACAACACAGATCTAAATAAATTCAAGAAGACTGAAATTATACAAATCACCTTCTCTGATCATAATGGAATGAAGCTGGAAATCAATAGGCAGGAAAAGGGGGAAATTGCAAATATATGGAGGCTAAACAACATACTCTCAAATAATCAGTGGGTCAAAGAAGAAATTGCAAGAGAAATTCGTAAATATCACGAGATGAATGAAAATGAGAGCACAACATATCAAAGCCTATAGGATACAATGAAGGTAATGCTGAGAGGAAAATTTATAGCCCTAAATGCCTATAGTGAAAAAAAAAAGAAAGAGCTAAAATCAAAGAATTAACTGTTCAACTGGAGAAACTAGAAAAATAACAGTAAACCAATCCCAAAGCAAGCAGAAGGAAAGAAATAATAAAGATAGAGAAGAAATAAATGAAATTGAGAACAAAAACACAATAGAGAAAATCAACAAAACCAAAAGCTGATTCATTGAGAAAATCAATAAAATTAAAAAACCCTTAGAAAGGCTAACAAAGAAAAAAAGAGAGAAGATGCAAATAAATAAAATCAGAAATGAAAGGTGGAACATTACTACTGACCCCACAGAAATAAAAAGGATCATAAGAGGATATTATAAGAAATTGTATGCCAACAAATTAGACAACCTAAATGAAATGGACAAGTTCCTAGATATGTACAAATGACCTACATTAACTCTACAAGAAATACAGGAACGCAACAAACCAATAACCAGCAAAGAGATTGAATCAGTCATCAAAAATGTTCCAACAAAGAAAAGTCCAGGACCAGATGGCTTCACAGGTGAATTCTCCCAAACATTTCAAGAAGAATTAATACCAAGCCTACTTAAACTCTTCCAAAAAACTGAAAGGAGGGAAAATTACCCAACACATTTTTATGAAGCCAACATCACCCTAATACTAAAGCCAGATAAGATACTACAAGAAAAGAAAATTATAAACCAGTCTCTCTAATGGTCACAGATGCAAAAATTCTCAACAAAATACTTGCAAATCAATCCAACAGCATATAAAAACAATTATACATTACGATCAAATGGGTTTTATTTCTGGTATGCAAGGGTGGTCAACATAAGAAAATCAATTAACATAACATACCACATTAACAAATCAAAGGGAAAAAATACATGATCATCTCAACTGATGCAGAAAAGGCATTTGACAAAATCCAGTATTCTTTCTTGATAAAAAACACTGTGAAAGATAGGGATAGAAGGAAGGTTCCTCAACATAATAAAGGGCATATATGAAAATCTCACAGCCATCATTGTACTCAGTGGGGAGAAGTTGAAAGCTTTCCCTCTAAGATCAGGAACAAGACAAGGATGCCCACTGTCACCACTATTATTCAACATTGTACTATAAGTTCTAGCTAGAGCAATTAGGCAAGAAAAAGAAATAAAAGGCATCCAAATTGGAAAAGAGGAAGAAAAATCCTCACTATTCATAGATGACATGATTCTACATTTAGAAAACCCTGAAATATCTACAACAAAGCTACCTGAGCTAATAAATGGGTTCAGCAAAGTGGCAGGACACAAGATGAACACACAAAAATCAGTAGTTTTTCTATACACTAATAATGAGCAAGAAGAACAGGAAATCAAGAAAAAAAATCCCTTTTACAATAGCAACAAAAAGACTCAAATATCTAGGAATTAATTTAACCAGAACGTAAAGGATCTGTGTTCAGACAACTATAAAGTATTGCTAAAAGAAATTTTAAAAAGACTGAAACAAATGGAAGGACACTCTGTGCTTATGGATTAGAAGACTAAACATTATGAAAGTGTCAATTCTACCCAAACTGATTTATATATTCAATGCAATACCAACCAAAATTCCAACAGCCTATTCTCTTAAACCTTATACCCAAAGCACAAGCAACAAACAAAAAAATAGATAAATGGGATCTCCCCCAAATTAAACACTTCTGCACCTGAAAGGATTTTGTGAAGAGGGTAAAAAGGCAGCCGACTCAATGGGTGAAAATATTTGGAAATCACACATCTGACAAGGGTCTAATATCAATGATATACAAAGAAATCCAACAACTCAACAATTAAAAAACAAATAACCCTATTAAAAATGGGCAAAAGACCTGAATACACATTTTTCTAAAAAAAAAAAAAAATACAAATGACAAAAAAAAAAAAAAAATCACATGAAAAAAAGCTCAACATCACTGGCTATAAATGAAATGCAAATCAAAGCTACAATGAAATATCTTTTCACACCTACTAGAATGGCCACTGTTAACAAAACAGAAAACTATAAGTGTTGGAGAGGATATAGAGAGATAGGAATGCTTATTCAATGCTGGTGGGAATGTAGAATGGTACATCCACTGTGGAATTCTGTTTGGGAGTTCCTAAGGAAGTTAGATATAGATCTACTGTGACCAAGTAATACTGCTACTAGGTATATATTCAGAAGGACTGAGGGCAGTGACACGAACAGAGAGCTGCACACCGATGTTCACAGTGACACTACTCACAATTGCCTAAAGATGGAAACAACCCAGGTGTCCATCAACTGGTAAATGGATAAACAAACTGTGTATAGACACACGATAGAATATTATTCAGTTTTAAGAAGAAATGAAGTCGTGAAACATGACAACATAGATGATCCTGGAGGACATTATGTTGAGTGAAGCAAGCAAGTACAAAAGGACAAATATTGTATGACTTTGCTATTATGAACTAAATATAGTGAGCAAACTCATGGAGTTAATAGCTGGTATATAAGTCACCAGAGAAAAGAACGTGGTTAGAGAATGGAAAGCTGAGGTTTAATCTTTGCAGAATTGGCAAACAGTTGTTTGTAAATGAATAGAAACGGTGAAAGCATGTCATAGAATTTGTAATTAGTATTGCTAACATATGGGTATGACAGTGGTTTGTTTTTTGTTGTTTTCTTTCCTTTTTTTTTTTTTTTTTTGGAGTAATGAAAATGCTCTAATATTGATTGAAGTAACGAATGCATAACTTGGTGATTGTACCAAATGCCATTGATTGTACACTTTAGATAAATTGTATAGTTTATGAACAAAAAAAAAAAGTAGGGTAGGTTGGGGAAAAATACACTAAATATAAGATACAGACTAAAGTTAGTAGTAATGCTTTGATGATACTCTCATAATTTGTTACAAATGTTTCACAACAATGCAAGGGGTTTGTGGTGGGGAGATGTATGGGAGCCCTGTATGTTACGCATGTTTGTTTTGTAAATTCACAACTTTTATTATACACTTATTGTTTATGCATGTGCATGTAGTAATAATATACTTCAATACATTGTTTTTAAAACTAAAAAAAAGGAAAAGAAGAAAGTTGACATCCACTTAAAAGGAACAGTATATATAAAGGCAAATACATGTCTGCTACTAGAAGGATTTTTTTTTTCCTAAGTTTACCTAACTTAGGTTCGAGTCTTCTTTCTCTGCTTTCTAAACTCTAAAATCACTATATATTTTTAAATTAATGGTCTAAATTCTATCAAATGTAGGTTTTTTTCCCCCTACCAGATAAATAAGAGTCCAACTGACTTTGTTCAGTATAATACTGACATCCAAAGGATACACTGGTTCATTTCTGGGACCCCTTGGGCTTCTGCTAGGAGTCAGTCTTATTTTCAAAGTGGTCTGTGTAGGCAATAAGCAGCTCATGGAACATTTTCTTTTGAAACTCTGGGCATTTTTTGCCTATCTATCAAATCTCATCAAGTATATGGCTCCGCAATGTAGGAGGTATGTGTTTTCTTAAGTGCCTCTTCTTCTGAAGAATGTATTACTCAGTTCATTAATGTTTCATATCTAAGTATTCTAATGTATTTAATTTTTTATTTAATGAAATTTCTAACCTTTAAGCTGAGGAGTTACTAAGAATGTTTCATCCAAGCCGCCAGAAAAGTGCTCATTAGCAGGGAGTTTTGAAGAAGGAACCTTAAGAAAGGGGTTGGCAGGAACCTAAACACATATAGATCCAAGCTTTCATAAATGCTTCCCTGTTTAAACTCAACAGGAAGAAATTTTTGATAAGATGATGAGTTTTGCTGTGGTTTTCCTGTAGAATTGGGGGTCAAGAATTTTAAAAAGACTTGTGGTTTGTTAAAAGACGTTTTAAAGCTATAACATTAAAAAAAAATAATTGTGTGTAGATTAATTTCTCCTCTATCATTTCAACGTTTGCTTTCTTTCATCAAATACGGATGGACTTATGTGAGACTATCATCATCAAATGAGACACACGTTGAACCAAAGGAGCCATATTAAGCATTTGGTTTAAATTACTTTAGATTAAAATGATTCTCCTAAAGAAAGAAGGCAGCTGAATTATTTTGATTCTTGAATGGTTTGAGCTCAAACCACCTGTGCATCTGCCTTCAGATTTACCGGTGATGAAGAACTTGAGTCAAAGAATCTTTGAGATTATTACAGAAAATGAAAAATTTCAGTTCTGTCTTTGTCCATTACCCAGATGACAAGAAATTTCTGGGACAGAAAGATTCAGAATTTTAAATGCAATTGTAATTCATATTGCTCCCCATGTTTAAAAGCTAGAAAATGTGTTCACTGCACTAAAAAATCCATACTGTTAAGAAGCTATCGAATGCTTAAAATTGTTTTTTTTTTTTTTTTTTTGAACCGACTCGTGTGACAAAATTAAGTCAGTGAGTATCCGTTTCCACCTGTACAAGAAAGCGGAGGTGTTACCACACTCGTACCTCTGGGAAACAACTTGCACTTTATAACTGTGACAGGAAAACTATTTGGTGAGAGAGAAAGAGAAACAAAACAAAAGCTGGAAAATTGAATCTAGCATAGTTCCGAGGTTACTCCTCAAGAAACTGCCTCAGCCCCAACCCTCCTCATCTACCTGGCAGAGCTGCTTTTCCCACGGAGCCTCCTCTTCCCACCGGAAGTCACCTCAACTTCCCCCACCCTCACCCGTCGTCTTGGCAACACATCCTCATCCCGCCGTATCTCCTGGCCACGCCCTCCGTCTTGGACGTCCAGAGCAAGCTCGGTTTCGATTGGCCCATCTGTCCTTCACTCTGGGAGACGTTCGAAGCCATGAGGCTCTGGAGCTCACTTTTGAATTCGTGGCGCTTACCGTCCGCCAGGTGCAGAACCGAACTGGCGGTCTTGCGGGAGCTAGCGGTCTCGGGGGTGAGCGACCGGGAGGGGAGGATGACGAAAAGGGGGGCCGGAGCAGGAGCTGCATTGAGTCAAACAGCCCTCCTCCAGTTGGAAGACTTCAGTCGTGCTGCTTCACTCCTCCGAGTTCTCTGCCCACAAGCTTCTTCGCTGTTTCCTCACGCAGTTTTTCTCACACCTCAGAGGTGGCCACGCCAGCCCCCAATTCTGTCGCCCCTGAAGGAAAGTTCTCCCGAAAGCTCTCTTCGCTCTTTTCTTACAGTCTCAGCTTCCTTCCTCCGGGAAGCAACAATCCAACCCCGACGTACTGATACTTCCCCCAAGTGTATATTATTATACACTGAACTTTTCATCTCTTTTATATTAATATCCTTGTCTCCATCACCAACACCAGCAAAAACTTTATATTTGCATTTGACAGTATGGAAAAATGCCTACCGAGCAATCTGGTGAGTGTCCCAGGCCTCAAACTGAAGTCGAGAACATTCCTTATCAAGATAGAGGATGTTTACCGAGTGGGATATAGCGAAAGTCACGTGGAAGGCGGCACGTGAAACTTTATAAAGCGCTATAAAAATGTAAGTTACTTTGCTGCAGTTGCTGACTAATTCATGATGGATTTGTATCTAATGCATAATTATTGTGTTCTTGGTTGGACTCTGTTGATACATAAATTTCATACTGGGGGTTTGAACATGGTCCAACCCTGAAACTGAATAAAGCCAGTAGGTTTGTTGCAGAACAATCAAACTGAGGAATGAGTCAAAGCGAAAAAGCAACCTCTGATATACATCTTCTCTTCACTCAACTTTTTAATATCAGTTATGATAAAACTTTAATTTCTTTTGAGATTCAGGACTATTTCAGGAGTTTTCGAATATAAATGGGTAGCTGCCCTACAGTACCCTACCTGTGACTATGAAAATCCTCTATTTTCATAATTCAACTTGAGCTTCTCCCTCGTATGTCCAGTCTCTAGAGCAAGGCCTTTTAAATTTTTGGAGTCATAGTCCCTTTTAAGAACCAGAGAACTAAATGCCTTGGTGTATACCAGACTATGACACAAACTCATTTTCAGGGAATTTCAGATTTCAACTAAAGTTAGGTGTCCCCTAGTTCAGTTCTGGAAATTTCTTTCCTTTTTTTTTTTTTTTTTAAAGTAGAAATAGTTAAGCAGCAAAACCCATCGACTGTTTTACATTTTAAAAACGGCCATGCCGATAACTTCTGAATTGTTTTAAGGCTTCTAGTCCTGAGGAAGATGGGCATTGAGAAGGCTGAAGCTGTTGGCTTGGTAACAAACTTCCAATGAGCACTGGTTTAAGAATTTTAAAGAAGTCACTGAAGTATTTCATAAAATTATAGGAAGGTCATTCATAGATGAGGGTAGTATATGGACAGAGACATAAGAACTAAGTTGACAAGATTTTGCAGGTCATTTTTACTTAACATAAAAATTAGGAAAATTTTGGATCAGGATGAACAGAGAAAAAAATTTATATGCCTTAACTTTTTGATGATTTATATTAAAAGTAGTTTTCCTTGTGAAATACTTCCAGCTTGTCCTGAAGATAGTCTCTTCCATCCTCTTCTGAACCATTTCAAGCAGTAGACCTTCAATTCACCTGGAATTTATTTTTGTGTGTGATGTGAAGAATTGCTCTAACTTTTTTTTTTTCATTCTTACAGTACCATTCAGCAAACCATGGCCCATGAGCCAAATCCTATCCATCACCTGTTTTGTAATTATGATATATACAATAGTTTCATAACTATTGGAATACAGCCACATCCATTTATTTACTTATTGTCTATGTTTGCCTTTTATGCTACATCAGCAGAGTCGAGTAGTTGCAGTGGACACTATATGGGCTGCAAAGCCTAAAATATTTGTTTTCTGGCTCTTCACAGAAAAGTTTGCCAAGCCCTGGAACAGGGCATTCTTTCTCCACTGAATTGATAATGGAATGCTTGTCCCATATAATTTCCATATGAGTGCCTCTGTTTTTTTTTTTTTTTTTTTTTTTTATTATGGGTAAAAATCAAAATTCTTACAATACATACAAACATTTGTAAAATGATATATAAATATATATGCATATATGTGTATTTGCTTACAAAATGTTATTTATATATATATATATACATATATTTTAAGAGGTGCTTAGATTACCTAAAATATCACACGGAACCCACTGGGATTCCCATGTTGCCCACCTCCCACACCTCCCACCACATCCCACACAAACATCTCCCACAGTGTGGCCCACCAACCTCAATGAACTTACACCTCCTGGAGCCTTGCCACCAACCATAGACCACAGTTCACACTGTAGACCACACTCTCTCCCACTCAGTTCTGAGTGGTGTGTGCTGATTTAAAATGGCCTACATCCATTGCCACAACAGTACTCAGGACAACCTCCAACACCCAAAGAAGCCCCTGTATTTCAACTACTCATCCCCTCCCTACCCAAAAACTGTCAAGTGGCCACTGGCTCCACCTCATTGTTATAATTTCTTGCATTGCAAGAATCACCATATGTGAGCAAGAGAATACCATCAAGTCCACTCTAGTCCATAGTTCTTCCCCCCATCCAGAGGCGACTGGGATGGTGATGTCCACTCCAACTCCAAGTGAGAGAGGGCTTATATCCCATGGATATAGTGGGTGGGATGATCCTGCCTGCAGATGCAGGCCCTCTCCATTCCCTGGGATGGCCATTTCCCATCGTTGTCTCCTCACCAGGTGACTTGGATGAGTCCATTGAGCTGTAGGGTAGGAATTGCAGCTCCACCTAGATTTCATGCACACCTGGCACATAGGTAGGCGGGAGGCTCCAATCTCTGGAAGTATACCTAAGAAACTCCAGCATCACATGTAGGTTTGAATAGAAGGGACTGGTGAACCATGTGCAGGGAGGACTTATTTGAGTCTAATTCTGTCACTCTCAGGAGCACAGATTCCAAAATAGAACCCACTGATAAGGCATCAGTCTCTGGGGCTATCCCCCCTTATACAAGACCAGGGTGTCTCTGGAGCTCTCAGGAACCCCACTGAGTGGGGTGATAGTGAGTGCCTCTGTTTTTGAGCTCTATAACCTAATTGGCCTAGCCCTGCACCTATACTTACAATGCCTTACTATGGGTCTAACTTAAAACTTAATATCCAATGAATTTCCCCCCACCAACTTGTTCTTTTGCTTTAGTCATTCTTTGCTCTTATAACCACCATATGAATTTTAGTAACACCTTGTTAAATGTAGTGAGAAATATTTTGGGTTTTTTTAATAGAGTTGTATTAAATATACAGATAAATTTGGAAAGACTTTTCATCTTTAAAAGAGTCAGTCTTACAATCCATGCACATAGTATATCCTGGTATTCTCATGTCTTTTCATGCAATTTTATAACTTTCCTTAAGAGTGGTTGTGGATCATGTCATCTGGGTTTGAATTTTTGTCCTATACAATATTACCTATGTGACCTTGTACAAGTTAGCTAACCTCTCTGGGCCTTATTGCCCCTATCTTTTAAGGTAAGGTAATAATAATAATAATAATAATAATACCTGTCCCATAGGTTTTTTTTTTTTTTTTTTTAACATTGCACTGTTATTTAATATTGTGCAGAAAACATTGTTACTGCTTTAGGAATTTTATACAATCTTTAACTATTTATATGAATATTTTACCCTTAACACATTGATTAATAGAAGGTCAGAAAATCCCTTTTAATTCTATAACACTTTCTAAACAGTTTTCATTCAACTTATACTATATTAAATGAACTTAACTATTTTACTACTTTACTTTTTTCAAGGTTCAAGAACAAATATTTTGCAACACTTTGAAATAAAAAGATACCTTTTAGGGTTTGATTTGAAAAAGCAAAATGTTAAAAGTTCTCTGGTTTGAACAGTATGCTCTTTTTTAAAAGTGAGAAGACTTGTTTTTCTTATGTCCCATAGGGTTTTAAGGATTACTGTGACTTTTTGTAAAGCACATGGAGTAGTGCTGAGCAGTCTTGATTGCTCAGTGAATATTCAATATGATTATTATAAAAGTATTGTGCATCTTTTGTTAGATTTTTCTTTAAGTGTCTTGTACTTAAATGCTCTTGTTTTTAAGGCAAATGAGTATCTCCTTAAAAATTATTTTCTAATTGTTATTGGTGTATAGAAATAAGCATAGATTTGTGTCCAGAAATCTTGCTGATCTCACTTATTAATTTTAATAGTTTGTAGATTCTGTTAAAATTTATGTTATTATCTGTGAATAATTGTAGCTTTTTTTTCTTTTTTTCCATTTTGATATATTTTATTTCTTTTTCTTATATTGCTGCCCTGGCTAGAATCTATAATACAGTGTTGAATAGAAGCAGTGATTGAATGTGTCCCTGTTAGAATGGTAATGCTTCTCAGGATTAATCATTCTAATGTTTTGCTACTAAGTATGTTTTCAGTAGATATCTTTTGTCAGGTTATGAAAGTTTTCTTCTACTCCTACTTTGGTAAGTTGGGTTTTTGAAAATCATTATTATTGTTTTATATTTAATTAAGAACAAAAATATTATGCTGCTATCAAATGCTTTTTCTGTTTGATCTAACTATGTTTTTTGTCTGTAATCTCAATTGTGGTAAATTACATTAACAGATTTTTCAATGTTAAATGATCCTTGCATTCCTGGGATAAACCCAACTTGGTTGTTTTAAAAATATATACTATTGGTATTGTTTTGGTAATATTTTATTTAGGATTTTTCTTTATACATTCATAAAGGAAATTATTTAGCCTGTAATTTTCAGTTCTCAAGCTGTCCTTGTCTAGTTTTGTTAACAAGATATATTAGCCTCATAAAATTGGAAAATTGTGGGGGAACTCCTTTCTGAAACTAGGAAATGGATTATCTTCTAGCTCTTTGAGCATAATTAGGATTATTTTTTAAAAAGTCTTTGTCTGGTATGTCCCAGGTCTGGTCATCTTCATTGATGGATTCATGCTTTAATCTTCTTTGCCTGGGCCATTTTTCCCTGTTTCTTTGTATGTTCTGTAATGTTTTGTTGAGAAATCTGGACATTTTGCTATTTTAATGTTATTGCTGGACTTTAGACTCTGGGGAGTCTGTTCCTTAACCTTGCATCCAGGTAGTGTTATGACAGTACGTTCCTTGAATTCCAAGAGCTAACAACAACAAAAAGAATAAGAAGGAAAAAAACAAAATACCTTTCCCAGTTTTGCAAATTGACCTGTGCCAGTGCTTTCCTTCAGAGCTTATCTATATAATGAGTTTAGAGAATAGCTACTGGTCAAAGCATAGGGCTCTCCTGATTCTTTCTGTGTGTTCATCTTGGCTTGTGCATGTGTATGTGTCCCTAGGAATTCCCCCACTTATACAGATACAAATGTCCCTTCTTCCTTAGGAAACAGTTTCCTTGTGGCCCTGGGCACTGTACTGTATGTCTTATAGTCAGTGATCCCTTGCCCTAGGCAGACATTTGACTGCTCTCCCCAGTGTTCTGTAGGAGAGCTCTCTGAACTGCCTTGTACACACAGGGCAGGTTCTGGGACAGCAAGTCTTTCAGGTGACCGCCAGACATATTGGGCCAGAAATACATTATTCCCAGTATTGCATGAGAGATACTCTTCTCCCTCCAGAACTAGAACTAGGGATTTTCACTGGGAGTATGGGCCAGCTCCATGCCTAGCTAATGAGGGGTAGGGGAAGGGCAAGACAGGGCAACACAACATCCTACTGCTTTTAAGTAGTTTTTTCTTGATTCAGCACTCACCCTGTTCCTGTAGTCCATTAACTGTTTTCCAGAGCTTTAAGAAAGATTTTTCTGGCAGTTCTTGCTTGTTCAAAACTCCTTTGGATGGATGGAATGCTGAAGCATCTTACTCTACCTTCTTTGGATTCACTCTTTATTTCTTTCATTTTTTAAAGATTTATTTATTTATTCACTTACTTTTATCCATTTTAAACCCCCCCCCCCCATTTTTGCTGTTTTGTGTCCATTTGCTGGGCAATTCTCTGTGTCTGTTTTCTGCCCTCTCCTCTCATCCCTCTCCTCCTGTCTTCACTGGAATTCAATCCTGGGAACCTCTGATGTGGGAGAAAGGCGTTATGCCACCTGTGCCATCTTAGTTCCTGGTTTTTTGGAGTGTCTCATCTTGTGTCACCCTCCCTTTACGTCATCATCCTGCTGCATGGCTTGGTGGGCCTGGCACACCCACTTGCAGGGCCTGGCAGCACACCTGCACACGGGGTCTGGCGGCCCGCGAACCTTCTGTATTTTTCTTTATTTTACTGGGAGGTCCCAAAGGTCAAACCCAGGTCCCTCCACATGGGAGATGGACACCCAACCACCTGAGTCACATCTACCCCCCAGGATTCACTCTTGAACTCCCCCAGGCCTACAATATTTTCAGGTTCATTTATGTTGTCCATGAATCACTAGTTCATTCTGATTTTCCTTTTTATGGCTGAGTAAAATTTCACTGTATTGATATACCACATTTTATTTTTTTATTCATCACTTCATGGACATTTGGGGTATATATACCTTTGACTGTTGTGAATAGTGTTGCTATGAACATTTGCGTACAAGTATTTTTTTGATCACCTGTTATCGGTTCATTTAGATAAGTAAGAGTGGAATTGCTGGGTCATATGAAAACTCCATGTTTAACTTATTCGGGAATCTCCAAACTGTTTTTCACCATGGCTGCACCATTTTATGTTCCTATCTGCAATGTATCATGATTCCAATTTCTTCACATCTTCACTAACACTTGTTATTTTCTTTTTTCTTTTTTAAATTAAAACCATCCTAGTGGGTGTGAAGTAGTGTCTTCTGTCCTGTCTTTGCTTTTCCCTAATGATGAATGACACTGAATATCTTTTCTTGTGCTTATTGGCTATTTGCACATATATTTTGGAGAAATGTCTATTCAAGCCCTTTGCCCATTTTTAAATTGTTTTGTCTTTTTGTTAATGAGTTGTTTCAGTTCTTTATATTTTCTGAATGCTAGACCCCTTATTAGGTACATGATTGGCAAATATTTTCTACCATTCTGTGAACTGTCTTTTCATTCACTTAATAGTGTCCATTGATTCATAAAAGCATTAATTTTGAAGAAATCCAATTTATCTACTTTTTCTTTTGTTGCTTATATCTCCGTGTCACATCTAAGAGACCGTCTTGAAATCCAAGTTCATGAAGATTTATCCCTAAGTTTCTTTCTAAGAGTTTTATAATTTTAGTTTTTATATTTAGATCATTGTTTCATTTTTATTTAATTTTTAAAATAAAATTTTATTAAAGTATATAATTCAATACATGAACCTACATAAACAATAACTATATAGTAAAAGTTGTGAACTTACAAAACAAACACGCATATCCTCATACAGGGCTCCCATACATCACCCCACCACCAACACCTTGCATTGTTGTGAAACATTTGTTACAAACTATGAAAGAATAGGGTCAAAATATTATTATTAACTATAGCCCATATTTTCCACCAACCCACCTGATTATTAACATGCTTAGTATAATACAATTTGTTATAGTTCATGAGAGAACGTTCATTTGTCCTGTTAACCACAGTCCATCTTCCACCACTGGATTCCCCATGTTATACAGCCCCATGTTTTGTACAATCCATTCAAAGTGTAAACTCAGTAGCTCTCATTTTCATCACAGAGTTGTGCTGTCATCACTGCAGTCAATTTTAAAACATTTACATTACTCCAAAAAGAAAAATTCCATATCCCCTATTGTTGTCTCTTAGAATTGATATATTTTCTTTGTCATTGCTGCAAAAATATTAAAATATTACTGTTAACACTCGTCCATAAGTTATAGTTGTAATTTTCCCATTTCACTCTATTCTTAGCACTTTGTAAAAGAACATTCTTATATTATATATATATATATATATACTATTAACCACGATCTTCATCCATCACTGAAATCACCATGTTATACATTCCCTAGATTATTCTCTAGTTTCCTTTCAATTGACATTTACGTCCACAGACTACCCCTTTGAGCCACAATCTCATTTATAAATCAGCAATGTTAGTAATAATCATTATAATGTGTTGCCATCAACTCTATTCATTTCCGCACTTTTATAATAAACCTTATTAAAATTTCTACATACATTAAGCATCAGCTCCTTTATTAACCCACACTCTTTCTCCTAGTAGCCTGTACTCTATATTTACCTCTTTGTGTTTACTCATAGTATTTAGTTCATATCAGTGAGACCATACAATATTTGTCCTTTTGTGTCTGGCTTATTTCACTCAACATAATATCCTCAAGTTTCATCCATGTTGTCATATGCATCCCGATTTCATTTCTTCTTATAGCAGAATAATATTCACTATATGTATATACCACATTTTGTTTATCCATTCATTGTTTGATGGACACTTGGGCTGGTTCCACATTTTAGCAATTGTGAATAATACTGCTATGAACATTGGTCTGCAAATGTCAATCTGTATCCTTGCTTTCAGTTCTTCTTAAAATATTCCTAGTAACTGGATTGTTGGATCATATGGCAGTTCTGTATTCAGCTTCCTGGGAGCTGATGTGGCTCAGTGGTTGCATGCCGATCTCCCACATAGGAGGTCCTGTGTTCAATCCCCAGCCCTGGTACCTAAAATATATATATATATATTCAGGAGGCTATATTCAGCTTCCTGAGGTACTGCCAAACTGTCTTCCACAGAGGCTGCACCATTCTACATTCCTATCAACACTTTTAGTTTTCTGTTTTTTTTTGTGTTTTTTTTTTTTATAACGGTGTCTTAGTCAGCCAAAGGGGTACTAATGCAAAATACCAGAAATTTGTTGGTCTTTATAAAGGGTGTTTATTTGGGGTAGAAGCTTACAGTTACCAGGCCATAAAGCATAAGTTTCTTCCTTCACCAAAGTCTGTTGCCATGTGTTGGAGCAAGACAGCTGCCAACATTTGCCAGGGTTTGGGCTTCTTAGGTTCCTCTCTTCCTGGGCCTCTGTTTCTCTCTGGGCTCAGCAACTTGTTTCCTCCACAAGGTCAACTGTAGACTATGAGGCTCTCTAGGCTTTGCCTCCCTCCACAAGATCAGCTGTGAACTGTCAGGTGACTGGCTCATCTCTTTTCCTGGGGCCTTCTCTTCTTCCTCATCAGAACTCCAAAATCAAAACTGCTCCAACTCTCTCCTTTGCCATGTCTTTTTATCGTTGAGACCCCACCCACCAAGGGGTGGGGCTAAACACCCTATTGACTTGGCCCAGTCACCGCCCTAATCATAACTTAATCATGCCCAGATTAACAGACCAGTTTACAAGCATAATCCAATATCTATTTTTGGAATTCATAACTATATCAAACTGTCAAACTGCTACTAATGGCTATTTTATAAGGTGTGAAATGGTATCTCATTATAGTTTTGACCTGCATTTCCCTAATAGCTAGTGATGTTGAACATTTTTTCATGTCCTTTTTGGCCATTTGTATTTCATCTTTGTGGAAATGTCTATTCAAGTCTTTTGCCCCTTTTTAAGTTGAGTTGCTTGTCTTTTTTTCCTTGAGTTGAGTGATCTCATTATATAACATGAATATCAAACCGTTTTCCGATGTGTGATTTCTAAATATTTTCTCCCATTGAGTAGGCTGCCTTTTTATTTTCTTGACAAAGTCTTTTGAAGAACAAAAGTGTTTAATTTTGAGGTGGTCAAATTTATCTATCTTTTTCTTTTGTTGCTCATGCTTTGGGTATAAGGTTTAAGAAACTACTGCCTATTACAAGATCTTGAAGATGTTTTCCTACATTTTATTCTAGGAGTTTTATGGTTGTAGCTTTAACATTTAGGTCCTTGATCCATTTTGAGTTAATTTTTGTATAAGGTGTGAGATAGGGGTCCTCTTTCTTTCTTTTGGATATGGATATCCAGTTCTTCCAGCACCATTTGTTGAATAGACTGTTTTGGTCCAGCTGGGTGGGCTTGACAGTCTTGTCACAAATCACTTGACTGTAGATGTGAGGGTCTATTTCTAAGTTCTTGATTTGGTTCCATTGGTCAATCTGTCTTTATGCCAGTATCATGCTGTTTTTACTACTGTAGCTAAGTAATTAAAGTCAGGAAGTGAGAGTCCTCCAATTTCATTCTTCTTTTTAAAGATAGTTTTGACTATTTGGAGCCCCTTACCTTTCCATATGAATTTGGTAATTGGCTTTTCCATTTCTGCAAATAAAGCTTTGGGATTTTTATTGGGTTTCTGTTGAATTTATAAATCAATTTGAGTAGAATTGCCATCATAACAATATTCAGTCTTCCAATCCATGGACACAGAGTGTTGTTCTATTTATTTAGGTCTTCTTTGGTTCCTTTAGCAATGTTTTGTAGTTTTCTGAATGTAGGTCCTTTATGTCCTTGGTTAAGTTTACTCCTAAATATTTGATTCATTTAGTCGCTATTGTGAATGGAACTTCTTTTCTGACTTCATCCTCAGATTGCTCATCAGTAGTGTATAGATACACTACTAATTTTTGCATATTAATCTTGCATGCCACCACTTTGCTGAACTTGTCTATTAGTTCTAATAGCTTTGTTGTGGATTTTTCAGGATTTTCTAGATAGAGGATCATATCATCAGTGAATAGTTTTACTTCTTCCTGTCCTATTTTTTTTTTGTGTGTGCCTTTTACTTCTTTATCTTGCCTGATTGCTCTAGCTAGAACTTCTAGCACAATATTGAATAACAGTAGTTACTGTGAACATCCTTGTCTTTTTCCCAATCTCAGTGGTAAAGCTTTCTATTATTCACTATTTGGTACAATGCTAGCTGTGGGTTTTTAAATATGCACTTTACTATATTGAGAAAGCGTCTTTCTATTCTTATCATTTGGAGTGTTTTTATCAAGAAAGGATGCTGTATTTTGTCAAATGCTTTTCTGTGTCAATCGAGAGGATCATGTAATTTTTCTTCTTCAATTTATTAATGTGGTTTATGACACTAATTGATTTTCTTGTGTTGAACCACACTTGCATTCCTGGGATAAAACCCACTATTCATGGTGTATAATTCTTTTAATGTGCTTTTGGATTCAGTTTGTAAGTATTTTTATGAGAATTTTTATATTTATATTCATGAGAGAAATTGGTCTGTAATTTTCTTTTCTCATAGTATCTGTAACTGGTTTTGGCATTCGGGTGATGTTGGCTTCATAAAATGAGTTTGGTAGCATTCCTTCCTGTTCAGTTTTTTGGAAGAGCTTGAACAAGACTGGTATTAGATTGTCTTGGAGTGATTGGTAGAATTCACCTGTGAAGCCATCTGGTCTTGGGCTTTTCATATTTGGAAAGTTTTTTTTTTTTTTTTTTTTTTTTTTTTCCTGTTTAAATATCTTTTATTTAATTTTTAATTTTTATTTTTTTTAAAGATACTTAGATTACATAAATGTTACATAAAAAATATAGAGGATTTCTACATGCCCCACTCCCCACATCTCCCATACTTTCCCACATTAACAACATCCCTCATTAGTGTGGTACATTCATTGCAATTGATGAACACATTTTGGTGCGTTGCCACTGAGCATGGATTACAGTTTCAATTGTAGTTTACACTCTCTACCACCCAATTCTGTAGGTTATGGCAATGTATATAATGGCCTGTATCTGTCATTGCAGTGTCATTCAGGACAATTCCCAAGTCCTGAAAATACCCCCGTACTACACCTGTTTTTCTCTCTCCCTGCCCTCAGAACCTCCAGTGGTCACTGCCTCCACATTGATTATATAATTTCTTCCATTGCTAGAATCACAATGAGTCTGTAGTAGAAAACCAATATGTCTACTTTAGTCTGTAGTTTGTTCCCCAATCCTGAGGATTCTGAGATGGTGATGTCCACTCCACCTCTAATTGAGAGGGTGTTTTGATCCCATAGGGCCGATGGATGGTACTCTCTTATTTGCAGTTGTAGACTCTCTCGGTTCCTTGGTATGGTGGTTGTCCATCATCACCTCCTTATTAGTTGTCCTGGGTGAGACCAATGAACTGGAAAGTAGGTGTTGCAACTCTCTTGAGATTCAGGGCCCAGCTGGCACATGGACAGCCCAAAGATTTAAGTCTCTTGGACATACACATACCAACTCTAGTACAAATTATAGGTTCAAATAGAAGGACAGAAGAGCCATGTGTAGGGAAACCACAACTGAGTCCAACTCTGTCACATTAGGGAGTGTAAATTCCAAAGTAGGACCCACTGTCAAGGCACTGAACTCCTGAACTGTCTGCCCTGACACAGTATCTGGATGTGTCCAGAGCCCTCAGGAGTCCCCCTATTTGGGGTAGTATCTACTTTGGCAGTCAGTGTGATCTTGCTGAGACGTGCATAAGCGTAACCTCTGGAGTGACCTCCCGACTCACTTTGAAATGACTTAGCTGTATAAACTCATTTGTCTTTACCTTTTCTCCTTTTGGTCAAGGTCTTTTTCCAGTTGCATTGCTAGTTGGTGCTTATTAGTAATCCCTTGGTGCCAGCCGGGAATCATCCCTGGGAGTCATGTCCCACGCTGGGTCACACCTCACTGAAGTACTCCAGTCAAAGACCCCCAACTAGATTCAGTCCAATCAAAGGGTCCCACACTCACATGAATGGATTAACTCCAAGAACATGATCTTTTCTGGGATTCACAAAAAGCTTAAAACTGTCAAATACAGTATGTTCATTTTTATATGTGGCTTTTTTTTTCTTTCACATTATGTTTGTGATATTTGCCCATATTGTTAATGTTGTAATAATTTGTTCATTCTAATTCCTGTATAGTGTTCCATCTTGTGAATACATTGTATTCATCCATTCTACTATAAATGTTTATTTGGCTTGTTACCAGTTTTAAGCTTTTACAAATAGTCCTGGTATGAATATTTTTGAACATGTTTTGGTGAACATAGGTATTTATATCTGTTCCATATATTCCTAGGAGTTCAATTTAATGGGTTTTTGCTTATGTGTATTCTTTTTTTTTCTTTTTGCTATTGACTTCTTTTTTTTAAATATATATTTTTTATTTTTTAAAAGATCCTTAGGTTACATAAATGTTACACAAGAAATATAGGGATTCCTATCTGCCCCACTCCCCACACCTCCCACACCCTCCCTCCTTCTTTAGTGTGGCACATTCATTGCAATTGATAAATGCATCCTGGGGCATTGCCACTGAGCATGGACTGTAGTTCACATTGTGGTTTACACTCTCCCACACAATTCTGCAGGTTATGGGAAGATATGAAATGGCCTATATCTGTTGTTGCAATGTCATTCAGAATGATTCCCAGTCCCGAAAAAGCCCCCATATTACACCTGTTTTTCCCTCTCCCTGCCCCCAGAGCCTCCAGTGGCCACTGGCTCTACATCAATGTTGTAATTTCTTATATTGCTAGAATCACAATAAGTCTATAGTAAAATACCAATAAGTCCACTCTAGTCCATAGTTCATTCCCCAATCCTGAGGATTCTGGGATGGTGATGTCCACTCCACCTCTAATTGAGAGGGGGCTTTGATCCCATTCAGCTGATGGGACTCTTTTGCTTGCAGTTGTAGGCTCTCTCGTTTCCTTAGTATGGTGGTTGTCAAACCTCACCTCCTTGTTAGTTGTTCTGGGTGAGTCCAATGAACTGGATAGTAGTTATTGCAACTCCGCTGAGTCTCAGGGCCCAGCTGGCACATGGACAGCCCAAAGATCCCAGTTTCTTGGATGTACACCTACAAACTCCAGCACCAAGTATAGGTTTAAATAGAAGGGACAGATGAGCCATGTGTAGGGAGGCCATAACTAAGTCCAACTCTGTCACTCTTAGGAGCGCAAAGTCCAAAGTAGGGCCTACTGGCAGAGCTCTCCAGGATGGAAATTCAATATTCTCTTGGTTATTGTGTGAATCTCCACCCTCTGTGACAATGCCCCAAGAACATTTGAACACATTTGTATACCTTATATATATGCTCATGTGTATTTTTTTTTCTTCTTTTTGCTATTGACTTCCTCCCATGTATCCCCCATCACTGATACCCCACACCAGTGACCCTCCCTTGCCCCAGTTGTAACCCTTCAGTGATCCAGTGCTTATGAGTATTCTTGCTCAGTTTCCTAGAAATATTTTCCTAATTTATACTCTCTCTAGTGCTGTGTATTTCAGTTGCTCCATATGTTTTCCAAAGATAGGTAAGGTATTTTCTGGGTTTTTCCTGTTTTTCCTGATTACCAATGATGTCAAATGCCTTTTTGATGTGTTCATTGGCCATTTGTAATTTTCTTTTTTGTGATACCTTTTCATGTTTTCTGTTTCAATTCTATTTGGTTGTTTGCCTTTTTCTTATTCATTTGTAAGTATTTTTTCAAATTTCTGAATTGAAGTCCCATTTGGATTCAGGTATTGAGAATATCTTTCCCTCTCTGTTACTTACTTTTTCTCTTGGTTAGTCATGTCTTTTATCAATTTTTTCTAGTATAGTTTTGCTTTTTTATACCCTTGTCAGGTTTAGATCTCTATTTATCTGGGATTGATTTTATTTTTATTTTTGGTGTGAGGTCAGAGTAAAGGGTCATTTTCCCCCCAGTGTGAATATACAGTTGACCCAAGTGTCTTACTGAAAAGATCACCCTTAACCTACTGTACTGAGTCATAAATCAAGTGACCACGTGTGTGGTTTTGTTTGTAGACTCTGTCTTCCGTTGGTCTGTTTTTATTATTACAATATCACATTGTTTTAATTACTTAGTTTTATAATTCTTGATATGTAGTAGTATAACCCACTCCAGCTTTATTCTTCTTCTTAAAGATGTTCAAAGATGGCCCTGCTATTCTTACCCCTCTGCATTGCCGTATAAAACTTAGAATCAGCTTGTCATTGTTCTCAAAAAACCTGCTACATCTTTGACTGGGATTGCATTGAATCTGTGGATAATTTTGGGGAGAATTAGCATCTCTATATTATTTAATCTCCCAGTGCTTGGTAATTTTTAGCATATAAGTTTTTGTATGTCTTAGATATTTTTCAAAGATGTTTGATGTCTTTTTGATGCTATAGTAAGTAGTATAGTTTCTTTTTTATTTCATTTTTTTTTTTGTGGCTTGTAAGCAAAAAATAGAGCTGATCTTTTTCATATGTGTTCAGTGGCATTGCTAAATTTCTTTGTCAATTCTAGCAGTTTTACCTGCAGATTTGGATTTTCTATTTGATAATCCTGTCACTTGCTAACAATATCAACTTTATAACTCTTTATAACTATTTTATTGTAATAATTTTTTTTTCTTTTTTTTTTTTTTTTTACTTTTGGACTGGCTGGAATGTCCAATACAATTGTGGAAGGATATAGTGATAATAGATATCTTTGCGTTATTTTCAGTCCTATGAGAGTGCATTCAGTATTTCTCTAATAAGTATTATGTTTGCTTTGTGATTTTACTGCATTCTCTTTATGAGAGTAATGATTTTTAAAAAAATATCCTTGCTGGCTAACAGGTGAGTTTATTTTTACATCAAAATAGTGATTTTATTTTATCGAAATATTTCTCTGCATCTATTGAGATGATCATATGATTTTTCTTGCCTTGATATTGTTAATGTGAAGAAGTATAATGATTTTCAAATGTTAAACCAACCTTGCATTGCTGGAATAAAATCCAAATTGATGTGATTGATCATTTTTATATAGTTCTGGGTATAATTTGTTAATATTTTGTCTAGGATTTGTGCATCTGTGTTCATTAAAGAGATTGGCTTATAATTTTCTATTTTTTGTAATGTATTAGTTTGATGATATCTAGATTATGCTTGACTAAATAAATTTGGAAGTTTTTCTCTTTTGCAATTCTCTTAAAGAGTTTGTATAAATTTGATGTTATTTCTTCCTTAAGTATTTGAGCAGAATTCACTATTGAAACCATGTGGGCTTGAAGATTCCTTTGTGAGGCTTTTTAAGTCCATTTCCTTAATACAGGCCAACACAAATTTCTGTTTCTTATGCTAAGTTGTGATTTCTATGAATTTTTCTATTTCCTCTAATATTTTAAGTTTATTAGCATAAAGACTTTCATAATATTCTATATTCATCTTTTGATGTTTTTAACTTCTGTACTGATGTCTTCTTTTCATTCTGATCTTGATACTTTTATCTTAAACAGCATTGCCAGGGCTTTATCTATTTTAAAGGACTAAATTTTGATTTTTTTGATTTTTCACTACTGAAAAATTTGAATAGGTTCTGTTCCTATATTTATTTCTACTTTGACTTTCTTTGGATTTAAGTTGCTGGGTTTTTTTTTTTTTTTTTTTTTTTTTCCTAGTTTCTTATCAGTCAGGGTCCAAAAACCACAGTAATTTGAAAGGGGAAAGTTTAATACAAATTACTAACTTTAATAGGGGATTGGTATAACACAAGGGGAATGAGAATTTTAAAGAATATAGGAATAGCAGATGTAGGAAGTAGCCACTAACTGTAGTCACTAACTATAGGACTGAGATAGAGCATCCAAGAAAGGAACAGGATCTGGAAGACGTTTCCTACCCAAAACTGACACCCGGATTTCATTGGGGTGGTAGTGCCTTACTAGATAATGGAGAAATTCACTGAGTCTGTGAAGCTGCCCAAGACATGGCTGGGGAAGATTACCACTAAAGGTGCCATGCTGGTGGGATTCTGCTGTGAAGTGGCCTTAGGGAGTGCCAGGGGAAGTTATTCAAGAAAGTTCTGCTTGGCTGATATTTGCTGGAAAGCTACCCAAGGTAGGTGCCATGGGATGCTACCTGACAGGTGCTCTTGAATCCTGGTGCTAATCAAACCTATGTGCTTCGAGGCCCTGCTTAAAGGAGGACTTAAGCCAGGAAGAGCAATCTCTTGCTCTTCCAGTTTCTCCTCAGCACACTCTACTAGCCAAGCTTAACATTGTGCCAGCTCTTAAGGAAATAATTATCACAAAGAAAGCATTAAGTGGTGATTCTGGAGCTGAGGAACAATAAGTTGATAAAGGCACAAGATAAATGCTTAGCTCATTAAATGTAAGTCTTTTTCCTTTTCCAGTATATATGGATTTAAGATTATAGATTGCCTTTAAGAGATCTTTAACTACATACTATAAGTTTTGATTTGTTGCATTTTGATTAGTTGCATTTTTATTACTGTGTAGTTCAAAATATTTTCTTATTTTCATTGTGATTTATTCTTTGCCCCATTTAGTAGTCTATTTAGTAATGCATTTAGTAGTATGTTGCTTACTTTCCAAAACGATGGGAATTTCTATTCTTTGTTGTTGATTTAAAGATTAACACTACTTTAGTCAGGAAAGATACTTTAAGTAATTTCAGCCCTTTGTAATGTTCTGAGACTTACTTTATGTCTCAGCATATGATTCATTTTTAGTAAATTATTTTATATCCTCTAAAAATAATTTCTATTCTGCAATTTCTGGATACAGTATATTCACATACATTAAATATACATATGCTTATACATATACACATATAAAAATAGAGACGTTAAATAGGATAACTTTGCTGTTCTATGTCCTCATCCTATCAGATATTGAGAGAGGCATGTTTGTTTCCCATTATGATTGTGGATTTTTCTTTTTCTCTTAGCTCTGTCAAATTTCATTGTGTATATTTTGAAGCTATGTAATTAGGTACATCCAGATTTAGGATTGTGGTATCTTTTGGATTGACCACTTAATCATTACAGAAAACCCTTCTTTATCTCTCTCTCTCTCTCTCTCTCTCTCTCTCTCTATATATATATATATATATATAAATATATATATATATTTACCTTGAAGTAGTCTTTGTCTAATGTTAGTTATGGCTACACAGCTTTCTTTTGATTAATGCTTGCATGGTATTTTTTGTATATTTTACTTTAATTTCTATATTTTTAGTTATTATATTTATGCTATATCTCTCTCAAAAGTAGTATGTAATTCTTTTTTTAAATACAGCCTCACCATTTTTGGTTGTTCAAACTGAATGATTCTTCTGTTTACCTTTAATGAAATAACTAGTATATTTGGGTTTATGTCTGCCATCTTACCATTAGATTCAACTTGAGATTGACAGTATTTGATTGTTGTTTACCTAAAATAGCTACACTTTTATGTGAGTTAAACCCAATTTTTAAAATTTTTATTATTGATCTTACTGTTTTATGTTCTTTGAAAAATATCTTTTCTCATTTTGGATTAATCATATATTGATTATTTACTATGTCCCCCCATTAGCTTGTTAGTTTTATGTTATTTTAATGTCTTTCATTGTTTTCCTTGCTTTTTTCATCCAGTGTAAATAAATACGTTTTTTGTTTCTCAGATAGCAGTAGCCAGTTTAGTCCATTTATCTCCCTTCCACGCAATAGTTATTATTGTCACACCTTTTATTTCTACCTATATTATTTCTACATATTTTATTTCAAAGTTTTGAACAGTCCATTTATTTGCATTTACAGCTTTACTTTTTCATTGCTCTTAATTTCTTCCTGCATTTACTGGTTTCCATTTGAGATCCAATTCCTTGTTCTTGAAGAACTCCTCTTAATATTTATTTTTCTGCATTTTAGCTGGTGAAACACTCTTTTGAGTTTGTGTTTGTCTAGTTAAGCTTTATTTTACCTTGATTTTTATAGGATATTTTCACAGGGTATAGAAATTTATGTTGACAGTAATTTTCTTTATGTATTTTAAACATGACATTTCATTATCTTTGGGCAGTTACTGTTTCATTTGAAAAATATATAGTTTCTTTCAAGGTATTTTAACTTTTGCTCAGGGTGCTTTCTCTTTATTTTGGTTTTTAGCAGTTTTACCGTAACATGTCTAGGCCTGGTTTTCTTTGTATTTTTCCTATTTAGGATTAGTACATCTTCTTGAATCTTTAGCTTGATATTTTTGGTCTATTTTGGAAAATTCTCTGCCAAAGTAGCAGATAAGAGGAGAAAAATTAAATGTTTATTTAATTTTTTTTTATTTTTTATTTTTTAAAGATTTTATTTATTTATTCATTTATCCCCCCCTTGCTGCTTGTGCTCGCTGGGTCAGCTAACCACGCCATGCGGGCGGGCTTGCCTTCACCAGGAGGCCCCGGGAACTGAACCCGGGGCCTCCCATATGGTAAACGGGAGCCCTACTGATTGAGCCACAGCCGTTTCCCAGTTTATTTAATTTTTGGGGAGAAAAAGCTCTCAGCAAACTCGGTATTAAAGGAAATAGTCTTAAACAGACTATCAAATACCTTCAGCAAATTTGTTATAATTAATAACAAAAATTCCCTTTATAATTGGAAACCACTCGTAATTACTGCTATAATTGCCTCTATTGAGCACTGGAAGTTATAGGAAGTATTGAAATAAAAGTTCTAAGAATGAGAAGCAATGATGTCATTATTTGTAGACAATATTCTCCATCTGGAAGACTCAAGAGAATGTAAAAATTATTAAAATTAATAGGAGAAAAAATGAGGTTTACAGATATAAGCACAGCGTACAAAAATTAATTGCATTTCTATATACCAACCTGAAAAAGTAGTTTTTGACACTATGTAATAACAATAACTACAAAAAGTTACCAGAACCCAAGCAAATGAAATATTTACATTGCCATTATGGAGAAATTTATAAAACTTTATTGATATATAAAAGAAGACATAATGGGAATATATATTAGATTCATAGATAAGACTCAATAATATAAATATATTAATCTTCCTTGAAATTAATCTATATATTCAATGCAATTGCAATCATAACCTACCAAAAAAAAAAACCCATTTTTCATAGAACTTAAAAATTTCTTTGGTATGAAGCCCAAAATAGACAATTGTTTATATGTGTGATTATTTATTTAATCAATTTTTATGTATAATTTGCTTCAGTAAATTGTATCCATTTTATATATGCAGTTCAATAATTTTGTAAGTGTAACCACAACCAAAATCATGATTAAGAACATTTATGTCAGGAAGCGGCTGTGGCTCAATCAGTAGGGCTCCCGTTTTACCATATGGGAGGCCCCGGGTTCGGTTCCCGGGGCCTCCTGGTGAAGGCAAGCCCGCCTGCGCGGCGTGGTTAGCTGACCCAGCGAGCACAAGCAGCAAGGGGGGGATAAATGAATAAATAAATAAAATCTTTAAAAAAAAAAAAAAAAAAGAACATTTATGTCATCCCAGAATGTTCCCTGTAGTCATTCTCTGCACACCTAGCCCTAGACCACCACTAATATTACCCTCACTATAGACTAGTTTTGCCGATTGTAGAGGTGTATATGATGGAATCATATAGAATGTATTTATAATGCCTTTAAATGGTGAATTACGTTGCTTGAGTTTCAGATAATAAACCAATCTTTCATTGCTTGTATAAATTCCAGTTAATCATAAGCATATATATGGTATATACCCTTTTGGCACTCATCCATTTTGGGTGTGTTTATCACTATTTTGTTTATTTTGTTTCTGAATAATATTCTATTACATAGATACATGACAATTTGTTTATCTTTTCACCTATTGATGAACATTTGGGTAATTTCCAGTTTGTGGCTATTATGTATAAAGCTGCATGAAGCTATATATACACATCATTCTGTGGTCACATTTTCTGATTTTTCTTGGATAAATATGTAGGGGTGGAATGTTGGGTTGTAGCATAAGTGTATGTTTAATTTGATATCAAATTGCCAAATTGTTTTCCAAAGTGCATATACAATTTTATATTCCCACTATCAAGGTATGAGAATTCAAATTGCTCCACATCCTCACCAACACTTGGAATTTTGAGACTTCTAAATTTTAGCCATTCTAGGTGTCTCACTGTGATTTTAATTCTTATTTTTCCAATGGCTAGGGATCTGGTACATGTAACATGCTTATAGGTCATTTGTATATGTTCTCTTGTGAAGTATCTGTTTAAACCTTCTGCTTGGTATTAAAATTGTGTTATTATTGAGTTGCAATAGTTCTTTATATATTCTAGTTACACTTCTTTGTCAGATACATGTTTTAAGATTATTTTTTCTACTTTGTGGCTTGCCTTTCATTTCCCTAATGATATCATTTAGAGAACAGATGTTTTAAATTTTGATGAAGTCCAGTTTACTAAATTTTTCTTTTATTTTCTGTACTCTGAGTCCTAAGAAAATTTTGTAGACCACATATAAGGTTTTTCCATTTTTAGAGGAATGTTTAAGAATTAAAATGATGTTTAGATCTAACAGCCATTTCAAGTTAATTTTTATGTATGATATGAGGTAAAACTCAGCAATAACATAAATATATGTTATTTGAGCAACATTTATTGAAAAGACCATCTTTTCTGTGAATTATATTGACACTTTTGATAAAAATCAGTAGATCACCTATTCATGGATATATTTCTGGACTATATTTTGTTCCATTGATCTTTATATCTATCCTTGTGCATTATGCACTGTTTTGAATAGTCTTGAAGTAAGTTTATTTAAGTCCTCTGTGTTTTTTCTTTTCAAATTCATCTAGTTATTCTAGATTCTTTGCATTTTCATATAAACTTTGGAATTAGAGTTGATCTTCATTATTCACAGATTCCGTATTTGTGAGTTCTCCTACATGTTAAAATGTATTTGTAGCCCCAAAGTCAATACTCACAGCACTTTAGCATTCACTCATGTACATGCATAGAGTGGTGAAAAATTTGAGTCTCCTGTTACATGTATTCCTCGCTGAAGTTGAGCCAGGTGATGCTCTGCCTTTTTGTTTAATTTCTCGTACTGTGAACAATTGTCATTTTTGTGGTATATTTATTGCCACTTTTTTTTTTTTTGTGGCATTTTCTGCTCTTTGTTGATAGTGCTTAAGTGCTATAATGGTGTTCCTAACTGCAAAAAGGCTGTGATATGCCTTACGGAGAAAATACATGTATTAGATAAGCTTCGTTCAGGCATTAAGTATAGTGCTATGAATTAGTGTTAATGAATCAACAATATATATTAAGATGTCTTTAAACAGAACACACATAAAACAAGGTTATGTACTGATTGGTTAACAAGATCATTGTGACCAGAGGTTTGCAGAAAAACCTGTATTTTCCCTAGGAGCAGTGGTTCAGTATTTGCTAATTCAATGTTCATAGTGATTTTATAAAACATTACTACCATGAATAAGAAGACTTGACTCTAGTCTGATAACTTCTACATAAAAGCCTCCTGTAATCTTGATTGAGATTTCATTGAACCTGTAGATTAATTTAAGGAGAAATGGTGGCTTAACAGTACATTTATTTACTGTGTACCATATATGTCATATATGTGTATGTTTATAGCCTAATTGAATTTTTTCATAAGATTTTCTCCATAGACAATCATGTACTCTGTGAATAAAATATTGTACTTCTTCCTTTCTAATCCATGTTCCTTTTATTTTACCTTTTTTTTTTGCCTTATTTCACTGGTTAGGACTTGCAGTACAATGTTGAGTAGAAGTAATAAGGGGGGATATCCTCGCCTTTTTCTTTATCTAAGGGGGGAAATAGTCTTCCTCCATTTAGTATGATGATAGCTTTAAGGTTTTTTTTTTTTTTTCAGCAGCAGTCCTTTCGTAGTTGAGTTTCCTTCTATTCCTATTTGCTGAAAGTTTTTATGATGAATTGGTACTGAATTTGGTCAGATTCGTTTCTACACCTTTTTCTGTGTTCATACGGTTTTTTCCCATTAATCTCTTAAAATGGTCAATTGTGTTGAGTTTCAGATGTTAATACAACTTTGCATTCTTTGGATAAATTCTACTCAGTCATGATAGATTATCCTTTTTAAATATAGCTGAATTAGATTTGTTAAAATTTTGTTAAGGGTTTTTGCAACTGTTCATAAAGGAGATTGGTCTTTTTCTTTGCCTTCTTGTGATTGCCTGGTTATAGGATCAGGGTAATGCTGACCCCTTTAAATGACCTGAGATATGTTCTATTCTCACTTATTTCTTGAAAGAGGTTATCTTGGATTGCTATTGCTATTATATCTATTTATATAGTTTGTATTTCCAGAATGTTTTATTAATGGAATCCTATAGTGTGCAACCTTTTGTGTCTAGCTTCTTTCACTTAGCATAATACCTTTAAGATTCACCCATGTTGTTGCTTGTATCAGGAATTTACCACTTTTTATATATGAGTAATATTCAATTACATGTATATACCACAATTTGTTTATCAATTCACCAGTTAATGGATATTTGAGTTGTTCCCACTTTTTGTCTGTTAGGAAAAATCTGTGAATATTGCCTACAGTTTGTTGTGTGGCCATAGGTTTTTATTTGTGCTGGGTAAATACATAGTAGGTCATGAGGTAAATGTATATTTAACTTCATAAAATACTACCAAACTTTTTTCCAAAGTGGCTTTTCCATTTTGCATTTCAACCAGCAGCATCATTCACTGCTGCACTCATATCAGCTCTTGGTGTTGTTAGTAGTTTAAATTTTAACTATTCTAGCATATGTGTACTGATGTTTCCTTGTGATTCCCTGATGACTAAAGATGTTAAACATCTTTCATGTACTCATATATTTTCTGTATATCTTTGGTGAAGTGTATGTTAAAATATTTTGCCTACATTTTAATTTGTGCAGCTTTACTGATATATAATTGATATACAACAAACTGCATATATTTAAAGTGTATAGTTTGATAAATTTTGATGTATGTAACCATCACCATAATCAAATTAATATAAATGCTACAACATGGGTGACTCTTGAAAACATTATGCTAAATGAAAGAAGCCAGACACAAAAGGCCATCTATAATGAGCCTGTTTATATGAAATGCCTAAAAAAGGCAAATTCTTAGAGACAGAAAATAGATTAGTGATTGCCAGGTCCTATGGGTGGGGCAAATGCTAATGCATATGTAGCTTCTTTTTGGGGTGATGAAAATGTTCAGAAGTTAGTAGTGATTGTTGCATAACATTGTGAATACTCTAAAAACCTCTCAATTGTACATTTTAAAAGGGCAAATTTAATGGTATGTGAATTCTATCTCAATAAATACCTATTTTATAGAAGAAAATAAAAACAGTTGTGAACCATTGATGGAATGCTCAAACAGTACTCTTTTAATTGCAAAGACATGGGAATTAACTAAATGTCCATTAATAGAATAGGTATAAAATTTTTCATATATTCTCAGAATAAAAAAGTATATAGCATTTAAGATAATGAAGCAGAGCAATATGTACAAGCATGATGAATCTCACAATCAAGTTAAAAGTGTTGCAATAGAATATATAATAGGTATAATACAGAATTAAAGTTTAAAAATATATGAAACACCATAAAATATAATTTAGTAAAAGTAAAGCTCTAAAAAAATAATGGAGATTATAAACATAAGCGTCTAAAGATAGTAATTAGTTTTGGAGGTAACTTGTGGAGTATACCTGTAGGGGAAGAAAGGGAGAATGTTATTAAAGAGTGCTTCAATTATATTGGTAATATTTAGTTTTTAGTTTGTGTGGTAGGTTTATAGAAGTTAGTTTTATTTCATTTTTATTTTCAGACTATTTCAAATTATTTTTATAAGAATATACAAAAGACCCTGTAGACCCTGGAAGGAATAAGCAAATAATCAAGCTAAAATTTTTTCACTTACAAAAGAATAGCAGTGTCAAATGGAGAACTGAGGACAGACCAGAACCAATTGAGAAATGGATGTTGGAGGAGTACTGATTTACATACATAAAGTCATAATCATATAACTTCTTTTAAAGAAGTTGTGTTTTCCTTTGGGAATACTACACCGAGCACAATTGCAAAGCATGAAGCAGTTTCACCTAATGTATATTTCACAAAGTCAAATCAATGCCTTCTAGAGATTTTTGGATAACATATCAAATGGTCTCTGAGGGAGGAAACCATGAGGATGTGGGGTGTGAGGAAAAGCCATAGGAGATCTTTCTTATATGGTCTAAGGAGCTAGTTAAAAGGTAATCACCCAGTCAAAGGTCCCCTGAGAAACAGATTACACCACTGAAACAAGAGAGTACTTGAATGGTTTCTAGTTCATTTCGAAACATTTATTGATATCAGACCCCTTCTAGTAATAGGGAATTATAAAGATTTGACGCTTGTCCTCAAGGAGCACAAGGAATGTATTTTAACTATACCATGAAGTCTGTTTCCTGGGAAGAGAAGCTAGGGCCATTTAAAAAGCACTATCTACAAAAACTTACGAGGAAAACAGGAGGCCTAAGGGACTTCCAGAAAACCAGAACTAGAGAACATTGACTGTGAGAACTTTGTATAGTTTAAATCTGCAGACATTCTCCATCTTCATTACTTTTGAGGGGTACTTTTTAGTTGCTTGTAGCAATTAGCAATAAAATACTTACATGAAAAGGACTACTAGGCTTGCTCAATGCGATATAAAGGAAACATAGCAGGGATACATATCCTGTTCTGTAGTCAGTCCTGAAGGGAAAGACTCTAAGAGTAGATGGTGGCAGCATAGGGGAGGAAAGGAAAAAGATCACTAAGACCTATTTTGGGGGCAGTGTAGAGCCAGACTATGACATATATACTCTATAGGAGCTTCATTTTTTCCTATATGGGATCCTCAAGGTATTACCTACCCATTACTTAGAATGGCTTAATCTCAAAAGTAATAATCATCGATGGGAAACAATAATAAGTGGTAATAATAATAACAGTAGTAGTAGTAGCTATAGTAATAATAGTAATAGCAGCGACAATAACATTCTGTAGGGTATTTACTATTATCTCATTTGTTCCTTTTGGCCGCACTATGTGCTAAGTACTGTTCTCAGTCTTTTACAGAATGAGAAATTGAGGTCACTGCAAAGTTATATTGTCAACAACAACAACAACAACAAAAAAATCAATCCATCAAAAAAGATACTTCTCACTGGAGGGCTGGGGTAGTGGCTTGTGGGTGGAGCAGGCAGTCAGCAAGCAAGCAGCATGGAGATGCTCTGGGAAAGCACCAATACTGAATGGGACTGGAGCTTCACAGACAGGGTTCCCCAGGTATTTCATTTGGTTTCTCCCTGTTTAATTTGATGAACACCATCGAGAGATGTGACATCCTTGCCTTAGTTTATGCTGTGGCTAATACAAGTATCCTTGGATTTAGTTTCTTTCTGTTGACAGTTGCTCTCCTGGCTTCTTACTCAGTCCATCTCCTGCTTAGTATGTGTATTCAGACAGCTGAATCATCTTACGAAGATCTCAGACTCTGCATTTGTAATACCTGGAAAGGTGGTAGTGGCAGGCACCATAATAATTCAAAATATTGGAGCTATGTCGTCTTAACTTCTGGTTATTAAAAGAGAACTTCCTGCTGCTATTTTAGAACTTTTAGCTGGAAACTATAGTGGATCTTGGTATGTTGAAGAACAAACACTATTGATAATCATTTGTGTTGGCATTGTGTTCCCTCTTGCACTTCTTCCCCAAACAGTCTTCTGGGCTACAGTAATTTATCATTTTCTTTATGGTGTTCTTTGCTCTTGTGGTAATAATTTAAAAATGGCCCATTTCTTGTCCTCTGATATTAAATTACATAGAGTAATAGGTCCAGATTTCAAATGTTACAGATGATTGTAAACCATAGCTTTTTCCTTTCTCCAAAGAGAGTGCTTATGCCATACAACCATGGATTTTTCATTTCTTTGCCATACCTCAATATTGCCTATATACTGTTAACTTCAAAGCCCTTTAAAGAAAAGGATGCAGAATGTAACCAATACAGAAATTGCTTTAAGTTTTCTCATTTATTTTATATGTGCACTCTCTGGGTACCTCACTTTTTATGACAAAGTAGAATCAGAATTACTACAAGGTTATGATGTTGTTGTCATGACTGTGAAATTATGCATACTTTTTGCTGTGCTTTTGACAGACCCACTAATCTGCTCCCCATGATGATGTTTTTCTCCAATTTTCCATTCTCATGGAGTTGCCATTCTTTGATCATTCTAGCACTCAATGTTATCATTGTTTTACTTCTAATATATGTTCCTGACATTAAAATGTATTTGGTATAGTTGGTACTAGTACATCAACATGTTTGACTTTTGTATCCATATGTCTATTTTACCTTAAATTTAGCAGAAAGGATTTTCTTTCATGGAAAAAGCTTGCGGCTTGTGTTTTGGTTATCTTTGGAATTTTGGTTGGGAATTTTAGCTTAACACTCATCATTTTTGATTGGATTAATAAATGAAAGAAATATTTTCTCACTTCTTATGAAGAGTAATTTACATCCATATGCAAGAAAGAATAATTCTGAAAGGTGCCTGGGATGAATCCTTTTTATATGGTGTATTAGTCAGGGTTCTCTAGGGAAACAGAATCGACAGGAGATATCTGTAAATAGTATGAGATTTTATAAAATTCTCTCATATGACCGTGGGGATGCACAAGTCCAAATTCTGCAGGCAGGCTGCAAACCAGGGGCTCTGATGAAGGTCCTTGATGAGTTCCCAGGAGACCTTGGCTGCCTGAAGTTGAGCTGGAAATTCTCTCTGAATGCTGAAATCACTTCCCCTTTTAAGGCCTTCAATTGGTTGGATAAAATGTCACTCATTGCTGACAGAAATCTCCTTGGTTGATTGTGGATGTAATCAGCCATCTATGCAATGAACTTACTGATGAGTAAAGTCCATAAATGTCCTTGTATTACAGTAATCCCAGTGCTTGCTTGACCAAACAACTGGGCATAATTACCTGGTCAAGTTGACACATTAGTCTAACCACATATGGGTTAACATTTTTGTGAAAATTGTAAACAGAGCAAAATGGCAGGGGCTAAGGAAAAGGGAACAGAGCAGTTTTCATTAAAGCAAGAAACAACCTCAAAATGTTCTTAAATATATTGTCATTTTTTTTTAAGTTATAGAAAAAAGTGTTTATTTAGTCATTTATTTTACACTAAGGTTTATGGAGTGAAATTTGTATTTATCTATCCTATTCCCCTGCCAAAAAATATTCTGACTCTCAGAATTTTTCTTTTTCTAACCTTCAGAAGAAGGGCATAGTCACTAGGCTAGTGTTTTTTTTTTGTTGTTGTTGTTGTTGTTTGTTTTTAAATAATATTTTTTTTCATTTTTTAAAAGATACTTATATTACATAAATGTTATACAAAAACTATAGGAATTCCCATATGTTGAGTCAATCTTAAAAAAGAAAAAAAGACACTTCTCGGTGTCTCAAGAGAATAAAGAAAAAAGGAGTTCAGGTGCTAAATAGTACTGATTAACAACTATGTGACATTCTGAGCTTGAGACCTTCTGGTTAATGGAAGCATACCTGCAGACATTTTAATTAGGTGTTCTGAAGTTGAACTCATTCAACAAGTATCTTGTAGATTCCATAGAAATAAAGATAGGATTTCTCAATAATCCTACAAAGCTGATGCCATTTACTGTTTTTTACTAGTTTTGTTCTCACCTTCATAAAAAAATGGATTTGAGGTAATTTTTTAAAACTCATTTAGAGAGGATGCCCTTTTGCTGTCTTCATTTGACAGAGCTGCTATGTCAAATACAACACATTTATCCATGGACAAATCACAAAAGCCTTAAATCATTTCAATAATGACTCTTAAGTCCACAGTCAAAATCAGTTATGTGTGTGGTCTGTCCTGGGAAAATTTTCAGACTGTGGACCTATAAAACCTAGAAAAAAGTTATCTGTTTCCAAAATACAATGGTGGGACAAGCATAGGACAGATATTCCCATTCCAGAAGAGAGAAATAGAAACAAGTCTTGGGTCCCCAGTAAGTCCGAAACTCACCAGGGGAAACTCCATTAGATTCCAACATCTGAGAGTCATCAGAGGATCAATGCTTTGTCCTCCAGAACTGCTGGAGCAATAGCCCCACTCTTTCCATGCACTTAAGCAGCAGCAGTACCCTCCCCAACACTACCAGGGCATAGGCTAAACCCTCTCCAAGCACCTGTCTGGCTGTCAAAGTTTCCCTGTGCACTGTGTCATGTCCCACCCTCTCTGAGCATTAGGGTGGTGGCCACACTCTACTGGAACATTGGGGTGGAAGGTGCACCTCCCCAAATGCCAGGGCGCAAGGGCATCCTCTCCAAGCATTGGGGCAGAAAGCCTGTCCTCTCTAGCAATGCACAGGAGTGGGCCCACCCCTTCCAAATGGAGGTTACCCCTCCCTTTTCAAACCCCAGGGAGGAAAACCCACCCTATCCAAAGCCCATGGTGGTGGCCCCTCTCTCTTGGCCTAAGGAGAGATCTTATATGCAGATGTTTACTTCCATGGATCTGCCCTTGAGGTCCTTCTTCCTTTAATCTGTCCTGTCTCTGTCCCTTTCATTCCAGGTTGACAGTGTTTCTGTATATGCCTAATCTCCTTAGCAAACAACTGTTCAGCCATATCCTTGAATGGAGCCCTGCTAGGGGGAGCTTACTTCCTAGGAACTCTGATAGAAACACTTCTGGACCTAATCTCAGAGCACACCATCTGGGCAGGCTGAGAATTCTTCAAATCATGAGATTCCCAGTTCCTTTGTGCTTAACAGTTCAGTCTTCAATTCCTCTCTTTCCTCTCTCATTTTACTATAAGCAGCAAGGAGAAATCAGGCTCTGCCTTCCACATTTTGCTTGGAAGTATCCTTGGCTAAATATCCAAGTTCTGCCTTCTATCTGACATTGGAACATGATTTCACCAGGTGCTCTGCCACTTTATAACAAGGATTGTTTTTCCTCCTGGTTCCAGTAAACACACTCATAATTTCCTTCTAAGGCTTCACTGGAACTAACTTTAATGTCCATATTTTTTCCATTTGGTTCTTCTTTTTATTTCCCAAGACTTTCTAATTTTCATTTGTTTCTAGCATGTTCATGATTGCTCATTGAAGCACTTTAATGATGGCTGCTTTAAGAGTCTTGTCAGATAATTCTAACATCTTGTTATCTTAGTGATGGCATCTGTGTTGTCTTTTTATATGCAAATTGAGATATTTCTGATCCTTGGCATGATAAATGATTTTCAATTGAAACCTGGGTATTTTAGCTATTATTGTGATAAGACTGCATCTTATTTGTTTTAGCAGGCCTCCTCTGATACTACTCCAGCAGTGGAAAAGGGGGTGCCTTCTTATTAATGCCAAGTGGGGGTAGAAGTCCAGGTTTCCTACTTAACCTTCATTGACACTAGTGAGAGAGGGGGTCCTTGTTATTTTGTGCAAGGCTGGGTGTTCCGTTTCTCCAGTGGCCTCCTCTGATACCATCCTGCCTTGATGTGGCAAGGAAGCTTTAATGCTGCTGCCCTCAGTGTTCCTTCCACTGATACCACAGAGAGTTGGGCTTGTTATTGATGGGCTGTAATGAAAGTCCAACTCGTCATAGTCTTTCTCTGACTCTATCCCAGCAGAGAAGGGTATGGGTACCTCATTACTGTGAGGGGGACATCCAGGCTCCCCACATTGTGTCTATGGATACCATAGGCAGGGGTAGGACTTGTTAGTGCGTGTAGAGTGAATGCTCCAAACTTGAACTTCTCTACATCATCCTGGCTTTTTGTTATGGTCTGGTGGGGGCTGAAATTTAGGTTCCCTGTTTTTCCTTTGTTGGCATGGTTGGGATGGAACCACAGTTTTATCTGTGGTGTTTGGCTACAGTCGAATGGTTATTTTCTAAAAGTTTTCTGGGTTGCGAGGTTGGCTCTTTCTTGGTCCTTTGACTAGAAAAAACAGGCTTTTCTTGGGGCTTTTTTCAGTCTGGATCCATTGGCTCTCTCTGTTTGTCAGCTTCTCTAGTACCCAGTTTGGGATATATGAGAATAACAGAAAGCCAAGGTAACTTTGACTCCCAAGGTTCCTGGTTGTTTTTCCTTCTTCTTTCTACCTTTCAGAGCCTTATGTCTTTCTTCTTTTTAAAGACATTTTTGGCTATTTGGGGCCTCTTTCCCTTCAAATAAATTGGTAATTGACTTTTCCATATCTGAAAAGTAGGAGGTAGGAATTTTGATTGAGATTTTTGATTCTGTAAATCAGTTGGGGTGAATTAACATCCAGTCCATGAGCAAGGAATGCCCTTTCATTTATTTAGATCTTCTTTAATTTCTTTTAGTGATGTTTTGTAGTCTTCAGAGTACAGGTCCTTTACACACTTGGTTAAATTTATTCCTAAATATTTGATTCTTTTAGTTGCTATTGAAAATGGAATTTATTTCCTGGTTTCTTCTTCTGGTTGTTTATTACTAGTGTATAGAAATACTACTGAGTTTTGCATGTTGGTCTTGTATCCTGCCACTTTGCTGAACTTGTTTATTAGCTCTAGTACCTTCATTGTAGATGTTTCCAGGTTTTCTAAATATAGGATCTTGTCATCTGCAAATAGGGAAAGTTTTACTTCTTCCTTGCCAATTTGGATTTCTTTTATTTCTTTTTCTTGCCTGATTGTTCTACCTATAACTTCTAGCACAATGTTTTATAACAGTGGAGGCAGGGAGTATCCTTTACTTGTTCCCCATTTAAGGGGGAAAGCTTTCATCCTTTCATCTTTGAGTATGATGCTGGCTGAGGGTTTTTCATATATGGCCTGTATCATGTGCAGGAAATTTCCTTCTATTCCTATCTTTCAAAGTATTTTCATCAAGAAAGGATGCTGTATTTTGTCAAATGCTTTTTTGTATCAATCAAATTGATCATGTGATTTTCTCCTTCAATTTGTTCATGTGGTTGTATTATATTAGTTGATTTTCTTGTGTTGAACCACCATTTCATATCTAGGATAAAATCCACTTGATCATTGTGTTTAATTCTTTTAATATATTGTTGGAGTCTATTTGCTGCTATTGGATTCGAATTACAAGTATTTTGTTGAGGATTTTTGCATGTATATTCATTAGAGATTGGTCTGTAATATTCTTTTCTGGGGATATCTTTATGTTGCTTTGTTATTAGAGTATTGTTGGCGTCATAGAATGAGTTAGGTAGTGTTCCCTCTTCTTTAGTTTTTGGGAAGATTTTGAGCAGGACTGCTATTAATTTTTCTTGAAATGATTGGTCGAATTCACCTGGGTTTTTCTTTGTTAGGGAGGTTTTGGAAGACTGATTCAATCTCTTTACTTGTGATTCATTTGTTGAGGCCTTCTGTTTCTTCTAGGGTCAGCATAGGTTGTTCACGTGTTTCTAGGAATTTGTCCATTTCGTCTACGTTGTGTAGTTTGTTGGCATACAGTTGTTCATAATATCATCTTATGATCTCTCTTATTTCTGCTGGGTCAGTGGTAATGTCCCACATTTCATTCCTGATTTTATTTGCATTTTCTCTCTTTTTTTTTTTCTTTGACAATTTAGCTAAGGGTTTGTTCATTTTGTTGATCTAATAAAGAACCAATTTTTGGCTTTGTTGTTTTTTCTCTAGTATTTTTTTTTTCTTAATTTTGTTTATTTTTACTCTAATCTTTGCTATTTCTTCCCTTCTGCTTGCTTTGTGATTAGTTTGCTGTTCTATTCCTAGTTCTTTCCAGGTGTTCTGTTAGGGCTTTGATTTTTTAGCTCTTTCTTCTTTTTAATGTAATCATTTAGGGTTATAAATTTCCCTCTCAGCACTGCCTTTGCTGCATCCCATACATTTTTATATGTTGTGCTCTTGTTTTCATTTGTCTTGAGATATTTACTGATTTCTTTTGCAATTTTTTCTTTGACCCACGGATTGTTTGAGTGTTTTGTTTAACCTCCATGTATTTGTGAATTTCCAGTTCTCCACCTGTTATTGATTTCCAGTTTCATTCCATTATGATCAGAAGAAGTGCTTTGTATAATTTCAATCTTTTTAAAATTTTTGAGACTTGTTTTGTGACCCAACATGTGGTCTGTCCTAGAGAATGATGCTTGTACTCTAGAGTAGAATGTATATCCTGCTGTTTTGGGGTGTAATGTTCTGTATATGTCTTTTGGTCTAGTTCATTTATCATATTATTTAAGCTCTCTGTTTCCTTACTGATCTTCTGTCTAGAAGTTCTACCCATTGATGAGAGTGGTTTATGGATGTCTCCAACTGTTATTGTTGAGATGTCTATTTCTACCTTCAATTTTGCCAGTGTTTGCCTCATGTGTTTTGGAGTACCCTTGTTAGGTGCAGAGATATTTTTGATTGTTATTTCTTCTTAATGAATTGCCCCTTTTATTAATATCCTTTTTTTTCTCTTATAGAAGTTTTGCATTTAAAATCTATTTTGTCCAATATTAATATAGCTGCCCCAGCTCTTTTTTTAGTTACTGTTTTGTAGAATATCTTTTTCCAGTCTTTCACTTTCGGCTTATTTGTATCCTTGCATCTAAGGTGAGTCTCTTGTAGACAGTATATTGATGGCTCATTTTTTTTTTTTTTATCCATTCTGCCACTCTTTTTCTTTTGATTGGGGAATTCAATCCCTTAACATTCAATGTTATTTTTTATTTTAATTTTTTATTAACAACTTTATTTCAAATTCACAAAAATAAGAGAACAGAAAAAGGCAGTTCAACAAGTTAGAGAAACATATTACTCTTAAAAATTTCTTTTTCTGCTACTTTTATCTCATCTGATTCCAACTGCTAACTCAGTTGTTCCTCTGGTGGTTCATAAAGATACCCAGATGAACACAGATTAGTTAAATGTCATAGTCAAGATCTCCTTATTGAAAAAAACGAAGAAGAGGAAAAAAAAAAAGCTTAATTGTATTCATATGTCATAAAACCAAATCCCATATTCTTTTTTTTTTTTTTTTAATATAGCTGTTTTAATTCTCAATGATGATCATGAAAAAATCTTCACAGTAACCAATATTAATCAGACGCTATGATTGGAAGGAAAAAATATGTAGCCTTAATAAAATGTATTGAGTGAATCATAGATAACCTGTACATATCCCTACATTAATGCTTTTCTACCTTTAGAAACAATATAGTACCAACTTTGCTTTTGCTAACAAAAAATTATAATGTTGTTGTTAACTATAGGTCATAAATTACATTAATTATATTTTCCCCAGGTATTTCCACATTCTTAACACTGTAGTAGAAGAATATTCTTGTATTTATGTTATTAATCACAATTCTCATCTACTTACAAAATCATTGTTATACATTCATAATATTATCCTCTAACTGTCCTCCAACTAGCATTAATCTTAGACTATACTCCTTTCAGCTACAATCCCATCCATAAATCCATAAATCAACAGTGCTTGTTACATTCATTATGATGTGTTACCATCAAGTCCAACCATTACCACATATTTACATTTGACCTTATTAAACATTCTACATACATCCACCTTCTCAGCCTACATTCCATCTCCCACAACCTACACTTCATAGTCCAACCCCACAAGTCTACTCATTGTGTTTAGTTCATATCAGTGAGACCATACAATATTCATACTTTTGTGTCTGGCTTATTTCAGTCAACATAATTTTCTCAAGATTCCTCCATGTTGTCAAGTGCTTCCAACTGATTTCTTCTTAAAGCTGAGTAATATTCTATCATATGAATATACCACATTTTGCTTATCCATTCATTGGTTAATGGACACGTAGTTTGTTTCCATCAACGTTTAATGTTATTACTGTAAAGGCATTACTTACTTTGACCATTTTATCCCTTGGCTTTTATATTTAGTATCTTACTTTTGTCTGTATTTTTACCCTTTTAGTTACCATACTTATAATCTTCAGTTCTACACTTTCTTCCAAAGCACTCCCTTTAGTATTTCTTGTAGTGCGGTGTCTTGGTGACGAACTCTCACAATTTTTGTTTATCTGTGAATGCTTTAAACTCACCCTCATTTTTGAAGGACAGTTTTGACAGATAAAGAATTCTTAGCTGGGTTGTGTGTGGGGTATGGGGCGGTGCTGCAGAGTTGAACCCACTGTGAGCTTGACACCAGGATTCTTGAGGGAAGTGCAGCGTAGCGGGAGCCAGCAGCTAGAGCAGCCTCAGAGCAGCAGCTGCCTGTGTCTACGGAGCCCAGCCAAGGGAACCGTGGTATAGCCAATGCCACTGAATGGGCTGAAGGAGTAGGACAAAGAGCCCATCATCAAACTCTTCATTAAGGTTGGCAGTGATGGTGAAAGCATAGGAAACTGCCCCTTTTCCAAGAGGCTTTTCATGATTCTTTGGATCAAAGGAGTTTTATTTAGTATAATGACCATTGACTTGAAAAGGAAGCCTGCAGACCGATAGAACTTGGCTCCTGGGATGCACCCACCATTTTTTTAACTTTCAACAATGAAGTCAAGATGGATGTAAATAAGATTGAGGAATATCTTAAAGAATATCTTATACCCTCCCAAGTACTTAAAGCTTTCACCGAAACACCTGGAATCAAATACTGCTGAAATGGACATCTTTGCCAAATTCTCTGCATATATAAAGAATTCAAGGCCAGAGGCTAATTAAGCACTGGAGAGGGATCTCTTGAAAACAATTCAGAAACTGTATGAATATCTGAATTCTCCCCTCCCTGATGAAATTGAAGAGAATAGTATAGAGGACATTAAATTGTCTATACTTAAATTTCTGGATGGCAATGAAATGACATTAGTTGACAGTAACCTGCTGCCCAAACTGCACATTGTCAAGGTGGTGACCAAAAAGTATTGCAACTTTCATATCCCCAAAGAAATGACCAGCATCTGGAAATATTTAATGCTTATAGTAGGGATGAGTTCAGCAATACCTATACCAGTGATAAAGAGGTTGAAATAGCATATAGTGATGTAGCCAAAAGACTCACCAAGTAAAATGACCTTTTGAGAGAGGTCTTCACATCTTCCCCTAATAGAATATGCTTTTCCTAACAGAGTGCTCCTCTTCCTATAAAGTAGAAAAATTTTTTACATGAACTTGCAATTATTCAACACTAGGATAAAGGATAGACAAAGTATAGTAGCTGCCTTAAAATATATACTCCTAAGCAGTATTACTTAGAAATTCTCTTACCCTGCCTACCTCCCATACCCATAGCCACCTCTTCTTTAATTGGGAGACAGTCTATCACAAACTTTTCAAGTTGGAGTTAGTTTGCCATCTCTCTGGAGCCCTCACCATACACCAGGGGTTCTTAACCTTTTTTTGTTCCGTGGACCCCTTTGCCAGTCAGGTGAAAACCACAGACCCCTTACTAAGTCCACAGTATATTGTATATTATTTAATAAATATATCACACCTGCACCAACATGTCCCCACAAGAATATTGGTGTTTTTTGAATTTCAGTTCAAGCCCACTTGTTAAGAACCCCTGCCATACATACATAGATGTCAGAACTTTAGAGGTTTCACTGTTAAAATGGTAGCTATGACCTCATCAGTCTGCCCCAAAATGTTGAATAATGCATGGTACAAAGAATATTTATGTATTTTTGAAATTTTATAATATTTAGTAGAAGTGTATGAAAGGATTGCTCCTGTATCAGAAATATTCTGTTTCAATGTAGTCTATCCTGAATATGTACTAAAGAATATTACCACCGGAGAAGAGAGCCGTTTATGAAGTCACTGCAGATTTTGCTTTGTAGATGGATTTTTATTTTTGTCTAAAAGTATTTATCCTTTATACCAATTGTAACATCTGATTCTATGTAGAAACTAAAAGTTTAGAGGGAGGGGATGGTATTCTTAAGATCTTCTTCAAGCATTTTATCTTTATGAGAGAAACCAATGGACATCTGATAATCTCTCTAAATCTGTTGTTATATGTAATTTGCCCAGTACCATTCATTTGGGGCATCATTGCTTTCTTACATTTTGTTTTTATTTTTAAAAAGCTCCTTTTTTGGGTATAGATAGACCTTTGTTGTTTGTAGATTTTTTTGAGCAACACTGTATAAACTAATATTTAGTTGGTATAACTGATTATAATGTCCAGATTAACACTTGCAGAAATTAACCTAAGGAATGTGGGGTGGATTTGTCAAAATATTAAGTGAAATTTTGTTTCTAAAGCGGAAAAAAAAAGAAATCGTGGACTGGCAATTTTTCTCTTTCAGTGTCTTAAATATATCATACTACTGCCTTTTCGCCTCCATTGTTTCTAAGGAGAAGTCCTCACTAAGTCTTATCAGACTTCCCTTGTATGTGATGGTATGCTTTTCTCTTGCTGCTTTCAGAATTCTCTTTTTATCTTTGGCATTTGACATTCTGAATACTATGTGACTCATAGTAGGTCTATTTGGATTTATTCTGTTGGAGTACCTTGCCCTTTTTTGGATATGAATATTTATGTCTTTCATAAGAGTAGGGAAATTTTTGGCCATTATTTCCTCAAATATTCTTTCTGCCTGTTTTCCATTCACTTCTCCTTCTGGGTCACCCATGACATCTATGTTTGTGTGCTTATTGCTGTTTTTCAGTTCCCTGAGACCCTATTCATTTTTTTCTATTCTTTTCTCTGTCCTGTCTTTTCAAGTTCAGACATCCTGTCATCTAATTCACTGATCCTTTCTTCTGCCACCTCAAATCTATTTTTGTATGCTTCTAATATATTTTTAATTCCCATAAGATCTGTTACTTTTCTTTGCATGCTATCAAATTCTACTTTATGCTCATCTAGTGTCTTCTTACTATCCTTTATCTCTTTAGCCATATTTTACTTCTTCTCCTTGAATTGATTTAGGAGATTTGTTTGAACATCATTGATTGGTTCCTGTGTCTCATCTGGATTTTTAATTTGTTCCTTTGACTGGGTTATGTCTTCATGTTTCTTTGTATGGCTTGTAATTTTTTGCTTATGTCTAGGAATATGATTATGTTGGTGAGTTTACTCTGATGGTCAATTTTTCTCTCTTGTCTAGGGCCTTATTGTTGATTGTCTTTCTTTTATGGCTTTTATTTGACTATTGGTTCAACTTATTCAAGATCTTAAAATTTTCCCATGTTTATCAAAACAGAGCCAGGAACCCACTAATGAGGTACAGACCCAATCCAAGGATCCCTAGGATAGGGTCAGGAAAAATGCCAAAAAACCTGTTTTTCCCACTTCGCTTTCCTGGCCTGCTAGCAGATGGCCCTCCTGGCAAACCTTACCCCACACTCCTAAGATGGAGGGATTGTATCTCTTTCAACCTCTGCCAGATGGTATTGAGACAATGGGAACCTTTCCATGCCTGCTAGAGCTGCAATTTAAAGCCAGGCCCTGTTGTCCAAACTCGCCAAGTAGAAGCCACACTCTCCCTCTTCAGGGAGGAAGATGTTCACTCCCCTCTCAGTCAATGGCAGTCAGTCACGGATTATACCCAGGCTGTTTGCCTCTAGGGTGGGGGATGGGCCCTATTCCCTCTGCTGGGGCGATTAACTTACTTGTTTTTATATCAGCTTCTTTGCTTTCCCATACTCCTCCCTCTTGAATGATGTGTGGTACTCTCCAAGTTTACAGACACCCAGAACAATTGTTTTGGACAGCTTCTGCCTTTCCTCTTGCTGTTTTTGTAAGAGAGATGAGCCCTGCCAGTCCCTACTCTGTCACCATCTTTGCCAACTCCCATAGGATTGTTTTAAGGATTAAATGAGTTCATTTTTGTGATGTTCTTTAAACTGCCTAATACGTGTTAAGTGCCATATGCATATTTGTTAAATAAATGATAAAGTAAATTATATCTATTTGATAGAATATCTTGTTTTCTTTAAGCAATTATTGTGAAGACCAGAAACATGAAAAATTATTTTGTCAGATCACAAATGCAATCAAAATTATATCTATGCAGAGGATTGTGGGAAGATGGTAGGGAGCTCCAGGACTCAGTCCTTCCACAGAAACAATATTAAACCTGAAGGAACTGTCTGAATCAACTATTTTGAAACTCTGGAGGCCAGAACAACAGTGTACAGCATCCAGAGAAGAGCAGGAGGAAGAGACTGCTAAATTGTAATAAAGAACAGTAAGCTGCGCTCTCTGATTGGTGACTACCATCTCCTATCGCCCCCCTCTTGTGGCAGGCTGCCCTGGAATCTAACCTCTGGCTAGCTCCTGGTGACAGAAATGGACATAAAAATCCTCTTCCTCAAGAACAGGGGTGGGCATGGCTGATCACTGATCAAAGCTTTTGATTAATGAGTTTTGATCACTGGGGGCTTGGCTCTGAGGGTAGCCATTATTTCAGTCTGCCCCGTCCAGGGAAAAGGATATTTGTTTCACCTTTCCTCAGACAAGGGTGATGGTGTAGGCGTGAAGATATTGTGCTTCTTCAGGGCTGCAGGGGACAGTTAGCTGAAGGGCTACATTTTCTGGACAGACCAGGAAAGCTCACCTTTGTGGAGCCTTCAGAGAAGGTCTTGGCACCCTTCCTTATACCTTCCAAGGTTACTCTGGAGTTAGTCTCTGCCCCCTTTGTGGGTCCCTGGCTCCGATTTGGTTGAGAACACCAACCTGGGAAAAACTAACTTGGGAAAATTATATTATGCACTCCTCCCAGAATTTGACCACCAGGCAACAGCAGTTTCTGACTACAAAGGGAGTGTGAGAAAATGTAGAGGTGGGCAGTCTGGGACAAAGGCTTACTGGCTTTGTCTGTCTCCTGAGAAACAGAGGGGCCAACTGCTGTAAACAGGGAAACTACAAAACACCTAACAAGCAAAAGCTTGGGGCAAGACAGAGACCCAGAAAGATAGGAAAAACCCTGTACACTGCATCCACCTTGGGTAGAAAGAAGGGCTGAAGCTCAACAAACTCTCTTTCTTATCACCAGCTGGTTATAAAACCAAGAAACAGGCATCTCAGAGAATAAATTCGAGACTTAACATTTAAAAATATTAAATTGAACAGTTTGCAATGAAAGAGTTCAAGACACAAAAAGAAACAGCAAATGATGGCCCATTCAAAGGAAGAGGCTAAAAATCCAGAATACTCCAACGAAGATGACCAGAATGTGAAAATACTGAAAAAAAAACCTTTAAGAAAATGATTTTTAAAATGTTCAAGGAGATGAAGGAAAATAGGGGAGATCAGGAACAATGAATGAGCAACATAAGAGTCTTAGTAAAGAGATAAATATTTTAAAAAGGAACCAAACAGAACTATTGGAGTTGAAGACCACAATAACTGAAATGAAAAAATGCCCAGTAGGGTTTCAAGAGCAGATTGGAGCTGGCAGAAGAAAGAAATCTGTGAACTTGAAGACAAGCCCTCGAAATGAGTCAAACTGAGAAGCAGAAAGAAAAATGAAATATTAAAAGCAAATATAGCCTAAGACACCTCTGTGATACCAAAAAAGTGCACCAATATATACATTAAGGGAGGCCCAGAAGGAAAAGAACGAGAAGGGGACAAAAGGAATATTAAAAAATATAATGCAGAAAACGTCCCAAACTTAGCAAAAGATGTAACTATGCACATCCAAGAAGCCCAGTGAACACTTGACAGGATATACATGAAGAAAAATATACCCTGTCATATATTGATTACACTATTAAAGGCAAAGGACAAGGAGAGGGTTCTGAAAGCTGCAAGAGAAAAGCAACGTGTTACATACAATGGAATTCCAATTAGAGTGTGGATTTCTCATCAGAAACCATGGAGGCAAGAAGGCAGTGGGATGAAATACTTAAAGTGCTGAAAGAAAACAACTGCCAGCCAAGAATTTTATATCAGATGAGATTTTCTTTCAAACATGAGGAAGAGATGAAGACATTCTCAGATAAACAAAAGCTGAGGGAGTTCATCACCACTAGACCTGCCCTATAATCAATGCTAAGAGGGAGTTATTCAGACAGATAGGAAAGGGCATTGGACAATGGTTAAAAGCAGCATAAAGAAATAAAGATCAGCAGTAAAGGTAACCGTTTGATAATTTAAATGACAATATTATTTTAGTGTATTGTTTGGTATGTAAGTCCACTTCTTCCTATAGATGCTAAAATGCAAATGCATAAAAAGTAATGATAAATTTATATTTTTTACACAAACAAAAGTACAAAGATATAGTGGTAACAAGTACAGATAAAATATTGGGAGGAGAGAGGGTTATAAACAAAGTATATGTGCATGCTACTGAAGTTAATTTGATATCAAACTAGATATGACTGTTCTATATTTAGGATGTTAGATTTCAACCCTATGTTAACCACAAAGAAAGTAGATGGAAAATATATCCATTTGGAAATGAGAATGCACTCAATAAGGTACAAAAAAACCAAATAAATATAAAAGTAGGTGTTGCTGGAAGGGAGGGGCAAAAAAGGTATAAGAATGCAAAGGCTAAATAGAAAAATAGCAGAAGAAAGTCAGGTATTATCAGTAGTGAGTTTACATATAAATGGATTAAACTATCCTGTGAAAAAACAGAGATTGGCAGCATGGATAAAAAAGAATGACTCAACTATATCCTGTCTGCAAGAGGATTCACCTTAAATTCAAAGATGCAAGTAGGTTGAGGGTGAAAGGATGGATAAAAATATACCATGCAAATAGTAAACAAAGAGAACCTCTTAAAATATATGTGTGTATATATATATATATATATAAATAACATTTTTGTAAGCAAATACACATATATGCATATATATTTATATATCATTTTGCAAATGTTTGTATGTATTGTGAGAATTTTGATTTTTACCCATAATAAAAAAAATAAATAAATAAATGACATTGGAGATGAGGATGACATTCCCATAGAGTCATAATAACAATATCACAGTTAATTGAATAAAAAATAATTCTTTATTAAAAAAAAAAAAAAAAAAGAGAACTTGGGTAGATATACTCATATCAGATATCAACTATCACCCTTTTCTGTTGATATAATGAAGTACAGATTTTTAACCTACGGTACATTTTTGTTGTTGTTGCTGAAGCAGTTTTATTCACACACAATACAATCCATCCAAAGTGTACAACAGTGGCTCTCAGTATAATCACAGAGCTGTGCAATCAACACCAGAATCAATTTTCATTGCTCCAAAAATACAAAAAAAAAAAAAAAAAAAAGGAAAAACCCTTTCTTCTTATAACCCCCGCCCATTATTGACTCTTAGTATTGTTATAATTTTTGTTACAATTGAGGAAAAAATATTACAATATTACTGTTAACTATAGTGGATAATTTGCATTAGTTGTATTTTTCCCCTATACCACCCCATTATTAACACCTTGTAATAGTGATATACACTTGTTATTGTTCATGAAAGAACTTTCTTATATTTGCGCTATTAACCACAGTTGTAATCCATAGCAGGGTTCGCTATGTTATAGTTATGGTGCATTTTTTTTTAGGGAATAGGGTTTGGTATCTTTTCTGATTTTTTTATTATCTTCTGTTTCTGTACACTGTGATGTTGTATCTCTTATTTTCTTTTTTCTCTTTTTCCACCAAGTATCCAAGTGGCACCACTTTTAAGTCACTGCCACTCTCCCAGGAGTTGTGCTTTCTTTTTTCTTTGAATTGTAAGCCTCTTCTTCTTCTATTTTCTTGAACATTTTAATCAATGATATTTTAAAGTCTGGGTCTGATAACTCCAGTGTCTGGAGTATTTCTTGTGTATCTATTGCTTTCATTTGTGTTTTTCCTTAGCATGGCTTTTTTTCCTGATGTGCCTTGTAATTTTCAACTGAATGTGAGATATTAGGCGTAATATTTTGAGGGTCTGGATTGTATTAATTTTTTCTAGAAAGAGTTTATTTTTGCTTCTGGCAAGCATATAGGGTAAAGTCAGTTTACCTTAATCTAATTATGGATTGAGCTGATATACAACTGATATATATATATTTTTTGGCTGTACCACGGCTGGGGATTGAACCCTGGGACCTTGTATGTGAGAAGCTGGCACTCAACCACTGAGCCACACCGCTTCTCTGAGTTGTTTTTATCGTTTGTTTGCTTATTTGTTTTTGTTTTTAGGAGGTACTTGGTATCGAATCCAGGACCTTCCATGTGGGAAGCAGGTACTTAACTGCTTAAGCCACATCCACTTCCCATAACTGATATATTTTTGGTTTACCATCAGAAATGGCCAAACTCCAGTTTTGATTTTCCTAATCTATCAAACTGCTAAAACCTTTGTTTAGTGTTTGAGCCCCTTGACTGAGAATGGACCACTGACCTGAAAGGAGAAATGCATACTGAAAGTTGGGTTTACCATTTTGTACTTCTCCTTTGTCCAAGATTTTGATCCCTTGAGTTTTGGCTGCTTTGGTAGCTCTCTAATGCCCTCAAGCAGTTGTTTTCCATATTTTACTTATTTTTTTGTAATTATTCTTATTTGGGAGGATTAATCTGCTCAAAGCTAATCTAGTATAATCCTTCATTGGATATTTATCTTTTTATTACTATTATTTAATCTCTGTAAGTATATTTCAAAATGTCTGGTCATTTATTTTTAGTTTTCTGTTCTGTGATAGTAGTTTCGCAGTTTAAAAAATTATTTTAAACATACTAAGTATGGTCTTTTAATAATATATGCCTGATAATTCCAATAAATTAAATATTTGCAGGTTTGTTTTTGATGGCTCTCTTTTGTGGTGCCTTGTTTCCTTGTGTATATAATAATTTTACTGTGTGCTGCTCATTTTTCCTTGGAAAATTATTGGGGATTTTTGAGAACTAGTATGAAAGCTTGTTCTATCAGACAGCATTCACAGACTGTTTGCTGCAATCTGGCATTAGAGAACTCTCAGTTGGGGACTGCTCTGTGGTTTGTTTGTTTGTTTGTTTGTTTGTTTTTACATTTTCCTTTTTCTGGACCCATTCATGTGATATGAATTTGGGCTACCTCTCTAGTTGATTGCCTGGTAGTGGTTGCAACTTCTTGTGGTTTTTTGTTTCCTCCTGCTTTTCTCATTGCCAAGGCAACTTTGTTTGCAGCTCTCAATGGCCAGATTCTGGATGACCTTTACATTGAGGGGGTACCCTTTTGTGTTTCCAGTTTTATGGGAAGAAAATCTCCTATTAAACTCTTAGGTGGTGTTTGTCTTTGTTTTCTATTCCTCATTCCAAATAAGATCTAAATCTAAAGCTTTGGTCAGAATATTTGATGAAATATCCTCAGGCCAAAAGCAGAGTCAACATTCCACTTACCGTCTCTGGATTTCCTCTTTCACTGAGATTTTGGATTGATAATTCCTTGCTAGTCTTATCACCTCCTAGATGCTGTTAAGAAGATGTTTTTTATTTCACCTGGCATTTTTAATTCAATGTTGGTGTTGGTCCAAATACTTTGATCCTGCACATTGCCTAAAATGGAACTTTGTGTTTGATTATAAATCTGGAGAGCCATTCATAGGAACTTCCTTTTTCACACTCAACATTTTCTTCCCACTTCACCCATCCCCATGTATGCACACATACATTTAAACAGGAAGACTCTTCGACTTTTTTTTACTGCTGAATGTTGTGAAATGCATCTGATATTGTCTGTAAAGTGGGTTTTACTTTTTGGTGCAAAATTGTGGTTATTATGAGTAACACTCTTTAGACTTATGAAAACCTTAAATTATTTTCAGAAAATACAGGTTTAGATTGCAACGAATTTATCTGGGATATTTCTGTAATTAGGAATTTATTTGTACTTAAGTCTTATTTCCTAAACTAGTGAAAAATAAGTAGAGGTTTAATGTGAAAAACAGGAATAGTCCCCCTTCTTTCTATTGTTGTTCTATCCTTTAGGTACCCATTTCTTGAATGGTTAAAAGTTGGAAACTGGCCAAAGTTTTTTAGGAGTTTGTATACTCATGTGATTAAGTTTTCTAAATAGTTTCAGAATATATTTTAGCTTTCTTCATGGATGAAAACCTCAAAGACAATGATTTATTTTAAGAAGAATTTTGGACAGTATCCTTTTATGAAAAAAATTACCCAATCAGTATTGGGTAAAAAAAGAGATATTTTTTGTTTGATTAATATATAACTTTAATGTTCTTTTAGTCTTTAGCTTTGCAAATAATTATAAGAAGTAATCAGTTCATAATATTTTTAAGAAAATCACTTTCTTCTTTCCCCAGAAAGTAGCAAAGTAGATAAAACCATCATTCTTTTATAATCTTCACGAATAATTTCTTACTGCCCCTAGGTGAGAGGCTATTTTCAAGGCCATTTTATGGTATCAACAAAGATATAGTTTAGACCTTGCTGCATAGGCCTCTGTGAAAGCGCGTCTGAATTACGTAGATAAAGAGAGTTTACACTTAATCTTTGGATAATTTCAGTTGTGGACTTTAGAATAAAGCAGCTAGGGTGGAAAAGGTTCCTAAGAATATAGACATAAAGCCTACTGACTGTATCTTGGCCAGTGTTCCCTTTTTTCCAGTAAGCTGTCTGCTATACAGAGGTGTATAACCCTAATGGCTTGTTGTGTGCCATTAAAAGGTATTGTACACTCATAAAAGAATGACATTTTGATCAATGCTGTTAAAAGAATTACTGTCTTGACACAGAAAAGCTTTCCTGCTGCAAGTTTAAAAATATGCCTTTAAAAGCTTTTTATTGAATACCTTTGCATCTCTCAGAAATGTGCCATTTTGGCTTGAGGTTGCTCTGAGTATTCTACATTATAACTTAAATGCAAAATGTCCTGTTTACCTTTAGAAGTAGGAGACCAAGCAGGTATTTCCCTACTAAGTGAAGCTAAAAGACATGGTGGCAATGTAAACCACTGTATCTGATCTAAAAATAGAATTTTTATAAAGAGCTGAAAACTAAATTATTCCTTTTTATTTTGTGAGATATTGATTTTTTTCATGCTGTTTTGTTTAAACTTTGTAGTTTAATTTCTCTTTGGATTTAGGAATTATGCTTTTTCCCTCCAGTTCAGAGAGAGAGCTTTTCTAATCACCTGGGAATTGGCTGTTGGATATGATTTTCTACTGTTTCTTTTATTATATTTTTGATTAGGAGTTTATGAAAACCATGTCATAACAGACAGTCTTCCAAAAGCAAAGTTTTCTTATATATACAGCTGGTCTTATACAAATTTCCTTATGTATCATTGCTAGAATTTTAGTTTTATTTCGTACTTTGTAAGCCTTCTACTATTACCTTACTTCTGCCTTTATTCCAATTTTTTTCTGAATTTGAACTCAGCATTTTGAAGTCCAATACTATGAAAAACACAATTTCTTAAATGTGTTACTATACGTTTAAATGTATGAATGTAAGTATTTACTGGATAATGTAAATCTGATTATTTACTGGACAGGTTTTAAGTTTTGTAGGTTTTAAATTTGGAGTTTAAGCCCAATCTAATGAACTTTTGACATACAGGGCATTGGCACATGTCAGGCTAGATAGCATTGTTTTTAAATAGCTTGTAAGCTTTGGCAATCTGTTTTAGTTTTACTTGTAAAGTATGTGCATTTGTTGTTTTTATTATTCAGTATCCACTAATGCCAGGCAATTTATTTATAGTATTAATAAAACCAAAACTTATTGTAGTTATTATGTGTAGTACTTTGTAATAAAGTACTTTACATGTTTCAGAGAAGTTAAATAACTTGGTCACACAAAGAGCAATTGAAACCTAGGTTGTCTGACTCTTTATTATTGTGCTATTTTAACTCTTTTTGTGCCTGATAGAGTTGTCCCTATTTACAAGTGAGGAGACTGAAGCTCAGATAGGATAAGTCATTTGCCTTGACATAGTGAAGTAGTGGCAGAACTGATATTTGAAACACGTTCTCATTGCCTTGCCAGTATATTTTCTATTATGTTACACTGGTTGTCTTACCTTCAGCCTTTGCCTCAACATATCCACTCCTCTTAACTATTTTTGTGTGTTCAAAGATGGTTTTTTCTAAAATTTTGGAGTAGTATTTTGTTGCATAATTTCTACATATGAAGCTTATTGGAAAGATAATTGGACTGTCAGGAGACCTGGACTCTTGTACACGCTCTGATTCTGACTACATGCCATGGGACAAGTCACTTTTTTCAACTCTTATTTATAAAATTGAGGGCATTAGACCAGATGATTGCAAAGTTTTCCTCAAATTCTAAAACCTTCGACGTGGGACAGTCGTACCCTGTCACTTGAGCCACCTCAGTTCCTGGTTTCTGTTGCATATCGCCTTGACTGTGTCTCTCTTTTGTTGCGTCATCATTTTGCTGCATCGCCGGGTGGGCCTGGCTCGCTGTGTGGGTCTGGCACGCCTTTACCAAAAGGCCCCAGGGATCGAACCCAGGTCCTCTCATATGGTAGACGGACGCCCAATCACTTGAGCCACATCCGCTTCCTTTTGACTCTATTTTGATGTAATATTTACTACTTGTTTTTTTTAACACAGATAAAACTTTATCACCTTTCTTTTAGCCCATTATATATTATAGTATATTTTATTAAAGTTAGGGGTTATGGTGATTTGGAGCTAAGTACCTCAGAAAAACATGTTCTTAAACTTAGTCCATTCCTGTGAATGTGAATCTATTCTAAGTAGTACCTTTTGATGAGGTTACTTCAGTTAAGGTGTGACCCAGTTGAATCAGGATGGGTCTTAATACTATTACTGGAGTCCTTTTTAAGTGAAATTAAATCCAGATGGAGGGAAAGCCACAGAGGGGCAGCCAGAAACTGAACATCAGTGGAACCCAGAAGAGAAGGGAGAGACCAGGAGATGTCACCATGTGCCTTGCTTGCCATGTGGCAAGCTAAGGACCAGGGATCACCAGCAGCCAGCCCCAGAATGCCACAGTCTTTGGAGAGAAAGGGTTGTCTTGATGCCTTAATTTGAACTTTTTCTTAGCCTCAAAACCTTGAGCAAATAAATTCCCATTGTTTAAGCTGACCCATTGCATGGTATTTGCTTGAGCAGCCAAGGAAACTAAAACAGGGGCAAGAAGCTGATTTTTATTCTTACTTGTACTATTATATCTAATGTTGAAATTCAGTAATGATAAGAAATGCTACATAAAGAAGTATTTAATCTTGTTACACTCTTTCTTTTAAACTATCAAGATTCTCTTAGTTTTTACAGTCAGAGAGAATAATTCTGGAAATCTAAATATTATAAAAGGAAATAAATTATTTTTAAAAGAAAATCTCTCTACCAAAAAACAGGAATAAGCAACTGCCATCTTCAAAGTACTTATAAATTCTTGACTGTAGAGTAATACTATTAGCAATATGTAACATGTATTGAAAATTAATTTTATTTTACTTTATTTTAAGCATATTATATACATTACAACACTTAATATTCATGAAATTCCCACTTTACATATGAAGAAATAGAAAATTAATAAGATTTAGCAATTGCTCCAAAGTTACGTAGCTGGTAAGTGGTGAAGCTGGGATGCAAACCTGTAGAATGCCTCAGAAATTTTTCTTGTATTTGCAAAATGAAGTAATTGTAAGAGGTTACCTATAATAGTGCTTAATAATATAAGTATCATTTCAACATGAGGCATTTTAGGAAGGATTAGGTCTTGTGAATTGTGATGAATGAGTTTCCAAGTTCTCAGTTTTGATCATTGCCATTTTTACTTTACTGATATAGTAATAAAACAGGTTATGGCTATTGGGCAATTTAAAAATACTACTTATTTTATAAATTCATTAAAGTTTTGGAAAAATATTCTTCAAAGTTCGGTATATAGATGGGTGAGGGGGGGGTGTGTATACGTATGCCCATGTGTCATAGAACTTTAAGTGTTAAAACTAGGAAAGTCTTGGGCAAAACAGGGCAAGTATATATGTATGTTTATAAGTATATATACGTACATATATGTATATATGATTGGATACATATGTTTGTGTGTCTGTTCAAACTAATGGTAATGATTGAACTATGGGCAGTTTAGATCTTGCAGAGTAAAACAGCTCTGAATTCAATGCCTAAACTGATATTTGTCTGTTTTATTAGCAGAAAGCTCAGTCTCCTGTATTTTCCCCGTTTCAGATAGTCTTTTCTTGTCATCTAAGAAATTAATTTCTTTGTTGGAATTATTGCGAGTAAACTTGATAGCAGGAGTGCTGCTATTGAGACAGCTAACATAGTGATTTGCTAAGTACAGCCTATTCATAAAAGGTGAAGCAGAAGTCAATTTATCAATCAGTACCAGGATTTAAGGAACCTACTGAACTACCTCACCCCTTGTATTTAGTAATTTCATTTGCAAATTTTTTACAGGTGTTTTAAAATCACATAAACAGTGAATCTAAGCATTGCACAGCCATTAATATTAGACAAGCATTTTTAAAAATTTTAAGTTTAACCAAAAGTTAGATTAAATTTAACCATTCTTCTCTTTCACTCATTTTGACCCATCATATTAAATTTAAGCTAGTTTCTGTAAATGTTCATTTTGGAAGGAGAATGTTCCTTTCATGGAATCCTATTTTAAAATTGTTGCCTTATTATAAATGAAAATAAAATACCAACCAACAAGATTACTTTTTGTGCCATTTTGACTTTTAGTTGGAGTTGGGGTTTGCTCTTAGAACAAATATAGGCAGTAGGTATAAAATTTCCTGAAGAAATGTAGCCAGTTACTATTTGCCTGATTTTCATACACTATCATAATTTTGAAATTATTATGGTATATATTATATTGTGGTATATGTGAACTTTTGGTATTGAAATTTTATCTTTTTTTTTTTCCTTTCTTTTTGTCCCTTCCCTCTTTAATCCCACCAAATATAACACTTAGTCCATAAAAAGGAAAGATCTCTTTATGGCACTTAGTTGTGGGTATAGTAGACTAAACTGATGCTGAGATCTAGAATTTTGACTTAGAACTGTGACTCTATCTTATAAAAATAATAAACTATTATAGAATTTGGGGTAACTATAATTTTAACCTTTCGTATTTCTTAACTTTAACAATGAACATTTTTTTTTTTTTTTAAGATTTTATTTATTTATTCATTTATCACCCCCTTGCTGCTTGTGCTCACTGGGTCAGCTAACCATGCCGTGCAGGTGGGCTTGCCTTCACCAGGAGGCCCCGGGAACCGAACCGGGGGCCTCCCATATGGTAAACGGGAGCCCCACTGATTGAGCCACAGCCGCTTCCCAACAATGAGCATTTTTATTACCCCCCAAATGAAACCTTGTACCCATTAGCAGTCACTCTTCATTTTTCCCAAATAGCTCCAGACCTAGGTTACTACTAATCTATGTGAGCCAAGTTTTGAAAATCATTGGTTTGAAATTCCCTGCTGTCTTTCTAGGACCTATGAAACAGGCAGATATTTTAACAATGTATTGCAAAATTGGAATTCATATCTGCGTGTGTGATCTTTCTTATCTACCTTTGGCATATATGTCTTTGTAGATTTCTTGATTTGCCTCTATCATCAGTATTAAATATTTTTGAGTCTGTGTGTGAGTGAGGCATTACACTCAATCATATGTATTTTTCATAAACTGCTTGTGACTGTTAAAGAGTAACTTGCATGAGTTGGCATTTGGTAGATCTTTTCAGAAACAAGGCATTATGATTATCAGGGCTATTTAAAAATACTTTCACAAGTCATTAGCATAGGAATGATTCTCATTGTTAAGAACTTTAGTCTGTGATAATATACTCAAATATAATGAAAGATGTTTCATTGCTCTAAAATGTCTGACTTAAGTTTATCCTTAAACAGTTTAGATTGGAAAGCTGATAAGTAAGTGTGAAGCTGAGATGATCCTGGTCAAATGAAAATTTGATGCTATAAGCTTTTCTTGGAAACTAAATTCAGGAGGCAGTTGACTAGAGGACTTGTTGTTCTATAGGCACAGTTCAATGAATTTTCATAACCTAAAGATAACCTATGTAGCTAGCACCCTGTTCAAGAAACAGAATATAACTATCACCCTGGAAGACCACTTAATGCCTACATCTAAATTAAACATTAGATTCTATCAATTCAGCTAAATTTAAGTTGAGGTTTTTGTTTTTTTTTGTAGCTATCTAGATTCAAAAACTGTCTGAAGAGAAAGAATACTTAATCTTTTTATAAATTATACAAATAGTTAAATTGTTTTCATCTTTGACTATGGAAGATAGCTATGGCATAATAATGTTGAATTTAATTCCACAGAATTTGAGTTTTCTTTTTGTAATTGCTGAATAAAGATTTATTTCTGAGTGTGATCCTGATTTTTTTTTTTCCCTTAACTGTTGCTTGGACAGCGACTGGCATTCAAAGCTGATTTGATTGGTTCCTTAAGTTTCTCTGGTTTGAGATGCTGGGATTGCTGAAACTCAGTCATATGAAAGAATTTGCCATGGAGACTGGCAATCTGTCAGATCAGATGGTGCAGTTACCATGCATGTTGCAAGTACATTTTTATTGACAGTTTTTTGTTTGTTTTCTTCTTGAAATCTAGATGGAAGTTCTGTTCTCCATAGATGAAAATCTAGAGCAGATTGATATATGCTATCTACACTTGGCTTTGAGTTTCCATCCATGTGTGCTGAGTTGTTCCAGTCACAACCCCACACTCAGTGTTTTTCACTAATATTTTGTCAGAGAAATATCTGTCCAATTTGGCGAGATGGAAATGAGTAATAGTCTTTTGACACTATTGGCAAGTGGCTTTCACGGTCCATGACAGATCTAATGAGGTACAGCTGCCTGGTTGGAAAATTTAGCTTTTGATTGTCTGAAAGGACCCTCAGAATATGAACTTGAGTCTCTGTGTGCATTTAAAACAATAACAACAACTGTAGCAACAACACAATATTGACAAATTTGTAAGTATGTTATAAATTGCTTTGTAAGCTATTTTGTAATTTAACATTCAAGTCTTCAATATCAACTGCAATACTTATTTCAGAAACTTGGAAAAATGAATGATATAAACTATTTGACAAAAGGTAGTTTTGAGTCAGGAACTGAATTTATGGTATATTTGTTCGACCAAGTCAGTTGTGCATTCATATTTAAGAGCAACGAACGATATAAAACTGCACTCTACAGTGTAGATTATATATATTGATTTTCTCTTCTTGGACCATCATGTTTTTTTCCTGAATGTACAACCAGGCATACCATGATATGAGAATAATTTTTACTGCATGGAAATATATCACAGAGTATTATAGACTTGTAGTTCAGTGGGGGACCCTGTATATAAGCACAGCTGGGGTGCAATCTCAATTATTTCTATTACTCTGAAAATGGAGAGTGAAATATTATAATTCTCATGTAAAAAAGGAACTAGATTATTTTGTCTAAGCTCATATCAAGTCAATAATGATATTGAATTTAATTCCACAGAATTTTGAATGCCTAGAGTTTCCTTAGTTGTCTCTTTGACTTCTGACTTAGGACTTAGATAAACTACCTTAGATGAGGACAATATTCTATCTTCTTGTAGAAGGGAATCCTGTTTATGGGCTTGGATAATGGTATTTTATTAATATTACCAATCTGCATTAATGTATCAGTTTGAGGAAAGTGTTTTCTTTAAAATGGTCTGCTTGCTTATTCAGAGGGAACATTGAGGGCTATTTAGTTTAACTGTAATGAAGCCTCAGCTATAAGAAAGCCTCAAGAAGCAAAACATTGCCTGACTTTCTCATTTGTAAGTAAAACTACCTAGTGACCTCTGACAGCTGGTTTTTTTTTTTTTTTTTTTTTTTAAATAATGTATTTCTTTTTAGTTGTGGTAAATAACAACCAGTTTTTACTCTGTTATGGTGTTTGGAAAAAGGGGAACTGTACTGAGAAAGTATGCAGGTAAAAAGAAGCGCAAAAAGAGAGAAGCCATTCCTAGCCTAATAGCTGGCCAGAGCCAACATTTCATCAAGAACGTTTTATAAAATTCATAATCTTATTGGATAGCTTTGCACAGATCAGCGAGGTCGCTATAAAGCATTGTAATCATTATAGCTATAATATAGAGCCAATGGAAGTTCTCTACTAAAGTGTGAACTCACCACATTTGTAAGCAGAGGCTGAAAATTCTTTGAATTTAATATGAGAATCTTGATGTAAGAAGGTGTGATGGTTAGGCTAATGTGTCAACTCGGCCAAGTAGTTGTGTCCAGGTGTTTGTTCCAGCAAGCACTGGGCTAATTGTAATAGAAGAGCATTTATGGACTTCAATCACCAGTGAGTTTACTGCGTGGATGGCTGATTACATCTGCATCAATCAGGGAGATTACATCATCAATGGGTGGTGCTTTTATCCAATCAGTTGAATGACTTAAAAGTGGAAGTGATTTCAACATTCAGAGAGAATTTCTCAGCTCGTTGTTGGACAGGCAACTTCTCCCAGAGACTCATCAACGACCTTTCATCGGGTTTTCATCGGAGTCCCTGGTTTGCAGCTTGCCTGAGGACCCTGGACTTGTGCGTCCCCACGGTCGCGTGAGAGACTCTTTTAGAGTTCCATATTATTCACAGATATCTCCTGCTGATTCTGTTTCCCGAGAGAACCCTGACTAATACAGAAGGCATGAATCTGATACAGGCTGGTATGGCACATGGAATGATTTGGGGGCAAATAAAAGGGTCAGCCCACAATACAGAATAAGGGTGACAAAACCTGAGCATCTAAAACAGGATCAGGATGGAGTCATTTCTCTTTTCCTTACTTATCCTTTAGTGAGGAGCATTGGAAGTCAACATCAGAATCATATATTATTTATTTATGAAATAAATTTGTTGTATATGTTGTGTATGTGCAATAATTGATTAGTAAACTGAAAAAACAAAGAAAGGAAGTCATGACTTTTCCAAGAACAGAATCTATAAAAGCTAAGGTAGAGAGAAGAACAAACAGGAAAATAGTAGCTATTGGGAAGGGATCTTTACTAAGATCATAAATTGTACAAGACTCCTTATTTTTTTTCCCACATTTGATCCCAATATTTGAACCAGAGCCACCTCTCATTGTCTTCTCTTTGCAATCCAAGTTTATTTTTAGCAGCTTTATTGAGCTACAATTCACATATCATATAATCCACCCATTTAAAATATACAATTCTCTATGACTTTTAGTCTATTCAGAGTTGTTCAACCATTGCCACAATCAATTTTAAAGCATTTTTATTATCCCCAAAAGAAACCCATACTCATTAGCAGTCATTCCCCATTCTTCCCAAAGACCCCAGGCCTGGGCTACCACTAATCTATGTGATCCAAGTTTTAGAAGTTGTTGATTTGAAATTCCCTGCTGTGTTCCAGGAACATTCTACTTCAAACCATTTGATTGATTATACAAGTACACTAAAAAAACTGCGATTATTCTCTATGTTGATATAAGACTTATAAATCAGAAAGAGTGAGATATAACAGCTTTCTGAGACATATCTAAATATATAGAGCTTCTTAAACATGATTTCCAAAAGATTGTTTTTATTATTTATATAGACCTGTTAAATATTCTCCCCTATCTCTGACTCTGATCCTTAATTTAAAGATTCAGAGTATTGATCTTGTGTAAGTCCTAGAGTTTTTGGACTAAGAGATTGTTACTCATTCTTGCTCACAAGACATTAATTGTTTTAATTTCCTTGGCTGCTCAAGTAAATACCATTCAATGGATCAGCTTAAACAACTGGGAATTTATTTGCTCATGGTTTTAAGGCTAAGAGAAAGTCTAAATCAAGGCATCATCAAGACAATGCTTTCTCCCAAAGACTCTGGTATTCTGGGGCTGGTTGCTGGTGATCCTTGGTCCTTTAACTTGTCACATGGCAGCATCTCCTGATCTCTCCTTTCTCTCCTGGTTTCTGTTAATTTACTTTCTGGCTGCTCTCTCTGTGGCTTTTTCTCTGTATTTCATTATGCTTATAAAGGACTCCAGTAATAGGGTTATGACCCATCTTGATTGAGTTGGGCCACACCTTACCTCATCAAAAGGTACTACTTAAAATGGGTTCACTTTCACAGGAATGGATTAAGTTTAAGTACATGTTTTTCTGGGGTACATACTGCTCCAAACCACCACAATAATGCATAGCTCAGAAAACAAATTATTCAGTATAATGTAAAATACACCTGCCATGCATGTGAAAAGCACATTCTTTCCCTATAAGCGAGCTCTAGAGCAAGTCACAATATTATCAGTAAGTAGTCTTGTACACATGGAACCAAAACAGTGGGACTAAATTATATAGTTCAGACACTGAGTGGTTCCAACTTTTATAGTCAGACTGTGGTAGGCAGAATAATGGTCCCCAAACATATCTGTCTTAATGCCTAGATCTTTTTACCTTACATGACAGAAGGGACTTTGCAGATATGAATAAGTTAAGGACCTTAAGATGGGAAGATTGTCCTGGATTATTTGGGTGGATCCAATTAATCACATGAGTTCTGATAATAAGAAACATTTTTGTGGTAAGAGGGAGATGTGATTATGGAAGAACCAGAGAGATGGCAGCATAAGAAGGTTTCAACATGCCATTACTGATTTTGAAGTGGAGGAAGGGGACCACAAGCTAAGGAATGCTGGCAACCTCTAGAAGCTGGAAAATGCAAGTCTCTCTTAGAGCCTTCATAAAGGAACAAAGCCCTGCTGTCCTTCATCTTAACCCATTGATACTCATGTTAGACTTCTGACCTGCAAAACTGTAAGATAATAAACTTGTGTATTTCTTTTTTTTTTTTAAGATTTTATTTATTTATTCATTTATCCCCCCCTTGCTGCTTGTGCTCGCCGGGTCAGCCAACCACGCCGTGCGGGCGGGCTTGCCTTCACCAGGAGGCCCCGGGAACCGAACCCGGGGCCTCCCATATGGCAAACGGGAGCCCCACTGATTGAGCCACAGCCGCTTCCCATAAACTTGTGTATTTCTAAGCCATTAAATTTTTGGTAATTTTGTTATGGCACTGGTAGAAAACTAATGCACAGACCTCTAGATCTCTCTATGTATAGATATAGTAGGAGAGTTTTGGGCAAGCACACCCTCTCCTAGAATAGTGCGTGGGTGGGCCTTGCTTTTGTTTGTTGTCTTAGTGGCTCTCTTTTCTCTGCCTTCCAGGTGCCTTTCTCAATGCCCTTTCTTGAATGACTTATCTATTAAAGCACATTTAATAAGAATGTGGACTTGTGAGTTAGATGAACCTGGGCTTAAATTCTTGCTCTGTCATTTAACTAGCTAGATATCCTTGGACATGTGACTTAACATCTTAAGTCTTGTTGTTGTTGTTTTTCATCAACAAAATGGGAATAATATTTACCTTTTAGGCTGTTTTGAGGATAGAAGAGACAATATACATAAAGTGATACCAAGCTTGATATATAGTGAGCTTCTAATGAATGATAGCTGTTATTCTTTATTATTATCTCAAAGCCTAAAAGAAAGGTTTGCCAATAACACACATTCCAACCCTTGATGAGATATAAATATATTAGCCTGCTGTTTCCTGATATTGAGCTTCCTAAGCAAAAGACTTACTTTTTGCAGCTTTATTAAATAGGTTAAAACTACCTTTGCCTTTGGTGCATTATATAAAGCCTTTTAATATTTCTTTTCTTCTACGAGTTAATGTGAAATAGAATGAGTTAAGGAAAACCTAGAATTCTGTATGTACAAATATTTAAAAATTCCTAATGCCTGGAATTATTTCTGCAATTTAAAAATCCCCAGTGCCTGGCAAATGGCTAACACATAATAGGCAGCAATACATGTATATTGAACTGAACTAACTCAACAGCTATTCTTTCACCACTTATTTGGAATCCATCCCTTTGTTTTACCTCAATTTAGGCCCTTATTTCTTCTGCCTAGCCTGTTATAGCAGTTTTCAAATTACTTATTTTGCTACTGATATTTTCCTTCTTTAATTGACCCTCCACAGCACCTCCATACTAGACAAAGCCTGTTATACATTATAACCTCCTCTATCCATGTTTTCTTTGCCTTTGTTCCATTGCATATTGTATAACAGTCATGTTCTTTAACTCATTGCTTCCCTCTTTGTTTATGGCATGATATACAAAGAATATGATAATATTCATATGGAACACTGGAGTAACAGGCAAGCCATCCTGAGGCAGGAATCCTTAGAACCAGAAGGTTGAGGGGATCACCATCTCAGTACACCTGCTACCCAACCTGGGCAGCACAGGGTGCCCATATGTCTTGGCACACCCTTTGTGAAGTTCTACTTAGTCTAGCACTTGAGACTTGTTGCAATTGGATTTCATCTTTTTTTTTTTTTTTTAAGATTTATTTATTTACTTATCCCCCGTCCCCAACCCCCACCTCGCTGTTTTCTGCTCGCTATCTGCTCTCTTTGTGTTCTTCTGTGTCTGCTTGTTTTCTCTTTAGGCAGCACCTGGAACCAATCCCAGGACCTTCCGGAGTGGAGAGAGGCTGCTCAATCTCTTGCGCCACCTCAGCTCCCTGATTTTGCTGCATCTCTCATTGTCTCTCTTCTGTGTCTCCTTTTGTTGTGTCATCTTGCTGTGCCAGCTCTCCGCGTGGGCCAGCTTGCTTTTCACCAGGAGGCCCCGGGAATTGAACCCTGGACCTCCCAGATGGTAGATGGGAGCTCAATCACTTGAGCCACACACATCCACTTCCCTGGATTTCATCTTATTTTTTACATTCCAGGTAAAATATAAGCATCTACTATGTGCATGCTAAGCTTTGGGGGAAAGGAATTGAGAACATCAAGTCAACTATTCTCCTACAGGAATACTTGATTCTAGGCAGACAGATTTGTTTACTGACCTTCAAAATAGGCCTTCTGTATTCCTCACATATCTTTGCTTATGCCTTTTACTATTTCGAATAACCTGTATTTCCTTCATCATTAACTGTCTGAATCTTCTTACTGCCTTCTTCATGATGCTGACCCTGACACAGTTAAAATATTGAAGTTTTATGTGTTATGTTCTTTTTCTCTTTCTTTTTATCACACTTATTCATTGTTTTGCCTTCTGTAAAGCCCACATTCTTTAAGTTATTCTCTATTTTATATTTATGTTTCCCCTTTTTACCTGTTTCTGTTGTTCCTATCATGTTTATGACCATTTATCAAAATATTTACCTTGCTTCCTCTCCCTATTTATTTATATCATGTAAATTCTGATAAATATTTAATACTTGTATAATTAATATGAAATAATATTCATTATGTGGATATAAGTATCTTACCACATAATAGCAAATGTTTTTCGAGCTCTTACTTGGACCAGGCATCCTTCTCATAGATGTATGTGTATTTAATACATTTAATTTTTACGACAACCCTATAAATATAAAATATTGTTATAACTCTATTTTATAGAAGAGGAAACTGAGGCACAGATAAATAATTTGCCAAATGTTATACAGCTACAAATGCCAGGATTGAAATAACAGTTAATGCAGGCAGTTTTTTGTTTGTTTTTTGTTGGTGTAGAACTTTTATTTTTTCTGTGAAAACACTCAAAAGTTTAGGTGAGTGTGAAATAATTTAATAAAGAATTGTACATTTTCTTCCCACAAATCCTGCTTTTTATTAGGAAATGGCAGTGTGATCCATTTTACTATAAGTGAAGTATTACAAAATATTTACAACATGAGAGCCCACTCTGATAACTATTCTGTTATATAGTGCTGCAATAAAAACCACATTGTATATGGATGGGTAGGCCAGTAGTAGGTATTAATACTTAATACTAAACATTACCGTGAAGGTGGTGAGATAAGCTATATCACAGTTGAAAGGAAAAGTTATAGTCATAAAATAATATGGAATCTAGAGGGTATGATGACACTTATCAGCAAGTGATCGGTATTAAAAAGAATCAAAAGTTAATAGGAATATCATTTGTTGAGCATCTACTATATGTGCTAAGAAATGAACTGGGAACTTTACATATTCATCTCATTGAAGCTTTACAATAACACTATAGAGTAGTTACTATCACCCTCCCTTTATAGTTGAAGAAAAAGAATCTCAAATGTATTAAATTGCCCATGAGTTACTAAACTAGGAAATGGCAGAGCTGGGCTTGGAACCCAGGTATGTCTGCCCTATTTTCTTTTCATTGTGTTGTGCTGTCTGTCTAATGATAGCATGCACTGGCAGAAGGGCAGGCACAGATAGGCAACCAGGCTATTTCTAGGATGTTGTTAGATCTGTGCTTAATTTTGAAAAAGTTTTGTGATGATGCTATTTTGCCCTTCAAATTATAGTTTGAGCAAGTAGTATAGTCAGTATTCTGGAATAAACCCAGTAAAAGCAATATTTGTTGTTGCTAAATCATTACCTTGTACTCTTGCCCAAGCTTCTTTCCCTTTTTGTGCTTCAGTTATGTCTTCTACAACTTACATGTGTTAATAGGCATCTATTTATATACATGAATGTGTTATGATGTTGACTAGTGTCTAGAAGTAAGTACTACATAAATAGCTATTTTTTCATTCTTAGTCTGAACTTTGACATTTGACTGCCATCGTGGTTTTTTTCCTTTATGGGTCACACTTTTGCTTTGCTTTGTCTTTTTTTTCTCCTGACACTGACAAAGAGATTTGTTCATGGAGAATTGACTCTAAAGATGACAACTTATCATTGTATCTCAATGGCTTAGGCTCCACATATAGTTTCTTCCTTGTCTTTAATTAAACTTGTTTTTTTTCCCATGTTGTAGCTGGGAGCACTGTGTTGACACAGCTCACTCTTGTACAGAACAAATTAAAATGTAAGTGTTCTAATATTCTCATCTGTGGAAAAAAGAAAATATTTGGGGTATTTTATTTATAGCTTTTAAAAAACTTCTCTGTGGTTAAAGAATATTCGTAAGGTGGAAAACCACTTGACATTTACAGGGACGTTTAATATTAACCTAACAAAAGAAGGAAAAACAAGTATGGCAGCTTACTAAAACTTTTCTAGGAATTTAGAATGCATTTTTTTCTATTTCCTTCTTAATTTTCACATAACTGTAGCTTTTAATTCCCTAGTGTCCTACGTAATCATTCCAGATGCTGTGTATGCAGAATATTGACAGTTTCTCCAAAAGGCAGTCAGTCATTATAGTAAACATCCATGTTATGTGGAAAAGGATTACTAGTCAAGGGAAATGGAGTTGGTGTATTGAGCCTTTAACCTTCAAACCATGAGTCTGAATGTATCTATTTTTACAAATATTTATAGCTATTCATTGGTAAATAGGCCAGCAAATTCATCATGCCATAGCTTGAGACTCTTTTCTGACTCTCAGGTATTCACAGGGTATAAGGCACATGAATTATCACTGAGTGCCATGCAAATTCTAGAAGTCATAGTAAAGAGATGGGATTGCTGTAAATTGATAAGGTAGAGCCTCAATAATAGGAGTTGTAAGAGCTACTTATGAACATTTAAATGTATCGGGAATATTTGTGTCTATATGGATTGATTTTCTAATCTTCACCAGTCATATGAATAAGTAATTTTATTATCTCCATTTTATGGATGAGGAAGCTGAGGCCTAGAAATGTAAAGTAAATTGCCCAACGTAACAAAGGAAGTGGCAGAGGCAGTATTTGAACCCTTTAGCCTATTCTATTAGATGGTTTCTGAAAGTTTGTTAACTTTCAGTATTATATACAGATTGGGTGCCTTTACCCTCTGGTGATATTATTAACCACCATGTAATGTTAGGTTGATTAAAAAAAATACTAAAATGACAAAGAAAATCCTTTCTATGTTCATATTGTAGGAGTGGGCAGGCAAAAGTTCTAGTCTTCTTTGAATGTATATTAATTGTTAAAGGAATTATGACTTATTCTGGTTTGCCTATGTAAAGGCAAAAGATAGCTTTTCAGAAAGATAGACATTAGCATTCCAAGTGCCCACTCCTCACTCCTGGTTTTGGAAGTTGGTTGCACTCTGGCAGAGAATCTGCCTTCAGTCCTTATTTAGAGATTTGCCTGATTTGAGTTGTCCCCTGGGTTATCAGCTGTGAAATCTGAATGTCCTTGGCATTACTCCCTTCTATGTAAATTACAGATGTTCTCTAATGCCCCTTTGGGCTGCTTTTGGGAAAAGAGGAAGGATAAATAGTGGGAGGTTTTTTTTTTTTTTTTTTTTTTTTTTTTTTCTTTTTAAAGGGATCTAACCTAGGTTCTAAGTACGAGGAAATACATTTACTGAGTTTTTCCTTTTTTGTGTTTCCTTTCAATCTTTAAGCTACTCCCTATAGGCCTGCTGCTTTCTTGGCAAGGGTTCTTCAGACATAAACGGAATTTGTGTCTTCTTTGGATTAACATGCTTAAGCCAACAATAACAATTTCACATGGGAACTAGTTGCTTAGTTATCCAAGTTAGACTACACCTGATGGTGTAATTTATTCCAGATTAAAACATGTATTTGTGGCAGGAAAGTGTCTTTCCCCAGATTTTTGTTTTGTTTTGTTTTCATTTTCAGTCCATCTATGACTTTTCTACCTGTTGTTAACAGAGGTTGTTTTAGTTTTTTTCTCTTCCCCCACCCCCACACTTGATTTGGGTGAGAGGTGGAATAAATGAATTGAGACATTTAGCAGAGGTTTTTTTTTTTTATGTTTGTATTAATGTGTAACATATAAACAGTTAAGTAAACCAATCTTAAATAGCTCAATGAATTTTTACTTATATGTAACTCACTTTGTTCTCTACTTCCATTTTATTTCAGTTTTATTTTTCTATATCTTATGGCTGGACTGAAAGTCACATAATCTTGGAGACTTCTACTTAATTTATAATTTTAGATTTAAACCACAGTTGGACCCCTGGTATTGTGTGGCAGTTCTTTTCTGTGTTCCTGATCCAGCTTCATCTTCTGTTCTCTCAACAGTTATTTCAAACCTTTGTCTCTATTAAGACTTCTTTCTTAACTATTTCCTTTTTAGCTTTCAGCAGATGACCTTACCTCTTGCTAGCCCCTTATCCCTCCCCAATATTAAGAAATAGCACCTAAATCCATCCTTCCTTCTCTCTCTCCTGTCTAAACATGTGTTCTCTTCCCATTCTGTCTTCTCAGTGATTGACTTTATCAGTTTATCCCCTTTTCCCCCTTCAATTTCTCTATTGAATTTTTCTTCTCAATATATATGAATGATTGAGCTTTCCCAATTAAAAAAAATTTTTCTTTTTCAAACTTTACCCTTCCCTTTGTGCCATCCTCTAGTTATTACTCCGACCTTTCTACTTCACCTCAAGGTCAAGCTTCTTGACTCTTCTCACTCTTTCCACTTCCTTATTACTCATTCACTCTTCTTCAACTGTAGGTTGGCTTTCCCTTCTCTTTGTCCATTGAAGCAGTTCCTGCCAAAATTACCAGTGACCTTTGCCAAATCCAGTAAATACGTTTTAGCCCTTTTTGAAACTCCTTGATGCCGTTTTCATGGAGTTTTCCTTCTTCCTCTATAATCCCTGCATAGCTTCTTTATATGAACTCCAATTACTCTGTCCATCCCTTAAAATGTAGAAGTTTTCTGGGATTCTATCTTATCTGAGTTTATCTCTTAGTATTTTATGCCGTTTGTGGGCAATCTAGACCCATGCGTAAGATTTTCATTCCTGCCTCTTCCTATACTCTAACGCTTACCAACGCTTACTAACTAAAACTCTTGATCTCCGACTTCATAGAACCAACTGCTTTTATTGATAATTTAAGTTGGATGTGTAATCAACACATGATAAGTTGATAGTATTAACTTCCCTGGGCAAGCCTGTTCCCCAGACTAAACCTTCTTCTCTTGTTCTCTATACTGTTTGGTGGTACATCTGCATCCGTTCTTTACTTCAAAAGCTTTTTTTAAAATTTAAATTTCAGTGCCAGGTACTAAGATCTGGTAGTATAGGACTACAAAGACATCATGAGATAAGGTTGCTGCCATGAACAGAAAATTACATTACATTACAATGTAGTAAGTACCATGATAGAGGTGTGTATTGTGTGCAACTGAAACACAGAAAGGGACATTAAACTCAAATTGTGGATTCAGAAGCTTCTTGGAGAAGGCGATACCTGAGCAAAGTCCTCGAAGTAGGAGCTTCCCATGACTCCTCCCTCCTCCTTTCCCTTCTCCTTTCCCCTCCATTATTGCTAAGTCCCATCAATTCTGGATTCTTAATGTTTCCCAAATTTGTCCCATCTTTTCTATCACAGCTGCAACTGTCTTAGTTCAGACCATCTTGGATTGCTGCAGTCATCTCCAAATAGCTTTCCTTACTCCATTCTCATTATCTCCTCCTAATCCACAGTGATTCCAGAGTGATCTTTATAAAAAGTCAATCCGAATATGTGCTTCCCAGGATTAAAATCTTTCAGTGGCTTCCCATTACTTCTAGAAATCAGCATGGCACATTGGTTCCTTCATGAGTTGCTAGTCCTGCCTCTTGCCTCATCTCATTTTTTTAATGGTTTTATTGGGATATAATTCATATACTGTACAATTTATCAATTTAAAGTATATAATTCAATAGTTTTAAAAATATTCATATATTTGTGCAACCATCACCAGAATTGATTTGAGAATATTTATAACACCCCAGAAACACCATATCTAATAGCAGTCACTCTCCATCCTCTGTCCTCTACACCCCCCTCCTCCCCAGGCAACCAATAATCTACTTTCTGTTTCTTTAGATTTGCATGTCTGGACATTTCGTATAAATGGAAGCACACAATATAAGCTCTTCTGTGATTGGCTTTTTTCATCTAGCGTAATATTTTCAAGGTTCATCCATGTTTAGCATGTATCAGTACATCATTATTTTATGGACAAATAATATTCTATTGTATGGATATACCACATTTTATTTATCCATTTTTCAGTTGATGGACATGTGAGTTTTTTCCACATTTTTGCTATTATGAATGATGCTGCTATGAACATATATATGCAAGATTTTGTGTAGACATATGGTTTCCTTTCTCTTGGGTATATACATGGCATTAGAATTGCTGAGTCATATGGTAACTCTGTGTTTAACTTTTTGAGCAGCTGCCAGACAGTTTTCCAAAATGGTTGTGCCATTTTACATTCCTACTAGTAATATATGAAAGTTCCATATACCCCACATTCTGTCCAAAATTTATTATCTATCTTTCTGATTATAGTCATTCTAGTGGATGTGAAATGGTATCTCATGGTAGTTTGATTTTCATTTCCTTGATGGCTAAAAGTATTGAGCATCTTTTCCTGTGCTTATTGGTCATTTGCATATTTTCTTTGGTGAAAGATCTATTCAGATACGTTCCTTTTCTTTGTCTTTTTATTATGTTGTAAGCATTCTTCATATATTCTAGGTAAAGTCCCTTGTCAGATATATGGTTTATATTTTCCCATTCTGTGGATAGTCTTTTCACAAAAGTTTTAAATTTTTATAAAGTCCAGTTTATCTAAATTTGATTAATTTCTATTTTGTCACTTATGTCCAGAACCTCCAGTACAGAGTTGAATAGAAGTGGTGACAGTAGGAACCCTTGCCTTGTACCTGATCATACAGAGAATGGATTCAGTATTTCACCATCAAATAAGACATAAGCTGTGGGTTTTTCTTAGATGCCCTTTATAAGTGTTGCCTTCTGTTCTTAGTTTGTTGAGTGTCTTTATCATGAAACAGTATTGAATTTATGAAATGCTTTTTTAATGTATGATTTTGGTAATTTATTCTATTCATATATTGTATTACATGAATTGATTTTTGGATTTTATACCATCCGTACATTACTAGGATAAATTCCAAATGGTAAAGGTATATAATGATTTTTATGTGCTGCTGGATTCAGCTTACTAGTATTTGTAGATTGTTTTTGCATCAATATTACTAAGAGATATTGGTCTGTAGTTTTCTTGTGATTTCTTTGTCTGAAATCTTTTGCTAACAGGGAAATTAATATTGAACTCATAGAATGACTTTGGAAGTGTTCCCTTCTCTTGAATTTTGAAAGTTATTGTAAAAAAATGGTATTGATTCTTTTTAATTAATTAACAATTTTTATTAGAGAAATTGTAGAATTACAGAAAATAATGCAGAAAATACAGAGTTCCCTATATTCCCCCTCACAAACTCAGGTTTCTCTGTTATTAAAACTTTGTATTAGTGTGATACCTTGATTACAGTTGATGAAACAATTATATTAGAGTTCAGTGTGTTATACAGTTCCAGGTTTTGTTTTTTAAAATTTTTATTCTAGTAATATATATACAGCCTAACATTTCCCTTTAACCACGTTCAAATACATAATTCAGTGCTGTTAATTATATTCACAATGTTATGCTACCATCAACTCCATCCTTACCTAAACTTTTCCATCATCCCCAAAAGAAACCATATACCAATTAAGCCTTAACTCTCTATTACCTACCTGTACCTGATTCCTGCTAACCTATTTTCTAGATTCTGACTCTATGAATTTGATTATTCTAATTATTTCATATCAGTGACATCATAAAATATTTGTCCTATAATGGCTGGCTTATTTCACTCAACATGACGTCTTCAAGGTTCATCCATGTTGTTGCACATATCAGAACTTTATTCTTTTTATGACTGAATAATATTCCATTGTCTGCACAAACCACATTCATATGTTGATAGACACTTGGGTTACTTACATCTTTTGGCAATTGTGAATAGTACTGCTATAAATATCAGTTTGCAAATATCTGTATGAATTTTTGCTTTCAATTCTTTGGGTTATATACTTAGAAGTGGGAGTGCCTGATCATATGGTAATTCTATACTTAACTTTCTGGAACTGCCAAACTGTCCTCAACAGTGGCTGCACCATTTTACATTCCTACCAACAATGAATGAGTGTTTCTATTTCTGCACATCCTCTCCAACACATGTTATTTTCTGTTTTTTTTTTCAATAGTAGCCACTCTAGTGGGTGGGAAAAGGAGCCTCATTTTGCTTTGGATTTGCATTACTCTAATGAATTATGATATTGAGCATCTTTTCATGTGATTATTGGCCATTTATATATCTTCTTTGGTGAAATGCCTATACAAGTTTTTTGCCCACTTTAAAATTAGATTGTCTTTTATTGTAAATTTGAAGGATTTCTTTATATGTAGTGGATATACAATATATTGGATATGTGGCTTCCAAATACATTCTCCCATTCTGTAAGTTGTCTTTTTACTTACCTAAAGGTTTTTAATTTGATAAAGTCCCATTTATCTATTTTTCTTTTCTTACTCATATTTTTGCTGTAAAGGCTAAGAAGTTGTCTTATGCAAGATCCTGAAAACGTTTCCCATTGTTTTCTTCTAGGATTTTTATAATTTTGGCCCTTACATTTGCAGTTAATTTCTGTATATGGTGTGAGGTAGGGATCTATCTTCATTCCCTGCATATGCATATCCAGTTTTCCCAGCACCATTTGTTGAAGAGACTATTCTTTCCCAGTTGAGTGGACATGGCACCCTTCTCAAAAATCAATTGGCCATATTCTGCTACATTCTCTAGTAGAGAAGTAAGAATCCCTAGAGTACATGGGCAGTGCCTAGTGAAGGGAGACAGACTAGTACACCAGGACCTGGACATTGATGGTTTTACTTATGTATACCTTGCCCTTATGAAATTGAGATTTAGCTTAGTATTATATATTGCCTAAGAGTTACTTCCTGAAAGCCTCCTTGTTGCTCAAATGTGGCCTCTCTCTAAGCCAAACTCAGCATATAAACTCACTATCTTCCTCCCGACATGGGATATGACTTCTGGCGATGAGCTTTCTGGCACCAAGGGATTATTACCAAATGCCATCTAGCAATGTATTTGGAAAAGACCTTGACCAAAAGGGGGGAAATATTAAATACAAATGAGTTTTTATGACTAAGGGATTTCAAAGTGAGACAGGAGGTTATTCCAGAGGTTATGCTTATGCACCTCTCAGGAGGGTCTCATTGACTGCCACAGTAAAAAAAAAAAACCTCAAGCAGGGGTTCTTGAGGGCTCTAGAAACATCTAGACACTATAAGCAGGGTAGACAATCTCAGAAATTTGGCACTGCGTCAGTGGGCCTTATCTTGGAATATATGTTCCCCAATGTAACAGGGTTAGACTCATTTATAATTTCCCTATACATGGCCCTTCTGCCCCTTTATTTGAACCTATAATTAGCACTATATTCATTAAATACCAGAGACTTAAAATCTTTGGTCTGTTCATATGCTGGTTGAGCCCTGAATCTCAAAAGTGTTGCAACACCTACTCTCTAGTTCATCGGACTCACCTAGGACAACAAACAAAATGATGACGATGGACAATGCCCACCCTAAAAAACAGAGAATATCTATAACTGCAAACAAGACAGTTCTATCCATCTGGCCCATGGGATCTAAGCCCCCTCTCAATTAGAAAGAGGGTGGGCATCACCATCCTAAAATTCTCCAGATTGAGGAATGAACAAACATAAGAGGTGAATGCAACTATGGACTAAAGGAGACATTATTATTCTAGCATTGGAAGATCTTATAGTGTTGATATATAGGCAGTGGTCACCAGAGGTTCTGAGGGGAGGGAGAGAGAAGAATAGGTGTAATGTGGGACATTTTGGGGACATTGGAATTGTTCTACATGATATTGCAATGACGAATACAGGCCATTATACGTTTTGTCAAAACCTATAAAATTGTTTGGGGCAAGTAGTCCATGCTTAGTAGCAGTGCTTCAATATGTGATCATCAATTGTGACAAATACAAGAATTTTCTTATATTCTCTTATTAACATATCCCCCAAATGTGGGTTATATGGGAATCCCCCTCTATTTTCAATGTATTATTTATGTAATCTAAAGCTTCTTTAAAAATAAAAATTTAAAAAAATGAAAAAATAAAATAATAGTAATTTATAAAAAACAAACAGAAATCAGGGGTGTATGGAAAAAATATACCCAGTGTACACTATGGACAATAGTTATAATAATCTGATCTTGTTCTTTAAGAATCTGTAACAGATGTTCCACAATAATGTAAGGTGTTGGTGGAGGGGTGATGTATAGGAATTCTGCACATAATACATTATTGTTTTGTAAGCTCACAAGTTCACTAATAAAATTTTTTTTTAAAAACCAATTGGCCATAGATGTGAGTGTTTATTTCTAAACTCTCAGTTTGATTCTACTGGTCTATATGTCTGTCCTTGTTCCTGTACCATGCTGTTATGATTACTATAGCTTGGGAATAAGTTTTAAAATTTGGTAAAGAGAGTCCTCCAACTTTGTTCTTCTTTTTCAAGATGTTTTTGGCTATTTGGGGCCCCTTGCCCTTCTTTATAAATTTGATAATTGGTTTTTCCATTTCTACAAAGAAAGCTGTTTGAATTTTGATTGGGATTATGTTGATAAAAAATAGTTTTCTATAGAATTGACATCTTTAACAATATTTTGTCTTATAATCCATGGCAAAGGGCATCATTACCCTATCGCTGATCTCAGAGGGAAATAGTCGCCTCCTTTCACTGTTGAGTATGATGTTAGCTGTAAGATTTTCTTATATTCTCTTATTAACTTGCATAGTTGAGTTTGATAGTGTTAGTAATATACAAATATACATGATAGTGATATTACAGAGAGTTCTTTGAGTTTTAGGAGCTAACAATTCCAATGCAAAACAATAAAAAGAACAACAAAAACAAAACCTACCTTTCAATCTTCTAACTATCTATGTGTTGGGTAATGCTTTGCTTTAGAGTTTAGCCCTCCTGTCAAGAAGATAGGACTGAGGCAAAACTGAAGTGCAGCGCTGTTTTTTTCTGTCTTTGTCCTGGAATTATGCTAGCCCATGACTTTAGGAATCCTGCTATTTACAAGAAACTCAATGTCCCTTATACTCCCTCTGAAATATATTTTCCCACCCTCCTCCTTGTGCTATTGTATGTTAAATCCAGTAGTCCTTTGCCTCAGGTCACTTTGACTTGTTTTTACCCTGTCTCAGCTGTCTGCAATCTGCTTTTTCCTGTGTGTTTAGGGGAGGTCCGGGAGGGGTGGTGAGCTAGACTTGGTTCAGTCTTTCATGCTGCCACTCAGTTGATTTACACCAAAATACAGGCACTCTAATTCACATAGGGCATACTCTCCTCCTCTAGAACTAGGTCAGGGACCCCCAAGGGGAATGCAGGCTGCTTTTCCACTCACCCAGGGTAGAATTTGGGGAGGCTAACAAAGGTGGCATGTGTTGCTCCTACTATTTTTAAAGATGCATTTTTGTGTTTGACACTTGCCCAGTTACAACAACTCTTTAATGTTTTTTCAGAGTTTTGAGGAAGATGGCTCTGCAAGTTTTTGCTAATTGTTGAAAGATTCTTTGGGGAAACAGCTCGCTGGAGCATCTTACACCACCATTTGGGTTGACCTGAATGTCAACATTAATTCTTTTTTAATATGTTTGCTAGAATTCACCAGTGAAGACATCTAGGCCTGGGTTTGTGGGAACTTTTTTACATTACTTAATTAAACTGTTTAGTTGTATAACAGAGTTATTCAGACATTTTATTTCTTTTTGAGGCAATTTTGGTAGTTTGTGTCTTTCGAGGAATTTGTCCATTTTATCTAGGTTATCAAACTTATTGCCTTAAAATTTATCATAGTAATCTCATAACCCTTTTTCTGTAGAGTTGGTAATAATGCCCTTCTTTTATTCCTGGTTTTTTGAGATTTCAGTTTTCTCATTTTTTCTCATCCGTCTAGCTAACAATGTGTCAGTTTTATTGATTTTTAAAAATAACCAATTTTATCTGTTCATTTTTTGTACTTTTTAAAAGTTCTCCATTTCATTTATTTCCACTTTAAAATTCTTTCTTTCTTTCTTTCTGCTTGCTTTATGTTTTTATCTCTTCATTTCCTAGAGTTTCATTTGGAAGTTTGGGTCGTTGATTTGAGATCTTTCTTCTTTTTTTAAAAATGCAATCAATGCTAGAAATTTCTCTCTTTAAGTAGTGCTTTCTTTGCTTACATCTCATAACTCTTGGTATGTTGTTTCTTCGTTTTTCATTCTTTTTAATGTTATTTTTTTTCTGCTAATTTTCCTTGTGATTTCTTCTTTGACTTATTGGGTATTTAGAATATGTTATTTATTATCCCCATATTTTTTATTTTTTAAAAATTCCCTTTCTTATTGATATCTATATTTGTGCCATTGCAGTCAGAGAACATACTTTGTATGAATTGAATACTTTTAAATTTACTGAGGCTTTTAAACATTTTTCTGTATTTCAGTTGTACTTAAGAAGGATGTGTATTCTGATGATGTTGGATGGATTTTTCTATAGATATCTGTTAGGTCTAGTTTTTTGAGAGTGTTATCAACATCTTCTATTTCCTTGTTATTTTCTGCCATGTTGTTCTATCCATTGTTGAAAGTGGTGTATTAAAGTTTCCAACTATTATTACTGAAAGGCTATTTGTTCTTTCAAGTCTGTCAGTTTTTGCTTGATGTATTTTGCTACTCTATTGTTAAGAACATATATGTTTATAATTGTTAAATCATCCAGATGGATTGACCTTTCAATCATTATATTATGTCCCTCTTTATTGCTAGTAACATTTTTTGTTTTAAAGTTGATTTTGTCTGATATTAGCATAGCTCTTCCAACTTTTTATGCCTGCTGTTTTCATGCTATATCTTTTACATCATTTTACTTTCAACCTATTTGTATCTTTGAATTTGAAGTGTCTCTTCTTTAGTGAGTATATAATTGGATCTTTTTTTCCTCTCCATTTGGACAAGGTCTGCATTTTATTGGATTGTTGAATCCATTTACATATAATTTTATTAGTGATAGAGTTGGCTTTATAGCTACTCTTTTACTATTTTATTTTACATTAAGTACATATTTTCTAGAGTAACATTTAAATCTCTTTAATTTTTTCCACTGTATATTTTTTTAGTAGTTACTGTAGTTTATAATATACATCTTAACTTATTAGAACCTACTTCAGATTTATATTAACTTCATTCCAGTGAGATACAAAAATGTTACTCCTATTCCTTCTTACTCTTTTTTGTTCTATTATTGCTGTATTTACTATATCTATATATGTTACAAACCCCAAAATATAGTGTTGTAATTATTACTTTATAATTTTATAGCCTTTAAAAAGCTGATTCAACGTACACAATGGGAGAAAATATTTGGAAACCACATATCCAATAAGGGTTTAAATATCCAGAATATAAAAAGAAACTCTATACTTCAACAACAAAAAGACAAACAATGCAATTTAAAAATGGGCCAAAGACTTGAATAGACAGTTCTCTGTAGAAGATATACAAGTGGCCAAAAAACATATGAAAAGATTCTCAATATCATTAGTCATTATGGAAATGCATATCAAGAACACAATGAGATAACATTTCACTGCTATTTTTAAAAAATGAAAAATTAAAAGTGTTGGAGAGGAAATAGAGAAATAGGAACACTTATTCAATATTGGTGGGAATGTAAAATGGTATAGCCATTGTGGAAGACAGTTTGGCAGTTCCTCAGGAAGTTACGGCAATCCCACTTCTAGGTATATACCCCAAAGAATTGAAAGCAGGGACTTGAACAGATAGTTGCATGACAGTATTCATAGTAGCAATCTTCACAATTGCCAAAAGATGGAAGCAACCCAAGTGTCCATCAACAGATGAGAGGATAATCAAAATGTGATATATGCACATGATGGAATATTATTCAACTGTAAAAAGGAATGAAGTTCTGATACCTGCAACAACATGGATGAACCTTGAAGACATCTTGTTGAGTGAAATAAGCAAGACACAAAAGGACAAATATTGTATGATCCTTCTGATATGTAGTAATTAGGATATGTAAACTCATTGAGTCAGAATCTAGAATATACATTACCAGAGGATGGGATGGAGTTAGGAAATGGGGAGTTAAGGCATAAAATGTATAGGTTTTCTGTTTGGGATGATGAAAGGTTTTGGTAATGAATGATGGTAATGGTAATATAATTAACAGCACTGAATTATATATTTGAATGTGATTAAAGGGGAATTTTATCTGTATATATGTTACTAGAATTAAAAAAAAACAATACATGGAATTATAAAACACAGAGAACCCTAAAGTAAACCATGGAATTTAGTTGATAGTACAGTTATAAAAATGCGCTTTTGTTAATTGTAACAAATGTACCAAACCAATGCAAAGTATTAATAATAGGGTGGTATATAGGAGCCCTATATTTTATGCATGATTCTTCTGTAAACCTATAACTTCTTTTTTTAAAAATCAAAAACTATTTAGTTTAGGGACCAGGTGAACACGGGATTTGTGGGTATGAGGTTGAAAGTGCAGGAGTGGGATGCTCTTATGGCAATATGACAAGGTAGTGTCACTGGTTTAGGATGTTGGTTGGGAGGGCATTCAGGATGGGGCGCATCTGGAGTAGGCTTCTGGAGAGTGTGTGAGTGTTCATCCTGTCATAATGTGTTGTGTCGGGGAGAGGAGACCCATATGGTGAGTGGGAAGGAGATAGACCCCCATCTTTGGGAGGACCGATTCACCCAGAAACAGACAGGTAGGAATCTCTTATGAGCAAGGGTGAATTCTAATAGGGGAGGACAATCAGCATGTCAAGACCTCTTGTTGCATGTAACTATGAATCTTGCCATCCAATGAGTCAAGACAGGGGTGTGTCATGTGCCCCAGGGGGATGAGGAGGGAGGAACAGAATAGATCAAACAGAGGGTATTTAGTGGTCAGGGAAAATTTTTTTCATTACCTTTCAGTGATGGACACAGGACATGGTAAATATCATCAAAAATTAATAAACTGTACCATCTAAATTGTAAACTATACTGTAAACCACTGACAATGTTTACTAGCATGTTTCACTATCTGTATAACAGTTATAACAATGCTACCATCCACATACAAAAAGGTTTTAATGTGGGGTGAGGAAAGGGGGAGGAAGTTGGGTATATGAGAGTCTCTAGTATTCTGTGTGTGACTTTGCTATGACCTAAAACTTCTTTGAAAATTAAATGAAAATTTGGGAGACACTGGGGAGTGAGAGGGGGAAGGTGCCACGGTACAGACTGGACACCCAATAATGCAGTGATAAAAGGAAAACTGTTTAAAAAAAAGTTTTTTTTTAATTTTTTTTGTTTTTTCCCATTTTTTGAATATCCCAATCCTTTAATTTAATTTTATTTTTAGTGGTTTTTTTTTTTAAGTTTCCATGTATTTTATCTCTTACATTTAAACTTATTATTATTATTTCATTTTCCTATTAATTGTATTTGGCTGTTATATGGGCTTCATCTTTAAGGAAGGTTTGGATCACGGAAGGGTTACAACGGGGTCAGGAGAGGATCATTGATAGGGAGTGTCTGGGATGGGGGTTTCATGGGAGGAAGTTCACTTGAATATACATAAAAGATACATAAAATTGTTCAAATGATCAAGGGTGGGGCATGGTCACAGTGGGTGGAGAATCACTCAATAAATGAGAGAATACTGAATTCCCAGCCTGGAGAGCTCTGCCACATTTTCCAAGAGAGCAGCAATACTCCCCCAAGTGCAGGGGCAGTGTCTGGCAAAGGAGGATGGTCCACTGATGGGTTCTTGTTATTGATGACTAGCCTTACGAGTCTTTGCTCTCGTAATTGAAACTTAGCCTACTGTTATGAGGTACCTAAGGGTTGCCACCTGAGAGCCTCCTTGTTGCTCAAATGTGGCCTCTCTCTAAGACAAACTCAGCATATGAATGCATTACATTCCCCTCAGTGTGGGACATGACTCCCGGGGATGAGCATCCCTGGCCATGAGGGATTAATACCAAGTGCCAACTGGCAATATGACTGGAAAAAGACCTTGAATAAAAGGGGGAAAAGGTAAAGACAAATGAGTTCATGTGGCTAAAAGACTTCAAAGAGAGTCAGGAGGTCATCCCAGAGGTAACGCTTAAGCACATCTCAGTAGGATCTCATAGAACACCAAAGTGGATATCTCCCCAAACGGGGGTGGGGGTGGGGGGCTCCTGAGGGCTCTGGAGACATCGGGTCCTATAAAAGGGGGGGATAGCTCCAGAGATTGATGCCTTATCAGTGGGCTATACTTTGGAATCTGTGTTCCTGAGAGTGACAGAGTTGGACTCAAATAAGTCCTCCCTGCACATGGTCCATCAGTCCCTTCTCTTCAAACCTATATGTGGTGCTGGAGTTCATAGGTGTACTTGCAGAGACTGGAGCCTTTGGCCTGCCCATGTGCCAGCTGTGCCTGGAATCTTGGTGAAGCTGCAACTCCTACTCTACAGCTCAATGGACTCACCCAAGTCACCTGGCGAGGAGATGATGATGGACAGCGGCCATCCCAGGGAATGGAGATAGTCTGCAGCTGCAAGCAGGATAATCCCATCCATCTTATCCAAGGGATATAAGCCCCCTCTCACTTGGAGGTGGAGTGGACATCACCATCCCAGACTCCTCAGGATTGGGGGAAGAGCTGTGGTCTAGAGAGAACTTACTGGTATTCTGTTGTAGACATATTATGATTCAAGCAATGGAAGAAATTACAACATTGATATGGAACCAGTGGCCACTGGACACTTTCAGGGCAGGGAGAGGGAAAAAAAGTTGTAATGCAGGGGCTTTTTCAGGACTTGGGAATTATCCTGAGTGACATTACAACGACAGATATAGGCCATTTTACATCAGCATATACCATGCAGAACTGTGTAGGAGAGAGTGTAGTCTACAATGTGAACTATGGTACATGCTTAGTGGCAAAGCCCCAGGATGTGTATATCCATTGCAGGTGATGTGCCACACTAATGAAAGATGTTTATGTGGGAGGTTGTGGGAGGTTTGGGAGGTGGGGAACATGGGAATCCCTGTAATTTTTGTAACATTTATGTAACCTAATCATCTTTTAAAATATTAAAAAAAAAAAAAAAAAAGGCAGTGATAAAGGTCCCTCCAAAAAAATAAAATAAAATAAAAATAAAAATTTTAAATTTCCTGGTATTATCGTTTTGTACTATTTGTCCTGTCTTGGGTAAAGACGTATCTTATTCAGGTAGAGCATAGCAGCTAAAACATGATCTTATTTTTAACTTTACTAATTTTACGTCAAATATATTTTTAGAATGAGAATAAATCCCAAAAGGTCTGCATCCCAAACCAACATGTTCCATTGGAGACCAGAAATCATCACTGTCCAGCCATTACCTGATATTTGTTACTTATCTGCCTTCTTGACATCATATGTCAATGTTTACTGTGAAAGGAACTAGAAGCTATCTAATCAGTAAGCTGTTCTTAATGTTCTGCCTTCTATCTCTATTTTCTTTTTTTTATTATTGAGATATAATTTACAAGTAATAAAATGCACAAATCTTGAGCATACAATCATTTGGATTTTGACAGATATTTACATAGGTATAAATAGTATCCCAATTTAAGTATAGAATACCTTCATCACCTCAGAAAGTTCTCTTGTGCCATTTTTCATCAGCTGGGAGGTGAGTGATTCAATTCCAAACCCTGAGTGTCTGCTTTTTTTTTTGGATTACAGCTGATACTAAGTGTTATCGACTTGTTCCCTGGAATATAGACTCTGAAAGGGAGTTTAGCTTGCAGAATATTTATTAAGAGATGCCCACAGAATCAGCACCTCTGGAAGGTAGGGGTAAAGAAGCAGGGATGGGCAGGGGAAGAAGTCAAACTGCATTGATGGCTAAATTTCAGCCTGGGTTGATCTCATGGGGAACTTTGGGGCTGGGTTGGCTTTATAGAGTTGTCTGGAGTTGAAGCAAGGGGATTAAGCATTTATATCCCCATGTTCATCAGTCATTAGATGGAGGCTATGGGCCAGGTGTCTCTCTATAGCTGAGACCATTGCTGAAGGGCCTTTTAGATGGTGGTTGTGAACTTACAGAAGTCATCATAATGTGCACAATTCCCATACAACACCCCTCCACCAACACCTTACGTTGTTGTGGAACATTAGTCACAGATTATGAAAGAGCATCATCAGATTATTACCACCAACTACGATCCATAGATTACATTTGGTATATTTTTTCCATAACCCCCTATTAGTAACACAGTACTTTCTTTGACATTGATGCAAGAATATCACATTATTGCTATTAACTATAGTCCATAAGTTATATTAATTGTGCTTTCCCATGCATCTCTATATTCTTACCACCTTGTGATGTACATTTGTTCTAGTGCATAGAAGAACATTCTTGTATTTGTACTATTAACCACGATCCTTATCCACCTCCACGTTCACTATGTTATTCAGTCCCTAAATTACTATCTAGCTTTGTTCCAATTGACATTTATATCCCTAAACTAACCCTTTCAGCCACAATCCTGTTTATAAACCAGCTGTGTTAGTTATACTTACTATAATATGTTATCATCAACTATATCCTTTTCCATACTTTTACAGTCAAATTAACTAAAAATTCTACATACTTTAAGCATTAGTACCTCTTCTCAGCCCTCATCCTATCTCCTAGTAACCTGTACTCTAGGTTTTAACTCTATGTGTTTATTCTTCGTATTCAGTTCATATTAGTGAGAGCATACAATATTTGCCCTTTTGTGTCTGGCTTATTTCACTCAGCATGTCTTCAAGGTTCATCCATATTATCATATGTGTCCCAGTTTCATTTTTTCTTACAGCAGCATAGTATTCCATCGCATGTATATACCAAATTTTGTTTATCCATTCATTGGCTGATGGATACTTGGGTTGTTTCCATCTTTTGGCAATTGTGAATAACGCCACTATGTACATTGGTGTGCAAATGTCTGTTTGTGTCACTGTTTTCAGTTCTTCTGGATATATTCCTAGTAGAGGGATTGCCGGGTCTATATTTAGCTTCCTGAGGAACCACCAAAGTGTCTTGAACAGAGGCTGCACCGTTTTACATTCCCACCAACAGTGAAAGAGTGTTCCTGTTTCTCCACATCCTCTCCAGCACTTTTTTTTTCTGTTTTGTTTTGTTTTTATATAATGGTCATTCAATGAGGTATGAGATGATATCTCACTCATTGTAGTTTTGATTTTCAATTCTCTAATAGCTAGTGATATTGAACATTTTTTTCATGTGCTTTTTCTGCATTTGTATTTCTTCTTTGGAGAAATAAATGCCTATTTGAATCTTTTTGCCCATTTTTTAATTGGATTACTTGCTCTTTTATTGTTGGTTTGTATGATCTCTTCATATAGCATGGAAATCAAACCCTTATCGGATATGTGGTTTCCAAATATTTTCTCCCATTGAGTGGGCTACCTTTTCACCTTCTTGACAAAGTCCTTTGAATCATAAAAATGTTTAAGTTTGAGGAGGTCCTATTTATCCGTTTGTTTTTTTTTTTGTTCATGCTTTTGGTGTAAGGTTTAAGAATCCACCACCTACCACCAGGTCTTGAAGATGTTTCCCTACATTTTCTTCTAGGAGTTTTATGATTCTAGTTTTTATATTTAGGTCTTTGATCCATTTTGAGTTAATTTTTGTATAAGGTGTGAGATGGGGGTCCTCTTTCTTACTTTTGGATATGGATATCTAGTTCTCCCAGCACCATTTGTTGAAAAGACTATTCTGCCCCAGCTGGGAGAACTTGACAGCCTTGTCCAAATCACTTGACCCTATATGTGAGAGTCTGTTTCTGAACTATCAGTTCAGTTCCATTGGTTCATGTCTATCTGTATGCCAGTACCATGCTGTTTTTACTACTGTAGTTAGGTAATATGATTTTTTTTAAGGAGGTACCAGAGATTGAACCCAGAACCTTGTACATAGGAGGCAGGCGCTCAACCACAGAGCTACATTGGCTCCCCAATGAGACTTGGTTTTTCCATTTGTTTGTTTACTTGTTTGTTTTGTTTTTAGGAGGTTCTGGGGATCGAACCTGGAACCTTGTACCTGGGAAGCAGGTGCTCAACCACTTGAGCTATATCTGCTCCCCAGGTAAAATGATTTTAAATCCAGAAGTGAGAGTCCTCCAACTTCATTCTTCATTTTTAAGATGTTTCTGACTATTCAGGGCCCCCTACCCTTCCAAATAAATTTGATAATTTGTTTTTCATTTCTTTAAAAAAAGTCTGTTGGGATTTTTATCAGGATTGCATTGATCCATGTATCAATTTGGGTAGAATTGACATCTTAATATTTAGTCTTCTATTCCATGAACATGGAACATGAAAAGGTATTTCTTCAGTCAAATTTGGAAGGTAGAAACCAGAATTATGACAGGTAGTAACTGATAGCAGTTAAATACTAGAAAATTTAAAATTATGTATATTTATTTAAAAGTTACTCTAATAGTATTTTTTAGTATATTTTGATGTTTATTCATTCAAGAAATATTTCAGAGCCATTATAGATAGTGTCATTTGTCCTTCATTTTGGCCTCTTAGAGCCTTTCTTATATTTGGGAACTACTCTGTGAGCTTTTCTACTACCATAGCATCTGAAAATTCAAGGCATTGACTTTCCCAGCCTCCTTGAAAGACTTGTAGGCCCTTGACCTAAATTGCCAAGAAGAAATTTTAATCAAATCTTGGCATATGAAGAAATAGATTTTTTAAAAATGCTTGATTGTAGCAGCAGAAACAGTGGTTAAAGCAATAATGCATTTTCCAGAGGAAGCAGCATTTCTGTCAGCAGATTCGAGTTTGGTGGTGTCAGCAGCATAAATACCCAGCACCACCCAGTAGTTTCTTCACCAAACAGGTTTTGTAGTGTGCTGTTTGGGGGACTTTGTTCTGACTGGGTAACCTATCTACTTAATTACCTGAGTATAATAGATGTATTACTTGCTCCTCAAAATCCCTGACTAATATAGACTACCCTGTACAACTTTGTCTATGGAACACATTACAGCTTCTTATTTCAGTTTGATTCTACTTCTTATTTTCATTCAGTTCCACCAGGGGTCCAGATAAAGCAGACACTGGGACAGTGAATGGAAAATATTTAAGAAGGCCGGTTAGCATGGTTCCATTATAGGGAAATAACTGAAGTGTTAGGAAATCTCAAAGAATTCATGACTTTTGTTTCCATCCATGATTCTGACACTAAGAAGTAGTAATTTCTGATATTTTTAAGCCTAGATAAAGTAGTATATTTTGAAGATATCAATGTTTTTATATTTATATAAAAACATTTACTTCATTTTTTAGTAAATTCTTTTAAAAATAATGTTGGGTTTTTTCTTTCCTTTTTTTTTTTTTTTTTTTAATGAAATCGGTTCCAGTTTTTATTAGAAGTAATTTTTATTTGTTTTACTTCTAAGTCCTCTGGAATGGCTTTATATATTCTTCCAAAGTGAGATAGCCACACTGATAATTTACATAAATCTTTCTTTTCAACCTTTCTGATATTCAAAAAATGAAAGATGTCTTTTGAGAAAGAATATCCCAATTCTTTTTTTCTAAAAGAACTTAAAAAATGTAATTGTCAGTTGCAAGAGTAAATACTTTGCCAAAATGCTTGTAGGCAGCATGTAGACCTTTAGTCCACCAGTTGTTGGATGATTGATCTGTCGAAACATTTCTTCAAGTTTTAAGGGGATTATTTTTTTATTAGGCAAGCTAATATTCCTGTTCATGAATATTAAGCCTAGGGCATCAGAATATCTAGGAATAGGTGTTAGTTTTTGAATAAAAGCAGACTTTTCTTCTAAAACCAGTAGCTCTAGTGATGTGTGTTGACATGAGTTAGTGCCAAGAAATGCTAGTGAGTGTGAATGAGTGCCACTTGGGGGGAGGACAGGACAAAAAATGTTTAAGAGGTTAAAAAGTATTAAAAAAGGAAGAAAGAAAAAGTGGGGTTCGGTGGTGATAGAGTGCTTTGATAGAATCTTAGTTAAGGATATTCAATATGATTTGAGACCATTATAGATTTTAGGAGCTAAATAACAAATCTAAGGCATACTTCATTTTATTGTGCTTCTTTTTATTGCGCTTCACAGATACTGCAGTTTTTTTACAAATTGATGGTTTGTGGCAGTTCTGCATCAAGCAAGTCTATATCGGTGCCATTTTTCCAACAGCATTCATGTCTTTCTGTCACATTTTGGTAATTCGCACAATATTTCAAAATTTTCGTTATTATTATATCTGTTATAGTGATCAGTGATCTTTGATATTACTATTGTAATTGTTTCAGGGTGCCACAAACCATGCCCATAGAAGACAGTGAACTTAATCGGTAAATGTGGTATGTGTTCTGACTGCTCCACCAACCGGCTATTCCTCCATCTCTCTCCCTATCCTTGGGCCTCCCTATTTCCTGAAACACAACGATAATTGAAATTAGGTCAATTAATAACCCTAAATGGTCTCTAAATGGTTAAGTAAAAGGAAGAGTTGCACATGTCTCTCACTTTAAAACAAAAGCTAGGCCTATTGCACCAAACAGTTAGCTAAGTTGTGAATGCAAAGGAAAAGTTCTTGAAGGAAATTAAAAGCGCTACTGCAGTGAACACACAAATGAGAAGAAAGGGGAACAGCCTTTTTGCTGATGTAGAGAAAGTTTTAGTGGTCTGGATAGATCAAACCAGCTACAATATTCCCTTAAGCCAAAGCCAAATCAGAGCAAGGCCCTGCTCTCTTCAGTTCTGTGAGGGCTGAGAGAGGTGAGGAAGCTGCAGAAGAAAAGTTTGAAGCTAGCAGAGGTAGGTTCATGAGGTTTAAATGCATAACGTAAAAGTGCAAGGTGAAGCAGCAAGCACTGAGGTAGAAACTTCAACAGGTTATGCAGTAGATCTAGCTAATATCATTGTTGAAGGTGGCTACACTAAATAGCAGATCTTCAATATCAATGAAACAGCCTTCTCTTGGAAGAAGATGCCATCTAGGATTTTCATAGCTAGAGAGGAGAAGTCAGTGCCTGGCTTTAAAGCTTAAAAGGACAGGCTGACTCTCTTGTTAGGGGCTGGAGCTGTTGACTTTAAGTTGAAGCCAATGCTCATTTATGATTCCAGAAATCCTAGAGCCCTTAAGAGTGATGCTAAATCTACTCTGCCTGTGCTCTATAAATGGAAGAACAAAGCCTGGATGATGGTACATCTGTTTACAGCATGGTGTACCGAATATTTTAAGCCCACTGTTGAGACCTGTTGCTCAGAAAAAGATTCCTTTCAATATATAATTGTTCATTGACAACGCACCTGGTCACTCAAGCTCTCTGATAGAGATTTATAATGAGATTAATGTTGTTTTCATGCCTGCTAACACATCATTCATTCTGCAGCCCCTGAATGAAGGAGTCATTTTGCCTTTCAAGTCTTAATTATTTAAGAAATACATTTTGTAAGGCTATAGCTGCCATAGATAGTGATTCCTCTGATAGATCTGGGCAAAGTAAATTGAAAACCTCTGGAAAGTGTTCATCTTTCTAGATACCATTAAGAGCATTCATGATTCATGGGAGGAGGTCAAAATATCAATATTAATTCCAGTTTGGAAGAAGTTGATTTCAACCCTCATGAATGACTTTGAGGGGTTCAAGTGGAGGAAATAACTGTAGAAGTGGTGGAAGTAGCAAGAAAACTAGAGTTAGAAGTGGTGCCTGAAGATGTGACTGATTGAATTGCTGCGATCTCATGGTAAAACTTGAACAGATGAGGAGTTGCTTCTTATGAATGAGCAAAGAAAATGGTTTCTTAAGATGGAGTCTACTCCTGATGAAGATGCTGTGAACCTTGTTGAAATGATACCAAATGATTTAGAGTATTAATAAACTTATTTCATAAAGTAGCAGCAAGGTTTGAGAGGATTTACTCCAATTTTGAAAGAAGTTTTATTCTGGGTAAAATGCTATCAAACAGCATCACATACTAAGAGAAGTCTTTCGTGAAAGGAAGAGTCAATTGATGTGGCAAACTTGATTGTTTTATTTTAAGAAATTTGCCACAGCCACCCCAGCCTTCAGCAACCACCACCCTGATCAGTCAGCACTCATCAACATTGAGTCAAGACCCTCCACCAGCAAAAAGATTATGGTTCACTGAAGGCTCTGATGATGGTTAACATTTTTTATCCATAAAATATTTTTTAGTTAAGGTATGTACCTTGTTTTTTCAACACATACTAGATTACAGTATAGTGTAAACATAACTTTTATATGCACGGGGAAACAAAAAAAATTGTTTGACTTGCTTTATTATGATATTCACTTTATTGCAGTGGTTTAGAACCAAACCCGCAATATCTCTGAGGTATGCCTGTTACAGAGAAGGCCACCAAGTCCCTATTGTAAGCTTGTTATTTCCTCTGAGTGCATGGGTGGTGTTGAGAAGAGGGGGCAGGGAATATTCCCTCATGAATTGCAGCCACATCAGATGCTGGTTTGGGTGCTTTGCATGATATCTTTTGTTTAAATAAAATTTTTGATACAGTGATATGGCAAAGGTGGCAAAATGTTAAAATTAGTGAATCTGGGTATTTGGGGGTGGGGAGCATTGGGGTATGTTGGATTTCTCTGTACGGGGTTTGTTTTATTTTTGAAATTGTCCTATAAGTTTGAAATTATTTCAAAATTTAAAGTTAAAAAATAAACTTAAAATTTTTTAACTTTTAAGATTTACAACAAAGTTGCAAATAAAGTACAGAAAGTTCCCATATTGTCCTCACCCCATTTCAGTTTCTCCTCAGGTTATTATCTTATATTCATCTCAATTTCTTTTCATCCTTACAAACAAACTTAGGAATAAGCTACTATTATTTTATTTTATATAAGCAGAAACTTAGGCCACATTGTGGGGAATATTTTATTTATTCGTTCATTAAATATTTGGGTGAGTACTTTGTGCCAGGCATTGTTTTAGGCCGGCCATTGGGATAAACAAGGAAATGTATGCCTCATGGGTGAAGTAATATTGAATCTCTCACCCCATATCCCCCCTCCCCCCATGCTTCTTCAAAATTATGACATCTATTTAGCAGCACCAGGTCTCTACACTCAGCCACCCTCACAAACTGCTCCGTAAAGTTGATATATGCCAGACTGGGTTTCTGATAATCTATATATTTCTCATATTTATTGTTGTATAACCTCTAAACATCCTTTATTGTCTTGTAGCCTAAATACTGTAGATAGTATACGTTAGGTGAAAATACAATTCTCAGCAACAGAAGAACCTGCGGTTAGATTTTCAGCAAGGGATATAGCTGTAACTCCTGTTAACAATAATGGGGTCCTATGACTACCTCGCCACACCTCTTTGTTGAAAATGCTGCTATTGCTGAGGGGGTTCCTGACCTTTGCATCCACTATAGAGGTATGGGAGGAACAGCAGGGAGGAAGAAGTACCTTAAGATAAGCCTGAGAGAGACAAAAGAATAATCAGAGCACTTAGAAGCTGAAGGAAGCTTATGAAAGAATGGGGAAGTGAGCTTCTTTACAGGGATCCCTGCTGTTACCCCTATATTCAGTGTGGCAAAGCAAACTAGGCCCCTATGGATTCTAATGCTAAAGAATGAATCATGGTCCTGAATAGTAATGTGGTAGTTGCCATTCCTTTTTGGATTGTGTCTGTAAATTGTGTGTGTGTATGTACCAGAGTCTCATAGACTTTTCTTCATATCATTATATTTTGAAACTGAATGTTTACTTTTTTCCTAACCCGTTTTTTTTTTCATTTGTCAGCCATTATATTTTACTTCATTCCTACATGTCAGTGTTTATTATCTTCTATAGGCAATCAGATTTCCTTTTATTCATATTTAAAATTTTTTTCAGAAGACTAGATTTTAATACTGATATTTTGAGTTAAGTGCCTTTTGTAGCAATTTTGATTTATAATAGGCTCCCAAATTGTCAATGGGAATTGTTATATCACCATTAAGGCTAAAAATCATAATGAATATTTTTATAAGCATGTATATTTTATTCTTCCATGCTAATATCTAATTTTCAATCCAAAGGTCACTTGAATTTTAGAATTAACATTTTACTTCATACCTACTTCCTCATCTAAAGTTACTTGAAGAGTTTGTATACTTTTCGTGGTTTTTGTCATCTAACTGTATTTTTATGATATTAATGTCCTTAGATTTGAGTGTTTCACTAGACTGCCAGAATCTCATGTTCCTCTCAAACCCTATCTTGATTTCATACTACTAGTTTTAGAGTTATCTAAATTTCTTTCATTGGATCTTTGAGAGATTTGCAATTGCAACTCCTGGGACAATCAAGAGTCATGATTCAATCTGTTAAGTACTTGACATGGGTCAGCTTTTTAGTGAAGACAGATGAAATATCTCTTATTTTTAAGGTAAAAATGACTCCATTTTTTAATGTGTTCAACATCACTGACCATTAGGGAAATGCAAGTCAAAGATACAATGAGATATCATTTCACACCTACTAGAATGGCCACTATTAAAAAAAAAACAAAATTACAAGTGTTGGAGAGGATGTGGAATGATAGGAAGCTTGTTCATGGTTGGTGGGAATGTAGAATGGGACAGATGCTGTGGAAGTGTATTTGGCAATTCCTAAGGAAGTGAGATCCAGTTCTGTCATGTTACCTGGCAATATCACTACTAGATATATACCCAGAAGAACTGATTGCAGGGACATGAACAGACATCAGCACACTGATATTCATAGTGGCATTATTCACAACTGCCAAAAGATGGAAACAATCCAGGTGCCCATCAACTGACAAATGGCCAAACAAATAGTGGTATATACACACGATGGAATTTTATTCAGCTGTAAGAAGAAATGAAGCCATGAAGCATATGACAACATGGATGAACCTGGAGGACATTATGTTGAGTGAAGTAAGCCAAACACAAAAGGACAAATGTATGATTTTGCAATTGTGAACTGAATATAATGAGCAAACTCATGGAGTTAATAGCTAGACTATAAGTCACCAGAAAATAGAATGAGGTTAGAGAATTGAAAGCCGAGGTATAATCTGTGCAGAATTGGTAAAAATGTTGTTTTGAAATGTTTGGAAATGAATAGATTATGGCAAAAGCACATCAAAGTGTTTGTAATTAGCAGTGCTAATATGAGTATGATAATGGTTGAAAGGGCAAGTCTAAGGTCATTATATCACTAAAAGAAAAGCTTAAGAAATGAAACATGGGACTATATAGCATAATGAGCCCTCTTGTGAAAAATGTGTATGATGAATAGTGCATGTATAAGAATATTTTTCTCTGAAACTAAATGCACGTTAATGTTACTAGAGGTTAATATCGGGGTGATATTTGGGCAAAATACAACCAAAACAAACAATTGACAGTAGTGTATAGTACTATATTAATAACTTTCCATCAATGGTAAAAAAGGAAGTATGCTAGGTTATGGAAACTAGACAAAAAGTGCCACATATATAAATGATCGAGATGGAAATAAATTAGCAGTTATAAATGGCAGGAGAAGTATAGAGAGATTGAGAAGTGACTAGTAAGGGATAGAGTTTTTGTTTATTTGTTTTGTTTTGTTTTGTTTTTGAGTAATGAAAATGCTCTAATATTGATCGAAGTGATGAATGCACAACTCTGTGATTTTACCAGATGCCATTGATTGTACATTTTAGATGGTTTGTATGGTTTATGGATGTTTCAATAAAACTGGTTTAAAAAAATGACTCCATTTTCTTGGTACTCCATTAATACCAAATTATGAACAAGCAGAGGCCATTTGGGGTGTTTATAGTAGAAGTACCTGAGGAGATATAGTGAACGTGGAAGGACAGGATACTGTCCTAATTGTTTTGTGAAGATTTATGTGAGATAAATGTATCTGGAGGAGCTGGACATATTTCAAAGAATGTCTTTTCTATATGAGAGTACCTTTTTCCACTGACAATAAATAGCAACTCAGGTCTATGCAACTCAAAATGAAGTAGAGAATTAGTAGTTATCTGTAAATCTGGATTATCATCTGAATTATTTGGGACATCAGTCTATTTTTTTTTACCCTTACCTCTAGGGCATAGCCCTGTGCAAGTGGCAGAATTTAAATTCCTGTTATACTGGAGACTTCTATGAAATAACTTTCTTTTCTAAAAATAAACAATTTAAGGTCTCTTTCTGAAAAAAACAAACAAAGTTGACTTCCCACATTGCCTTATATGCTGAATAATGCTCCCTGATTTTAGATTGCTAATTTCTGTCTAATGGTTTTATCTTATAGAAATCTGAAAAGCAAATAATTGTGTTGCCATTTTTCTTAAGGTGTTTATATACCTTTCAAATATTTGGTTGGTAGGAGAAGACTGTTTTTATCTTGCTTATCTGAGTAAAACTCATTTGCTGTTTTCCTTTTAAACTATTAGCTCAAGTGACCTTACGCAGGAGTCCCAGCTGTGCATTAGCATTGCTTGGGGATGTATTTGTATCTTTTGTCTAAAAATACCCAGCCAGTAGAATTCATGATCCATGAAAGCTAATTGAAACAATTTCTCTTCAAGTTTTGGCAAGTGGAGCATGGATTATAAGCATTAATATCTATAAATTGAATTGTTAATGAATCTAGACACTAATAATGAACGCAATTTTGCAGGTTTAACTAGAAACACTAAAATTATCAGGATCTGGAGAAGAATTTTCAATCATTTTTGCTTATTAAATAGCAAAACTATGCTTTTAATAAGCTAATCATTTTTATTTGACCCCATAGGAGTAGCGTAGTTGATTAGAAACACATTTCTAAGTGCAAAACAATGTTGTTTTTCTTTTACTGTTTTAACCACCAAAGCACTAAAATTTTAAGATGGTTCTTTTCTCTCTCAGCCTATTTCTGCTAATCCCATCTGAAATGCTTTCTGAAATATTTACTTATTCCATTTCTCCTCCATTATACTATATGTCTTAAATATATATATATATTCTCTTCAGTTTTTAAAAGTCAATGCCACAATCTATTTAAATAAATTGTCTCATTTAACATGCAGACGTTAAGAAGACTACATTATCATGGTAATAAAATTTTAAATTTCATTGTTGCCTTTCTAATCTCTATTTTTTTCCTGAGGAATAGTAATTCTTTTGATATACATTTCCATCTGACTATCCTCTCCTAAAACTTTTGCATAGTTAAAAAGCAGTAAAATCTAACAGCAAAAATCAACAATGGAGTATTTTCTCCCTGGTACTTGAGTGACTCTGAGATAGTAAGTCATGCACTTTAGACTACACTTAGTACATTTCAGTAACTATATACCAAATAGTTCCCAAGTGGCCAGCAAGAGTTGATGCACCTTTCAGTGTCCTTCACTTAGTACTCAGAAATGTCTTATGCACTAGGGAGAGAGAACTACTACTAACCAGGAATATGGGGTATCTGTAAATGTTCTTACAGGAGTGACTGAAATTGAAAAACAAAGTACCTGATCTGATTGCTTCTGTCCTTATATCTTAAGGATATTGAAAATTGTTTGGGGGTGAACTATGGAAAACTGAGCCTGAGATGAAGACGTTGATCTGCTAGTAAATTTGGTTGTATAGATCATTGCTTTAAAGGTTATGGGTTGGATCTATTGTGGAAAGGTCTAGGAGAAGGCTGTTAGGATTCTGTCATATGGTTTCTTTTTCTTCAGCATTCTTTCATATTTCTTTTGACTCCTAGGTCTGAGAAACTGTAATCTATTCAGGAGAATGAAATGTGTGCCCAATATTTATCATTAGAATTTCTCACAAATACGGTGTGTGTGATATATATATACATTGCATTATCATTTATGAAATTGTGTTTAGGTTTTGTCAACCAGCATAGATGTGATAATTATAATTAGGCACTTTTGTTTCCGATAACCAGTCACTTAACTAAAGCTTTTTTTTTTTTTAATTTAGAGAGATTGTGCATTTACAGAACAATCATGCATAAAATACAGGATTCCTATACACCCCACCACCACCACCACCTTGCATTGGTGTGTAACATTTGTTACAATTGATGACAGCAATTTTTTTATATTTGTACTATTTTTTTTTAAGCGATATTTAGATTACATAAAAGTTACATAAAAAATACAGGAGATTCCCATATGCCCCTCTCCCTAGCCCTCCCACATTTTCCCACATTAACAACATTGTTCATCAGTGTGGTACGTTTGTTAAAATTGATGAAGACATTTTGGAGCATTGCCACTAAGCGTGGATTATAGTTTACATTGTAGTTGACACTCTCTTCTGCACCTTTTTGTAAGTTATTACAAGATATATAATGGCCTCTATCTGTCATTGCATTGTCATTCAGGACAATTCCCAAGTCCTGAAAATGTCCTCAGATTACACCTATTTTTCCCTCTCCCTCCCCTCAGAATCTCCAGTAGCCACTGCTTCCACATCAAATGATAAAAGTTCTTCCATTGCTAGAATCATAATAAGTCTATAGGAGAATAACAGTAAGTCTACTCTAGTCCATCATTCATTCCCCAATCCTGAGGATTCTGGGATGGTGATGCCCACTCCATCTCTAATTGAGAGGGGGCTTAGATCTCATGGAGCAGATGGATGGGACTATCTTGTTTGCAGTTGCAGACTCTTTCTGTTCCTTGAGATGGTTGTTTTCCATCATCATCTCCTTGTTAGTTGTCCTGGATGAATCCAATGAACTGGAGAGTAGGTGTTGCTAATATGTTGAGATTCAGGGCCCAAATGGTACATGGACAGGCCAAAGATTTAAGTCTCTTGGACATACACCCTCAGGAGCCCCACTATTTGAGGCAATATTTACTTTGGCAGTCAATGAGATCCTGCTGAGACTTGCTAAGTATAACCTGTGGAATGACCTTCTGACTCACTTTGAAGTCTCTTAGCCAAACTCATTTGTCTTTACCCTTTCCCCCTTTTGGTCAAGGTCTTTTTCCAGTTGCATTGCTAGTTGGTGCTTCGTAGTAATTCCTCGATGCCAGGGAGGCTCATCCCTGGTAGTTATGTCCCATGCTGGGGGGAAGATAATGCATTTATATGCTGAGTTTGGCTTAGAGAGAGACCACATTTGAGCAACAAGGAGGATCTCAGGAGGTAACTCCTAGGCACCCTATAATACTAGGCTATGTTTCAATTTCAGAAGTAAAGGTTCATAAGTACAGTCATCACTATTGAGGGCCCGTCAGTGGTCCATCCTCCTTCACTAGTCACTGGGATTCTTGATGTCCCATTAGAGGATATGGCAGAGCTCCCCAGGATGGGAATTCAATATTCTTTTGGTTATTGTGTGAGTTGGAAACAACCCAAATGTCGATCAACAGATGAATGGATAAACAAATTGTGCTATATACATACAATGGAATATTACTCAGCTGAAAGAAGGAATGCAGTATTAACACATGGGATAACATAGATGAATATTGAAGACCTTATGTTGAGTGAAGCAAGCCAAGAACTGAACGACAAATATTACATGACCTCACTGATATGAACTAAGCAAATTGAGCAGACTCACAGAGCTAGAGTATGAAAGATAGCTTTACAGGTGACAAAAAGGGAGAAGGTTCTGAGTCAGTGCCCATATGGGCAAATTTTATGATAAGGTGGAAAGGTGTAGTTGTGCAGTGGATGGGCATAACAGTGGTGCAATGATGCTATTGGGCTGGGTGGTGCTGATCAGTGAGGGGGGTAGGGTGGGGAGGGGGGGTTGGACTGTCCATGGAACTGGGGGGAGGGTTGGGGGAAGGGGCAGGTGAACTATGGGGATTTGCGGGTATATGGTTGAAACTACAACATTGGGAATGTTCCTTTGGCAGATATGGCAGGGGAGGGTTACTGGTTTAAGGTGTTGGATATGGGGGTCATGCGGGACAGGGTGCACCTGGGGCAGGCTTCTAGGGAGTGTGTAGTGTTCATCTTGTCATAGTGTGTTGTATCAGTGGGTGGAGGCTCACATAATGAGCGGGAAGGTGTTGGACTCCCATCCTGGGGAGTCTTGCTATGATCCCAGATAGAGGGGTAGTCTCTTGAGAGCTTAAGCAGTGCCTCCATAGGAGAGGACAGGCCAGTATGTCAAGTCATCAATGTTGTTGCAAGTAACTATGAATCTTGTCCTTCAATGAGTTAATCTTAGTGGTTACCATGGGTCCTGAGGGAAGGGGAGGGAGGAATAGAATAGATGGAGCATGGGGCATTTTTAGGGCTATGGAATTGTTCTACATGATCTTGCAATGATGGATACAGACCATGTTAAATTTGATCAAAATCTATAAAAGTGTACAGTCCAAAATATAAACCGTAATGTAAACCATTGACTATGGTTAGTAGCAATGTCTCAATATTTGTACATCAATTGTAACAAATGTATCATCCACATGTAAAATGTTATTAATAGGGGAAAGTGGAAAAGGGGGAGGATGTTGGGTATCTGGGAATCACCTGTATTCTGTACATGACTTTTCTATAACTAAAGATTCTTTGAAGACAAAATGAAAAAAATAAGACACTGGGGGGATAAATAGAAGACAATGTCACTGTACATATAAGACAACAGATTTTACAGTGATGAAAAACATAATATAAAAAAATAATTTTATATTTTTAATTTTTTTATCTCAGACTTAAAAATTTTTTTATATATTTTATTCATTATTTTTAAAGCTATCATTATTTTGTCATTTCCCTATTAATTGTATTTGGTTATTTTGTTGGCTTCAATTTTGAAGAAGTTTTGGATCACAGAAAGGTTACAACTGTGGCAGGGGAGGATCATTTGGTGTGGGGTGTCAGTGATGGGGGATGCACGGCAGAGGGGTGTTCACCTGGGGCATACCTTAAGGCATATGAATGTGTTCAAGTGTTCATGGGGCATTGTACTGTTTTTTTTTAAACAGTAGTTACCTTTGTTAAAATCAAAGAAAGAAACAAAAAGCAAAAATACAAAAAAAAAAAAAAAAAGTTTTTTAATTGATGAAAGATTATTAAATATTGTCTGTAGTTTACATTAGGTGTATTTTTTCCCATACACCATCCTATTGTTAACGCCTTATATCAGTATCATATATTTGTTATAATTCATGAAAGAACATTCTTATTGTATTAGTCAGCCAAAGGGGTGCTGATGCAAAATACCAGAAATCTGTTGGCTTTTATAAAGAGTATTTATTTGGGGTAGAAGCTTACAGTTACCAGGCCATCAAGCAAAAGTTATTTCCCTCACCAAAGCCACATGTTGAAGCAAGTTGGCTGCCGATGTCTGCCAAGAGGCTTCCTGGGTTCCTCTCTTCCCGGGGCTTGTTTCTCTCTGGGCTTAACTGCTCTGCTTTCTCCACAAGGCCAGCTGTAGACTTTCAGGCAAATGGCTCGTCTCTTGTCCCAGGGCCTCTGCTGTGTCTAATCGAGCCTTCTCTCTGCTCTTCTGTGTGCTTACTTGCTGGGCTCCAGCATTAAAACTCCCAACTCTGTCCTTTGCCATGTCTTTTCTCTGTGAGTCCCCACCCACCAAGGGATGGGGACTCAATGCCCAATCAAAGTCCTAATCATAATTTAATCAATTAAAAGTGATACCTCTGAGAGACTAGTTTACAAACAATCTAATAACTCTTTTTGGAATTCATAAACAATGCCAAACTCCTGCACTTATACTTGTACTATTAACTGTATAGGCCATCGTCTACAATAGATTCGCTGTGTTATATAGTCATATGTTTTATCTTTTAAGTTTCATTCTAGCAACATATATGACATTTCCACAACAATGCATGAGTGTCCCTATTTCTCCTCATCTCTCCAACACTTGTAATTCTATGTTATTGTTTTTTTATAACAGCCATTTACATTTCCCTAATAGCTTATGATGTTGAACATCTTTTCATGTGTTTTTTAGCCATTTGTTTATCCTCTCTGCAGATATGTCTATTCAAGTCTTTGGCCCATTCTTTAACTGGGTTGTTTGTCTTTGGTTGTTGAGTTATTGGAGTTCTTTATATATTCAGGGTACTAAATCTTTACTGGATATGTGGTTTCCAAATATTCTCTCTCATTGAGTTAGGTGGTTTATTCACATTTGTGACAAAGTCCTTTGAGGCACAAAAGTATTTAAATTTGATGAGGTCCCATTTATATACTTTTTTCTTTTGTTGCTTGTGCTTTGGTTGTAAAGTCTTAAGAAATCATTGTCTACTACAAGATCTTAAAGATGCTTCTCTACATTTTCTTCTAGGAGTTTTATAGTCCTTGTTCTTATATTTAGGTTTCTGATCCATTTTGAGTTAATTTTTGTATATGGTGTGAGTTATAGGGGTTCTCTTTCATTCTTTTACATATGTATATCTAGTTCTCCCAGTACCTTTTGTTGAAGAGACTATTCTTTCCCAGTTGAGTGGACTTGACAGTCTTGTCAAAAATCAGTTGGCCATAGAAGTGAGTGTCTATTTCTGAATTATCAATTTGATTCCATTGGTCAATATAGCTCTCCTTGTGCCAATATCATGCTGTTTTCACCACTGTAGTTTCGTAATATGCTTTAAATTCAGGATGTGTGAGTCCTCCAACTTTGTTCTTTCTGAACATGATTTTTTGGCTTTTGGGGATCCCTTACCCTTACAAATAAATTTGATAAATGGCATTTCCATTTCTGCAAAGTAGGCTATAGGAATTTTGATTGGGAATCAGTTGATTTTGTAAATCAGTTTGGGTAGAATTGACATCTTAACGATATTTAGTCTTCCAATCCATGAACACCGAATGCCCTTCATTTATTTAGGTCGTCTTTGGTTTCTTATAGCAATGTTTTGTAGTTTTCTATGCAGAAGTAATTTACATCCTTGGTTAAATTTATTCCTAAATGTTTAATTTAGTTGCTATTGTGCGTGGATGTTTTTTCTTGATATCCTCTTCAGCTTGCTCATTACTAGTGTATAGTATATATGTATAATATATAGTAATTTTTACATGTTGATCTTGTACCCCATCACTTTGCTGCATTCATGTCTTAGCTCTATTAGTTTTGTTATAATTTTTCAGGACTTTGTATATAAAGAATCATGTCATCTGCAAATAGTGAAAGTTTTACTTCTTCATTTCCAGTTTGGATGCCTTTATTAAATAAAATTTTATTGACGTATATCATTCATACATGAACATACATAAACAATAAATGCATAGTAAGCTTTGTGAATTTACAAAACAAACATGCATATCATCATACAAGGCTTCCATACATCTCCCCACACCAACACCTTGCATTGTTGTGAAACATTTGTTACCAACTATGAAAGAACATCATCAAAACACTACTACTAACTATAGCCAATAGTTTACATTTGGTGTATTTCTCCCCCAACCCACCCAATTATTAACACCCTATGTTAGACTTATATATTTTTTATTGTTCAGGAGAAAACATTCTCATATCTGTGCTTTTAACCACAGTACATCTTCTACTACTGGATTCCCTGTGTTCTATAGTCCCATGCTTTGTACAGTCCATTCAGTGGCTCTCAGTTTCATCTCAGAGTTGTGCTGTCATAATTTGAATGCCTTTTGATTCTTTTTCTTGCATAACTGCTCTAGCTAGAAGTTCCAGCACAAGGTTGAATAACAGTGGTGACAGCGGACATCCCATTCTTGTTCCATGTCTTAGAGGGAAAGCTTTCAGCATTTTACCATTGAATATAATGTTAGCTGTGGGTTTTGTGTATTGCCCTTTATCATGTTGAGGAACTTTCCTTTTATTCCTATTTTTCTAAATGTTTTATTTTTATCCAGAGATGTGGGATTTTGTCAAATATCTTTTCTGCATCAATGAAGATGATCATGTGGCATTTCCCCTTCATTTAGTTCATGTGGTATACTACATTAATTGATTTTCTTAGGTTAAGCACACTTGCATACCTGGGATAAAACCCAATTAATCATGGTATATAATTCTTTTAATGTGCTACTGGATTTGAATTGCAAGTATTTTGTTCAGGATTTTTGCATCTATATTCATAAGAGAAATTGGTCTGTAATGTTCTTTTCTTGTAGTATCTTTATCTGGCTTTGGTATTACGGTGATGTTGGCTTCATAGAATGAGTTAAGTAGTGTTGCCACCTCTTCATTTATTTGGAAGAGTTTAAGTAGTTTTGGTATTAATTCTTCTTGGAATGATTGGTAGAGTTCTCTTATGAAGCCATCTCTCCCTGGGCTTTTCTTTGTTGGGAGGTTTTTGATGACTGATTCAGTCTCTTTACTTGTAATTGTTGAGAGCTTCTATTTCTTCTAGAGCCATTTGTAGGTTGTCCGTGGGTTTCCAGGATTTTGTCCATTTCATCTAAATTGTCTAATTTGTTGGCATAAAGTTCATTCTAGCTTCTTATGGTCCTTTTCATTTCTATGGGATCAGTAGCAATGTCCTCTCTTATTTCTCATTTTGTTTTTAATTTGCATCTTCTCTCTTATTTTCTTTGTCATTCTAGCTAATAGTTGATTTTATTGATCTTCTCAAAGAACCAGCTTTTGGTTCTGTTAATTCTCTCTATTGTGTTTTTATTCTCTATTTCATTTATTTCTGCTCTGATGTTTATATTTCTTTCCTTTGGCTTGGTTTTGTGGTTAGTTTGCTGTTATTTTTCTAGTTCCTCCACGTATTCAGTTAAGTCTTTGATTTTAGCTCTTATTTTTTAATGTAAGCATTTAGGGCTATAAATTTCCCTCTCAGCACTGTCTTTGCTGCATTCCATCAAGTTTTGATACGTTGTGTTCTTATTTTCATTCATCTCAAGATATTTACTGGTTTGCCTTGCAGTTTTTTCTTTGACCCACTGGTTGTTTAGGAGTATGTTGTTTATCTTCCATATATTTGTGAATTTTCCAGTTCTCCACTTGTTATTGATTTCCAGCTGCATCCCACTATGATCAGAAAAAGTGCTTTGTATTATTTTAGTCTTTTTAAATTTATTGTGACTTGTTTTGTCACCCAACATCTATCCTGGAGAATGGTCTTTGTGCACTAGAGAGGAATGTATATCCTGCTGTTTTGAGGTGCAATGTTCTGTATGTCTGCTAGGTCTAGTTCATTTATGATATTATTCAAGTTCTCTGTTTCCTTATTGATCTTCTGTCTAGATGTTCTATCTATTGATGAGAGTCGTGCATTGAAGTCTCCAACTATTAATGTAGAGACATCTATTTCTCCCTTCAGTTTTGCCAGTGCTTGCCTCATGTATTTTGGGCAATGTGGTTTGGTTCATAAATTTTTATGAATATTATTTCTTCTTGATGGATTGCCCATTTTATTGATATATAATGTTCTTCTTTGTCTTTTATAACAACTTTTGACTTACAGTCTATTTTGTCCAATATTAGTATAGCTACCATAGGTCTTTTTTGGTTACAGTTTGCATGGAATATTTTTTCCCAATTTTTTTACTTTCCTTCCATTTGTGTCTTTGGGTCTAAGGTGAGTCTCTTGTAAGCAACATATAGTTGGATCATGCTTTTAAAATTCTTTCTACCAATCTGTGTCTTTTGATTGGGGAGATTATCCATTAATATTCAGTGTTATTACTATAAAGGCAGTACTCACTTCAGTTGTTGGTTTTTATATGTCATATATTTTTTACTCTCTTTTCCTTTATTGCAACTTCCTTTTCTGTTTAGTTGATGTTTGTGATGTACCTGACTAAACCCTATCTCATTAATGTTTCTGTATATTTTTCATATACTTTCTTTGTGGTTACCCTGGGGTTCATGTTATACAACCAGCATCTATAATCTACTGTATTAGTCAGCATTATCTGGGGAAACAGAATTGACAGGAAGTATTTGTAAATAATATGGTACTGTGGGGATCCATGAGTCCAAATTCTGTAGGGCAGGCTGCAAGCCGGGAACTTCCAATGAAGGTGCACGATGAGTTCCCCCAGGAGACGCTGGCTGTCTGAAGTGGAGATGGGAATTCTCTCTCTAAAAGGGTAATCACTTCTCCTTTTAAGACCTTCAATTGATTGGATGAGATGTCACTCATTGCTGAAGGCAATCTCCTCAGGTCATTGTAGATGTAACCAGCCATTTGTGCAATCAACTCACTGATGATTAAAGTCCATGAAATGCTCTCATATTACAAATAGCCCAGTGCTTGCTTGACCAAACAACTGGACAACTTTACCTGGCCAACCATCACACCTACTAATTTTAAAAGATATCAATTTAGCTTCAATAGCATACCTATTCTCTGAATCTTCATTTCTTCACACTACTCCCATTCACTTTCTCTTGTCTTTTCCTTTCAACCTGCAGAATTCCTTTAGGGCTTCTTGTAAGGTAGGTCTTTTGTTGATGAACTCTCTCAGTTTCTCTCTACCTGTGAATATCTTAAACTCTCCCTATTTTTTGAAGGATAGTTTAATGGGATAAAGAATTTTTGGCTTGCAGTTTTTTTTTTTTTCAGTACCTTAAATATATCATATGACTGGCTTCTCATATACATGGTTTCTGATGAAAAATTGGTACTTAGGCTTATTGAGGATCCTGTGTATGTGATGAATCACTTTTCCCTTGCTGCCTTCAGAATCCTCCCTTTTTCTTTGGCATTTGACATTCTGATTAATATGTGTCTCACAGTAGGTCTATGAGAATTTATTCTTTTTGGAGTGCATTGCACTTCTTGGATATGTATATTAATATCTTTCAAAGAGTTGGGAAGTTTTCAGCCATTATTTCCTCATATATTCTTTCTGGCCCTTTTACTTTCTCTTCACCTTCTAGAACACGTATGATAAATATGTTTGTGTACTTCATAATGTCATTCAAATCCCTGAGACACTACTGAATTTTTCTCTCTTTCTTTCTCTATCTGTTCTGTTGACTATATGATTTGAATTGTCCTTTCTCTTAGTTTACTGAATCTTTTTTCTGTCTGTTCA